>BPLQ01008329.1:132500-657636 GCA_021605075.1 Caerostris darwini
TCTGTTATATTTATATTAGATTTCCACTCACATGCTTTTATATTTTAAAAATTTGTATAATAAATTAAACGGTTTTTTAAATTAATAAAATAAAAGCTAAAATATTTTTCATACATTGCAATATCATTAAAAATTACAATTTTAATTACTTTTAAATTAAAATATAAAAAATTAAATATTTAAAAAATTATATTATATAAATATTTTTAATATATAAAATAAAATATTTTAATTACATAATAATAGGTGATCTTTTTTGGAAATAAATTGTAATTTAACTTAAGATGAATAAACTTTCAAAATTTTTGTTGTTAATAAAACGAGTATTTTGTGCTAATTCAATGATAAGCATTGACAGGTATCGGTCTATATTAGACCTAAAACGGTGTCATAAATATAACCACTTTCAAGCCCATATAAATCTTGATATCTTTATTGTTTTATATATATATATATATACACTCATGTCCATAAATTAAGGATAATTCAGAATAACACAGAAATTAAACTCTAAAATAAAAATTTCACCTGTAGAATTATCACACACATCTTGAAGAAGAATATGCAAATTACATGAAACCACCAGATGGCGCGGATAGTACGTCACAATGACGAGAGTGTAAGAGAGGGGTATATAAGGAATGGTGGCAAAGAAGTAAAATTGTTCACAAGCGCTTTGAAAGCCTTTCAGTGCGATAACCGCATAGTTATGGCACAAAGGAAGCATTTGGATGATTTTTTACGTGTTAGAATTATCGGACGACTGGAATGTGGACGTACCCAGCTGGAAGTATCCGAGGAACTTGGAATCACCCATAGAGTCATCTCCAGGCTTTGACAACGATTCCAAGATGATGGTAATGTGAGTAGATGTTACAGCACAGGTCGCCCCCGAGTTACAACGCCGAAGGAGGACCAGTATTTAGCAGTTACAGTTAAAAGAAACAGGCGGAGTACAGCATCAAACCTGTCTCGTCAGATCTCTTCAGCTACCGGTATGACAGTTTCAAGGCAGACCGTGTACAGACGCTTAGGGCAGATTGGTCTATATGCTCGTAAGCCTGTCAGATGTGTTCCACATACCGCAACTCACTGTCGCCTGCAATTAACCGGGAGTAGAGAGCATGCATTGTGGACACCGCAACAGTGGTCTTGTGTGATGTTTTCCGACGAGTCCAGGTTTAGATTGCAGTCTGATTCTCGCCGGACTTTCATATGGAGAGCGCCAGGTACCCGTTACCACCAAGAGAACACCATTGAACGACACCATTATGGAGGTCCAGGATGGCTCGTTTGGGGAGGAATTATTCTTGGTTCCAGAACTAACCTGCATGTTCAGAGTGTAACGATGACAGGCCACATCTATCGGGATGTCATTCTGGAACAACATGTACGTTTGTTTCGGGGCGCCATGGGTGCTGAATTTCTGTTTATGGATGACAACGCCCGTCCTCACCGTGCAAACATTGTAGACGAATGCCTTTAATTGGAGGATATCACCCGTATGGATTGGCCAGCATACTCACCAGACTTGAATCCAATAGATTATGTGTGGGATATGCTTGGCCGACGAATTGCAGCCCGTCAACCCCCTTCCACCTGCCAACCGGAACGTCGGAGGGCATTGCTTGATGAGTGGTGTAATATTCCCCAAGATCAGATTGATTATGTCAGGAAGAGGATGGGGTATTAACCCCAAATTCACCAGACTATGGTATAAATCAGTGGCAGAGAGGATAATATGCTATGCAGCATCAATATGGGCCGATAACCTTACAACAAGAAAAATTAATCATATCAACTCAATACAGAGGCAATTTGCATTAAAAATAACTAACGCCTATAGAACCTCTCCAACCTCAGCTTTATTAATACTAAGTGGTCTAGAGCCAACCTACTTAGTAGCAAAAAGGGAAGCAACATTCACACAAATCACAAGACTTAAAATTAATGCAACATTCCACCAACATACATATCTACAGAATGTTTATCAAGAATCAATATCACAGTGGTGCGAACCTCCATGGGACAAACCATCAAAAATATTAAAAAATACAGAACAAAGAAATAGTGATCTTCAAATATACACAGACGGATCAAAAATGGATAATAGGGTAGGCTCAGCTTTTGTAGCAATGGACAACGACATAGAAATCCACACATGGCAAGAGAGACTCCAAGGCAATAACTCAGTCTTCCAAGCAGAACTAAATGCATTATTGAACTCATTAACATGGATAAAAAACACAAAATATAAAAAGAATCAACATCTTTACGGACAGCCTATCATCTATAATAGCCATCAACAGATTTTTCAATACAAATAGCCAGGTTCAAGATCTCAGAAACATACTAAACACAATCAACAACAAATCAATAAGCCTACTATGGATTAAAGCACACGCAGGTAACAAAGGTAATGAACGCGCCGACTCTCTAGCCAAAGAAGCAACAATGAGAAGTACACATCAATCGAAAATAAAAAAAACCAACAAGCCTACTAAAACGAGAACTAAAAACCAACAGCCTCAAGATATGGCAAGAAGAATGGGACAATGGGATCACAGGAAGAAGAACTCATCACTTTCTCCCAACAGTGTCCACAAAAATGTCAACAAACACAAATATAAATTACTTTGTTACGGGTCATGGTCCCTTTCCAGCATACCTATACAGGTTTAACATTAAAGATACGGACAATTGCATTTGTGGCGAAATAGGCACACCGGATCATTATCTATTCTCTTGCTCTCTAACAGTCTCAAATCATGCACTACAACCAAACCCAGAAACATATGAAGCCTGGGCAAAAAAAAAGCAGCAATCTCCAAAAAAATAAAAGAAAAAATTATCAAGGTTATGGACTTTGTAACGCAAAATATAGACTATATCACACAATAAAAACCATAAACATGTCAATAATATTGTGATGTAACCATATCCCTTAACAGTTTATGTTTATCTATTTACTATTCATAGTTCATATCACTAAGAACCTTGTGTCAACAATTCTGTACATATGTATATAACTGTTATTCTTTTCTCAAGTTGTCTAAATTCATTTTTAATTTTCCTTTTAATATATATTAGATTTTTTAAGTAGTTTTAGTAGAGCGGTTGCTGGCGGAAAGCATGGAATACATGCTATTCACCATAAATCACTCAAAAAGGCCTAAAGCAAGAGTTCCTAGAACTCCTCACGATTGAGAGCCGTTCTGGCGTGTTGATATGCACCAGACAACTCTCAAAGCGGAACGGACCCAGTGATTATCACTGATTAGCAACAGTGAACTCAGCCAAAGGGCTGCTTGCGTTACCCAGAGTGGTTATTCAATCCTCCTTTCCGTAGTTGTGCAACCAACACTGAAATCCCGTTAATTCGGGAAGGCCAGTGGCACTCCTGCGGCGTTCAAGATCAGATTGATAATTTGATACTCAGCATGCCTAGGCGTTGTAAGGCCTGTATTGCATCGCCCGGGAGACATACTCCATATTAACCATCCTACTAACCATGTTATACTGTTTTTTGTAAATAGGTTCTTTTTTGAAATTTGCTCCAGGGAGTAAAAATCTCAATTTTTATTAATTATGTCAAACATATAGCATCTGTTTTGCTCTTTACCTTTTGTTTAATAAATAGACTTTACAAATAAGTAAAATTTGTTTTGCTTCTGTCTCTTTCTTTGCCAGAACTTCATTATCCTTAATTTATGGACATGAGTGTATATATATACACACACACACACAAATAATGTACTACTCTGGGATATTGTACAAAGAAATTAAAAAGTTAAATAAAATTGGACTACAAGTGCACGATTAAATCCCAAATAAATTTGACAAGGTCGGAGTTCAAAGTTCTCGAGTTTACGTCGAATCTAATTGTCTCGCCTACGACAATCCTTAATTATCACGCGGCGAGCGAGATACACAAACCCATAAGAGGTTCATTTTGGAAACAGGCGGAATCTCCGTCCTATTCAGTCATTTCAAAGAAAAATAAGAAAAATAACACGTCTGGTCGACTCGTCACCAAAAACCTCCTTTTAAGACAATTCGTCAAGAAGGGGGTAGCATCCCTCACTTCTCATTGGAGTAGACATTTCTCACGCAATCGTCTATCAATGACAATGGTCTATTTCTCTGGCAATGGTCGGTGGAACAATTCATGGTATAGTTCATATTCAATCGGTAGTTGTTTCCAACTGTGAAGGTCGCACAGGCATTCGCTAATTTTACGAGTCTTATTATACATGGTACCGAATATCTGCTATCAGATATGATTGATAGGCTGTTCTCATTAGTACAAAAAACTAATTGCATATAATACACTAATTGCATGTAACATTGCAATACTGCAACCATGCAACTACCCACAACAATGCTTGTCTGCTGTCAAATTTGAGTGATATGTTTTTATATATCTTGTCAAATAACATACATTTATCTCTCTTGCGAATGAAATGCTAAAACTCTTCCCGAGAGAAAAAAGTATTACAGATATTAAAATAACATTAAGAACAAGTAAATAGATATTTTATCATTTGTATAATTCAAATACAATTAAAGTTTTACTTATCACTCTAATTTAATACAATTTAAAAAAAAAAATATTCATTCAAATGATAAATTTTCGATTGTCAATAAACTATGTCCTCTTAAAAGAGCATTTTTAAAATGCATTTTAATGAACATATTTCATTAACTCTTAAACTCTTAATCCTAATTGAAAAATTCTCTTTATGGAATTTTTTTGTTTTGTTCAATAATTCATTGAGATGACTAAAAATAATTGTTAAAGAATTTTGTAACATAGTGGCTACTTACCTCATTAAAAACTTCTTACATTCAAAAATTTGATTAACACCGAAACTCAATTTCACTTAATGAAATTATATCCTAAGTGATAGGAGTGCATTATTTTGAAGCTAATTATAAACTTTCAGAGCGAAATGAATCCAAAACGAAAATTAAGATTCCATTTTCTAAATTAATTACTCTAATCTTTTACAATGCGCATTTCACTAACATTGTCACAAGAATACGTAATTTAATAAGCGAGCTTTCATTAATAGAAAAGTTTAATTAAGTTTCTAAATTAAAAGCGTCGAAATAAAAGATAACTTCATGAAAGTAAATACATTTATAATTGATTCTATTTTTATTTAGAAAATTTTAATGTTATAATCAGTACATATCAATGATACAAAATATGCATTTAAAGTAACCTTTCAAGAATTCAATTAGTATTTTTAAAAAAATATATTTTTTAAGACATTAATTTAGATACGTAGAAATATTTTATGTTTTAAGAGTGCAGAAATATCGGTTACTTATCAAATAATTAAGATTTATTAAATAAAATGCAGTTCCCGCAATTCTAAACACGTTTTAAAGGCCATTATCAGTAAATCAACATTCGATGTTTCAAAGTTAATGAAACAGATTCGGAGTATGAATTCAACTTATGAAGTTTGAAGTCTCGTTTTTTAACTGCTATTTAATTACTTATTATTGAATGTAATATAAAAGAAGTACTATAAAAAAAAAATTAAAGCCAATTCCTACTTTTTTTTCACTATACCGCAGAAAGTTCTTTATAAATAATTTTCATTCATTTTTTAAAATTTATCTGGCGGCTTCTATTGGTAGATATAAGCAACGGAAATCTAAAAAAAACTAAAATTAATTAATTAAATTTAATGAATGAATTAATATTTGAAAAACTGCATTGACATCCAGTGCCATCCACAACAAGTTTAAAAAAATGTATTTGAAGTCGAGTGGATGAATAATAAGTATTTTATGAACGATTGAAAATTTGAACAAGATATAAATAAGGGAGAGTGTGAGCTAATAGAAGGAATTAAAAAAATAAAACCTAAAACAGCATAAATTTATACTAAAGTTTGTTGTTCTGAAAAAAATCATAAATGAGTTGAGTTCAAACACGTGCATCACAAAAAACTTCATTACAGTTAGTAAAATTACTGTGGAACAATTACTCATGCAGATGCTTGTCTTGTGGATGTTGTTACTTCTAAGGAAGAAATCCTATCTCATCAATAAATAAAATTACAATAAATTGCAAATGAATAAATGAATAAAAATAAAATTGCAATTTAAGTAATAATGTGTCTATTCAGTGTATAACAAAGAAAATTGTTCTTTTTTTTTACAATATTTGATGAAACATTACATTAATTGTTTTGTAGGAATAATACTGTATTTGTATTATATAAAAACAAACAATAACATCAATATGATATCACTTTATTAGGGTTATGTGTCAAAACTGTTTTAAAGAAGAAATGCCAAATGTAACTGTTCCGTGTTAAATATCATTAAAAAAAACCGAAAATGGTGTGTCCTTTCCAGTTATTTATTTTAAACAATTTCAACAAAAATATGGGTCAGTTTCTTAAGTTATTACCGGCGCTGCAGATATTGAACGAGCCGGCCCTGCAGACAAATAGATTTTCCAATATTCGTTTAAAAGGACAAGCAATAAGCGTTTCATTCGTTGTTCCTCTTATACCAGTGCCAACATGTCCTTTTTGGATTTAATCATATATATATAAAACATTTTTTTTAATTTTAAAATTCAAAAACATTTTACATATGATCCAAGTTACAGTTTTTAATCATATACACTGAAGTGACAAAAGTCATGGGATAGCAATATGCAAATTTTCAGATGGCAGTAGCATCGCGTAGAACAGGTATAAATGCGCAGTGCGTTGCAGAGCTTTCATTTCTGTTCAAGTTATTCATGTGAAGAGGTTTTGACGTGATGATGACCGCACGACGGGAATTAACAGACTTTGAACTCGGAATGTTAGTTGGAGCTAGACGCATGGGTCATGCCAATTCGGAAATCGTTAGGGAATTCAACATTCCCAGATCCACTGTGTCAAGAGTGTGCCGAGAGTATGAAATTTCAGGCATAACATCCCACCATGGACAGCGCAGTGGTCGACCGCTTGCACTTAACGACCGAGACCGGAGACGTCTGCAAAGAGTCGTAAATTCTAACAGACAAGCAACACTGCGTCAAATAACAGCAGAAATCAATGTGGGACGTACAAGGGACTTGTCTGTTAGAACTGTGCGGAGAAATTTGGCTTTCTTGGGCAATTCCAGCAGAAGACCGACTCGGAGTGCCTTTACTGACAGAACGACATCGCTTGCAGCGACTCTCGTGGGCACGTGAGCATATCGGTTGGTCCTAGATGAATGGAAAACCGTGGCCTGGTCCGATGAGTCACGATTTCAGTTGGTAAGAGCTGATGGTAGGGTTCGAGTGTGGCGCAGACCCACGAAGCCATGGACCCAAACTGTCAGCAAGGCACTGTTCAAGCTGGTGGTGGCTCCGTAACGATGTGGGCTGTTTTCATGGCATGGACTTGGTCCTCTGGTGCGACTGGACCGAACATTGACTGGAAAATGCTTATGTTCAGCTACTTGGAGATCACTTGCAGCCATTCATGGACTTCATGTACCCAAACAACGATGGGATTTTTATGGATGACAATGCGCCATGTCACCGGGCCACAACTGTTCGCGATTGGTTTGAAGAACATTCTGGACAATTCCAATGAATGATCTGGCCACCTAGATCGCCCGACATGAACCCCATCGAGCATTTATGGGACATCATCGAGAGGTCTGTTCGTGCCCAAAATCCTGCACCATCAACGCTTTCACAATTATGGACGTCTATCGAGATAGCATGGCTCAATATTCCTGCAGAAGACTTCCAACGACTTGTTGAGTGCATGCCACGTCGAGTTGCTGCACTTCGCCGGGCGAAAGGAGGGCCGACACGATATTAAGAGTTATCCCATGACTTTTGTCACTTCAGTGTATGTTTATGCATGCGAACATTTTATGAAGAATAAAAATTCAAATTCTTGGAATATGAAGGTGTAAAATAGTTTCATTATAATTCAGTCGATATACTTATGCATAAAATTCAAGTTTATGTAAAAATGTTTTTAAATTAATTATCATATCAAAGAAATGACCATAAAAGTAAAATAAGAATACATAAAATAAACAATGTTATCTTAGAATAAATCTGAGAATGTGAAAGAAAATACAATTGTTCATTATTGACGGGTTTTGTAAAATGAATTAAAAAGTCTGATGTTATTTAGTGAAATAATTTACATAATTTTTAATAATATAAAATTTATTGGCATGAGTGCATCAATTTTCAAAAATAAATCACTTAAAATACAGGACAAAGCATATTCTTTGCATTGAGAATGGATACCAATGGCATGCTACCTTTTTATAATTTTAATGGGTTTTGGTTTATTATCTTTATAATTTTAGGTATTTTACCTTTTATAATTTTAATTGCTTCTTGTTTATTATCTTCATAATTTTAGATATTTTACCTTTTATAATTTTAATTGCTTCTTGTTTATTATCTTTATAATTTTAGATATTTTACCTTTTATAATTTTAATTGCTTCTTGTTTATTATCTTTATAATTTTAGATATTTTACCTTTTATAATTTTAATTGCTTCTTGTTTATTTTTTATAATTTTAAGCTTTTTAACCTTTTATAATTTTAAGCTTTTTAACCTTTTATAATTTTAATGAGTTTTTTAAATTTTAATATAAGATTATTCTTATAAATATAGGAAAATATTGTAGGTGGAATTTATAAAAACCAATTATCTACAGTAATAATTTTTCATTCTTTAAGAAAATTTTTATTAAAAAATATATGATTACTATAATTATATATATTCTATTATAATGCTTCGATGACCTAGTAAAGAATCGATCACGATCTTTTAATAGTTTTCTGAAAGCATTAATCATTATTATTATTGTCAAATAAATACATAATGTAAAAAATAAATAAATCAATATTTTCATTGCCAATTTGCCATTTAGTAAAAAGTTATTCGCTTCTTGCATTTGATATGTTTTTACACGAACTGATTACATGCAATTTCAATGTATGTTTTTAGTGATGTATAGGATAATTATAATTTAAGTCCCACTTTCAAAATACTGTAAAAAAAGAACGAAATTACGAACGGCATTACGAAAGGGAATTCGGCAGTCAGTGATATTTTGAATCGAAATGACAGCGTATTTGGCATGAGTTGCACATTAAACCAACTATTGTTTTCAATGTGACTTCCAAGTCATACAATAGTTTTGACAATGTTAGTGGAAAGCCCACCCACCAAGGAAAGGTCATATCAAATTGGACGGGAAAAATTGATTGAAATTTTTTTGATTTTTTTTGATGCTATACCGTTTTCCCTTTCTTTAAGTATCTTCAGTTCAAATTTGAATTCATTGTGACAGGTGGTCCTTTTTTTACAGCATTCTGAAAATGTGACTTTAATTATAATCATTCTGTATAAGCGGGGGGAAAAATGAGTTAATCAAAACTTGAGGAATAATGTGTTTTAAATAATCGGTGTTTCTTATATAGTAAGAAGACTGTTATAAATTACAAAATAAAGAAAGACCATAATCAGAATTATTCTGTATATAATCATTAAAATTATTTTTAATTATATATTATTGTAATTATATAATATTTTTGGAGTTCATTTAAATCAATCATTCAATCATATTAGGTTTACAAAATATGGCATTTTTATTCGAATTTACATGGATTGAAATAGCAAAACACTAAAGATTTTATTCCTCCAAAATTCAAAAAATTTCAAAGGTTAAAACAATTTCAAATTACACTTTAACGCCTGTCATTTTCAAAAAAAACAACAGAAGAGCTTCACGTTTTACGCCTGGAAAGATTCAAATAGCAGTATTCACATTTCTGCAAAACCAAAATAAAATCACTCCCCCTTCAAAAAAATTTGTTATGCATTTGTTACCAGAATAAATAAATAAATAAATAATAAATTATAACCATTCCAACCCAGAAAAAAGCAAAAGAAGTCATGGGAAATTTCCACGAAATCAATCCCATTTCTAAGTCGGGAAAACCAGAAACAAATTTTAAATAGTGCTGAGAGATCAGAGCTGCAACCGATTTCAGAAAAAAAGAAAAACTTTTTTTTGCTTCTGTTTAAAGTCTGGGAATCATTATTTCTCTTTTTCTGGGACTGCAATTTAAATAAAGTAATGTTCCACCTCAATGGTTTGCCTTGTGCAAGAATAAATTAGCGATTGGCTTGAACCCGCGAAGAAAATTCTTTCCAGAAAATAAAAAAAAAAAAAAAAAAAAAAATAAAATATATTATTTACTTTTTCACGCGTTAGACTCAAGCAATGCATTTTGAATAGTATTGAAGTACGTTTCTATACCAAATATTTCCACGTAATGTAAGAATAACAGTTCCCTCAAAATGTGTTTTCTAAATACATTCTAATTTGTTTTTGACTTACTTTGAATTTTCTCTTTTAAAACATTTTTAAGTTAATTTCCTTTTCTGTTCAATATCTATATTTATATGTTTTCGAAAAAAGTAAGAACACACATGGTTTTTTTTTTTTATTTCAGAGGCATTTAAATAAAAATCAGATTTGTATTCATGTTTAATATCTGTGTTGGTTCAAGTATGTTTAGTGACAGCTCTTTGTAGAATTTTAAGAAGAGAGTTGCATCCAATAAAACTTATTTGTTTTTCAATGACATGTAGTACCTACTATTCTGTATGTCAATTTGAAATAATTTTAAAAAATAAGTATTTTCGTTGGTTTTGTTACTTATTCTACTTGGCAGATATCTAATATAGACGAACCCGTATGGACTCATGGTTAAAGGGGAAGAAAGCAGCCTCTATTGGGAAGGAACACCCGTAGGTAGTGTCTGACTTTTGCTCTACAGTCATATGAGACCGGAACCTACGGCTTAAAGTGGACTACTACAAATATCCATCCGCCGGGACTCGAACCCGAAATCTGTGGTACCGAGCGCCAGAGCGCTAGGCGCTCGACCATTCAGCCCCATAAGTATATTCGTAACTGGCATATTAAAATTTGGAGAAAAAGTAATTAAAATGAAAGCTCACAATAATTTGGGTCAATGTTGGATCATAGTCATTACCTAAAGAATACATAATTTTCTATAAGAGAAAAAGAATTATAGCAAAATTAAATACAATGTTTAATCTATATTGCCAATAATGAAGATGGTTCTGTTTTATTTATATTATATTTAAATTCACATGCTTTCAAAATTTAACTATTTTTATAATAAATTAAACGTGTTTTTCATACATTTTTTACCGTGTTAGAAATTTAAAATTTTATAATTTTTCCTGATCTCTGCTAAAACCAGACAATAGTGGTATTACTCAGAAAGCTTCTACTATTTTCTAATTGCTGGGAGAATTTTTTTAGCATTGTAAATGAGAAATAAGAAACCAGTTACGTCAATATATTGAGAAAAACCAAGAGTTAAAAGGATATTTTATTTAAATAGATAAAAAAAACGTATATTAGACATTAGTTTTAAAGATGAGTAACGGTGTATTTGCCGTTTAATGAAAGGTTAGTGGCTTCATTGCATTTGATACGTGTTGTTGTTATTGTTGTTGCTAATCTCCCTGGTACAAGAAAGCCTACACCAGGTACAGAAGATTTTTTGTCGCAGGTGATTAGGCCATGGCTAAGGGTAATATGCAGCATAACTTTAGCGAGGAACCACGAGGACTGAAAACAGACTACACCTTCAGGCTAACCTCATTTAGAGGTGAAGCATTAATATAGGAAAGTGATACATTTTATATGTTAAACAGATAAATTAAGGTATTTCCTTTTCTTTTTAACGCGTTATTTTCGAATGCCGGATACCTCAAACCAAGATAATTTCTCACTATAAAAGCAAATCTGTAGCAGTATCAGCGTTATCCAATCAGCCCAGATATTGCCTGTTTCAATGCACCGCCATTTGTTGTTGTTACTAATCCCGCTGGTACAGGAAAACCAACACTATGTCCACAAGACTACGTAGCAGGTGACTGGTCCATGACTAAGAGTAATATGCAGCTTCACATTGGCGAGGAACCACGAGGACTGAAGACTGACTAAACCTCAAGACAACGCTCTACGATTATATTAGACTGTACAACGATTTAAAGTGGATTCCGAACCACTACAAACAGCCAAACATATTTGTCCTTAATTTTAAAGGTAAGTAACAGTGTATTTGCCGTTTAGTAAAAGGTTATTGGCTTCGTTTGCATTTTATATGTGTTATTGCTGTTGATACTAATCCCCTAGTGCAAGAAAACCAACGCCAGGTCCAAAAGACCCCGTCCCAGACGACTGGTCCATGGCTAAGTGTAATATGCAGCTTCACTTTAGTGAGACACCTCGAGAACTGAAGACTGATCAGACCTCAAAATAACGCTCTGTAATTATATTAGACTGCGACTACATTTTAAAGTGGATTCCGAACCATTATAAATATCCATAGAGCAGCTGGGACTCGAACCCGAAACCTGTGGCACCGACCGCCAGACACTCGGCCATTCAGACACCAACATTTGATATGTTTTAACACTAAATAATTACATGCAGTTTTAATATATGTTTTTGAGGATATATGTAATCATTAATATTTTTTGGTACTTACGTAACACTTCTTTTGGTTCTTTTAAATCAATGGTTATCATCAGTTTTCAAAATTTGACAATTTTATTCGAATTTACGTGGTTTGAAATATCAAAAACAAATAATTTTATTCAAAAAATTTCAAAGGTTAAGACAATTACAAATTCTACTTTCATGGCTGTCATTTTCGAAAAAAACAACACAAGAGCTGGAAAGATTCAAATATATTCACAGTATTCATATTTCTACAAAACCAAAATAAAATCACTCCCCTTCAAATATTTTTTAAGCATGTGTTACCAGAATATATAAATAAATAATAAATTAGAACCAACCATTCCAACCCTGAAAAAGCAAAAAAAGGCATGGAAAATTTTCCACGAAAACAATCTCATTTCTAAGTTGGGAAAACTAGAAACAAATTTTAAATAGTGCTGAGAGATCAGAGCTGCAACCGATTTCAGAAAGAAATAAAGAAAAGAAACTTTTTTTGTTTCTGTTTAAAATCTGCGAATCTTTATTTCTCTCTTTCTGGGATTGCAATTTAAAGAAAGTAATGTTCCACCTCAATGGTTTGCCTTGTGCAAAAGAATAAATTGGCAATGGGCTTGAACCCGAGAAGAAAATTCTTTCCAGGAAAATAAAAAAATAAAAAAGATATATATTATTTACTTTTCCGCGCGTTATACTCAAGCAATGCATTTTGAATATCATTGAAGCACTTTTCTATACAACCTATTCCCGCATAATGTAAGAATAACAGAGCGCACGTTCCCCTTAAATGTGTTTTCTAATTTGTTTTTGAATTAACTTTTGAATTTTCTTTAAAGCATTTTTAAGTTAATTTCCTTTTCTTGTTCAATATCTATATTTATATTTATATGGTTTCGAAAAAGGTAAGACCACATAGGTTTTTTATTTCGGAGGCATTTAAATAAAATTCAGATTTATATTCACACTTAATATCTGTGTTGGTTCAAGTATATTTAGTGAGTGTACTTTGTAGAATTTTAAAAAGAGAACTACATCAAATAAAAATTGTTTGTTATTCAATGTCTTGTAGTATTTACTTTTGAACATAATAATTTGAAATAATTTGCAAACATAAGTATATTCGCAACTGGCATATTAAAATTTGGAGAAAAAATAATTAAAACGGGAGTTTATAATAATTTGTGTTAATGTTTGATCTTAGTCGTTACCTAAAAAATAGATTATTCTCTCTAATAAAAAGGAATTATAGACATAATGCGCAATGTTTAATCTTTATTCACCATAACGAAGAGGAATATGTTTTATTTATATAATATTTTCAATCACCAGCTTTAATGTTTTTTAAAAATTTATATTAAATTAAACGTGTTTTTCAAATGAATAATCAAACCTTAAAGATATTTAAATTTTTACATTTCAATATTGTTAAAAATTAAAAAAAAATTTTAAATTGCATTTAATACAAAAATTTAAAATATGCAAATTACCTTACAACTAGGTTTTCAAATTTCAACAAAGGACAGCTATGCATAAGGTTAATTTTAAGCATTAATAAAAAAGGTGATCCTTTTCGGAAACAAACTGTAATGTAACTTAAGATGAAGAAAGAATCTTTCAAAATTTGTGATATTAGCAGAATAAATATTTTGTAATAAATCGTTAATTAGTTTTGTAAGGTCTCGGTATATATTAGGCATATAACTGCTTCAAGAAGGTTATTTTCAAGTTCATGGGAACCTTTATATCTATATTGTTTATATATATATATATATATATATATATATATGCGTACAAATAATGTATACTGGGTTATTGTACAAAGAGATTTAAAATTTTAATAAAATTTGATAGCAAGCGCACAACTAAATGACAAATACAGTTCACACGGTCGGAGATTTTCAGAGCTCTCGAGTCGACATCGAATCTAATTGCACTGCCTTTCGACAGACCTTAATTGTCACGCTGTGTGATACACGAAACCACTAGAAGTTCACTTTTGAAACAAGCAGAATTTTTGTCTTATTTTCAGTCACTTCAGATAAAAAAAAAAAAAGAGAAACAATACGTGTGGTCAACTCGTCTTCACCAAAGAAATCCTTTTAAGACAATCCGTCAAGAGAGGGGGGTCAATTTGCAGTTGTTTCGACCTGTGAAGGTCGCATCATTCGCTAATTTCCTGAGTCTCATTGTACATGATACCGAATATCTGCAATCAGATTTAAATGATAGGCTGTTCCTATTATTAAAAAACGCTAATACTACAGCATTGCAACTATCCACAATAAAGTTCGTTTGCGTCAAATTTGAATAACGGGCTGTTATATATACTTGCCAAATAACATATATTCCTCTTTTATGAGAAAAATGCCAAAACTCTTCCCGTGACAAAAAAAAATGCAACAGCATATTAATATAACATTAAGAACAAATAAATAGATATTTTATAATAATTTTATAATTGAATGATTCAAATTTAACTGAAGTATTATTTATCATTAAAATTATTTATTACTTTTTTTTAAATGATTCATTAAAATGATTAATTATCGACTGTCAATAAACCATGTTCAAAGAGGATTTTTGAGATGCATTTTACTGAACATATTTCATTAAACATTAAATTCTTAATCTTAATTGAAAAATTCTTAAATGGACCTTTTTGTTTTGTTCAATAATTCATTCGAATGACTAAAAATAATTGTTAAAGAATTTTATAACATAGTGACTACTTACCTCATTAAAAACTTCTTACATTCAAAAATTTGATTGATACCGAAATTCAATTTCACTTAATGAAATTATATCCTAAGTGACAGGAATGCATTATTTTGAAGCTAATTATCAACTTTTCAGAGCGAAATGAATCCAAAACGAAAATTAAGATTCCATTTTCTAAATTAATTACTCTAATCTTTTACAATGCGCATTGTCACAAGAATATGTAATTTAATGGGCATGCTTTCATTAATAGAAAAGTTTAATTAAGTTTCTAAATTAAAAGCGTCGAAATAAAAGATAACTTCATCAAAGTAAATAAATTTATAATTGATTCTCTTTTTATTTAGAACATTTTAATGTGCTAATCAGTATATATCAATGATACAAAATATGCATTAAAAAGTAACCTTTCAAGAATTCAATTACTATTTAAAAAAAAAAAAATAATAAGACATTAATTTAGATACGCAGAAATAATTTATGTTTTAAGAGTGCAGATATATTGGTTACTTATCGTATAATTAAGATTTATTAAATAAAATGTAGTTCCCGCAATTCGATACACAATTTGAAGGCCATTATCATTAATGAGTATTCGATGTTTGAAAGTTAATGAAATAGATTCGTTGTATGAATTCACCTTATGAACTTTAAAGTCTCACGTTTTTAACTCCTGTTTAATTACTTATTATTTAATGTAATGTAAAAAATCTGATGTTTAACCTGTTTAGTTACTTATTATTTAATGTAATGTAAAAAATATCGTTTTTAACTCCTGTTTAATTACTTATTATTTAATGTAATATAAAAAATATCGTTTTTAATTCCTGTTTAATTACTTATTATTTAATGTAATATAAAAAAATATCGTTTTTAATTCCTGTTTAATTACTTATTTAATGTAATATTAAAAAAATCTCGTTTTTAACTCCTGTTTAATTACTTGTTATTTATTATAATGTAAAAAATCTCATTTATAACTCCTGTTTAATTTTTAATTATTTAATATAATATAAAAAAATAAAAAAACGGAACCTTAAACAACATAAATTTAATCTAAAGAGTGTTGTTCTAGAAATAAAAACTATACAAAAAAAGATTTTTATGTATTGAACTTCATAACACCCTTTTTTTCTTTTTGTAGTAATGTTAACGCTTTAAATGTAATATTGTACAGAAGAATATGAATTGAGCTGAATTTCCCACCACATACTGAAACTGTACGTCGCAGAAAATTGGCCAATTAAAATGTTGAGCAATCAGGATATCAAATTTCTGATTGGCTGACTTTTTCGATAGGCGATCTGAGTATTCGTTCGGGACCCAGCTTGAATAAATGAATGATTGGGCAATTTTTTGGGGCCTGATGGACGAGTGGTTTGTGCTCTGGTGCTTAGTACCACAGGTTTCGTGTTTGAATCCCGGCGGTGCCATGTATGTTTGCAGTGGCTCGGATTCCACTTTAATCCCTAGGTCCCAGCCTCATTTGACCGTAGCCAATCTGAGAATCAATCACGAAGCCAATCTGACTTCTTCTCACCCACATCATTCCCAAATTGTAAAGGGGCAACTCGACTCTAGGCACAGTTATGTAGTAGCAGTAGCTTGAATGAATGAATACTGTACTTAGAACGCACGGTCAAAATACATAGAAAATAGCAATACAAATAAGCAGAAAAAACATTCGAAGAATTTTTTTTTACATAGATTATTAAAATACACACTTTAAAAAGCATCTGTTATTTAAAAGTAGTAGTAGCTGAAATGTTAATATAAAATATATTGATAAGTATTGCAACGTAAATCTACCACCTCGTGGTGCACTCTGGGCAACGTCTGGCACGGCAAAATGATTTACAAACACGGCCTTCAGTCTGGCTCTCAGTGTTTGTTTCTTAGAGGTCTGCAGTGGAACGCAGGTGGTTAGTCCCATTATGCGTATTATTATTTATTTATCCAAGTGTTACACTAAAGTAGGTAATAAAGTCTACATTGAATGAATATCATTATTTTTCTGCATAATTGACAAAATTATAAAGACTGGATGCATTTAAAAATGATACATTGACGTTTATTAAAGTGAAATTCATTATAAATATTTGTTATTTCAAAATTTTATGTGCATGTTTTTAGCGTAATTAGAGATATCATACAGTTCAACAATTATTTTCAAATATAATAATAATGTTGGTTGGAAAAAATATTTGAAATAGAGTATTGAACTGAGATTGGTCTTTCAAATAAGTCATTTAAGATGTATGTGAACAAAATTAAATTTCAAAAATATGGTTTAAAACTTTTTTTCCTATAAATAAAATTGTTACCTTTATCAATAAAAAATTCGTCTTAATTTTTTCAATAAAATAAACATTTCTGACATTGAATAGAATTAAAGACAGATATTTTTTTTTCTTAAGACATTTTTTTTTTCATTTTTAATACTTTTTTCTAAGTCCTTTGTTTATTCTCAAAGGAAAATTTTATGATTCTTAAACGAATGTCACCACTGACAAAATTAATGGGGCATCATTTTATTTAAGAAATGAGGAAAAAGAAATTTGTTGAGGTATAAAATATAAATATATATGCGGAAATGAAGGTTTGAATTCAGTTATTTAAGGGCGTCATTAACAATCCTAAGTTATCCGTTTATTTTCAGGAAAAAAGATAAAAAAGAAAAGAATTATAAATTATTCTTTATAGCAGGACAGTTGGGAATTGTTTTATTATGCATCTCTTAAAATTGTCATCATTATTTCTTTTGATAGGTAAATGTAATGTGCCTTAAATATTTCTTTTATTATAGCGAGAAATGTTAACTTTATACTGTTTAACCGATGCGGTATTTAAAAAGGTTTGTATTAACTAATTATAAGTTTTAATAATAAAAAAATATCGTATTCTTGTATATAAATCAGAAGACATTGCAGAAACATGTTTCTTAATTTCATATCAGATTATTCTTGATCTTAATTGATTACTAAAGCGTATCAAACGCATACAGTCAGACAGCGGATTGCACCATATTATCTCTGGATAACAACGTAGAAATAAATTGATATATTAACATTTCATTAAATGCTATTATTCATATTGTAGATAATTATTATTTTAGTGTTGTCGGCTTGTGTAACTGGATTGTTATTGAGTGTGGTTTGGTTGGTACTTCAGTACTCACAGCTTTATTTACACGCGTACAAACACCACATATGCACAATTAGAGATAAATATTTAACACATTTAAAGACATCGAATTAAAGATTCGTGGAAGGATTCTACTTCTAAGCCGAAAACAAAAGTATTAATATGTAAACTAAACTTCTCAGTGACAGCCTTTCAAAAGTTTTTTCAATGTATGCAAATGAGGTCACATCTAAGGGATTAAAGATAATGGGATTAATGTTGACCCCTTGAATGGGTATTTCCATCGTTGAATGATTCATAGATTTAGCAGGTTTGTTGATCATAAAGCGTTTGTATGTTGAAAAGGGAAACATGTTAAGTATCAAAATTTGATTTGTTTGCCATTTTCGAATTAATATTCGTTTTGTTGTTCTACTTGACATCGTGATCAGTTCTCGTAGCGTTTTCTGATAAGAAGCATTTTTATAATTCAAATATATGTTGTATCATATTACTGGGTCGAAATTTGCAGACAGATTCACAGATTATTGCCCTTGCTTATCATCATTTGAAGATTTACATAATGCATAGGCTTATAAATTAAAACAATGGATAAGAAGTCATTTGGAAAGTTGCTATTTTGGTTCAGAGAGTACGTCAATTAGGATGTAAAATATCATTTTTAGTAATTTCTAATGTTACAAATAAAAAATAAAAATAACTCATTGCTATTCTTCATACGACAATCTAAAAAACATTCCATTCGCAATGCAAATTTCGAAAAATAAAATTGTAACTATCCTCTTGTAGAATAATTAATTATTATTCGTTTTGAATTCTGAAGGAATTTTTCTTTTTTTCAGTTATTTCTATTATCTCACGCTCTCCCTATATAAATAAATAAATAAATAAATAAATAAATATATATATATATATATATATATATATATTTATCTTTTTCAAATTTTCAACTCTTCATAAAATACTTTTTATTCATCCACTCAAGTTCAAATACATTTTTTTTTGAACTTGTAGTGGATGACACTGGATGTGAATACAGTTTATTCAAATATTAATTCAGTAATTAAGTTTAAATAATTAATTTTTGTTTTTTTTTTAGATTTAAGTTGCATGTATCAACCAATAGATGGCGCCGAAGTTAAAAAATGAAAACTATTTATAAAGGACTTTCTGAAATATATTGAAAAAAAAGTAGGAATTGACTTGCAATTTTTTTTTTTTTTTTTTTTTTTTTTTAATATATATATATTACTTGTTTTAATTTATTTGAATGGCTTGTCGACATTTACCCCCAAATAATATTTACCTTCGAATTAATAATTTTAAAAAAAAGCAAACAATGAGCCTCAATTGATAAAAGTTGAAATTTTATTATTTTTTTTCGTTAATTATATCTCGTAATTTATATATCTCCACAAAATTCCTTAATATTCTGGAGTGTTTAAAGTCTTAATTGAATTTTAATACATATTTATCTTACTTTAAAAAGGGGAAAAAAAAGCATGCAATAAATTAGTATGCTCTTAATGCATTAAAAGATTAAAAAGCATTAAAAGATTAAAAAGTCATTACTAACTATGTTATCTAACCAATCCGATATATTTACTTTATGTCTGTAGTTAGTAAATAAATTCATGCGTTCTATCATTGTCATGTAGCTAATTTCATTAAAAACATTTTTAATTGAAAATTAATTTTGTATGTGTTTTCATAATGAATGGTATTTCAGTGTGTTTACAAAAAAGTAAAGTTATTACTCAGAATTCTCCGAGTGCTAGCAATCTCTCTTCTTATCAGCAATGACTCATGCGTCAATGCGTTGGTACCGAAGGTTTCCTGTTTGAATCCTGACGGTGGCATGGATGTTTGTTCGTCGTTCGGAATCCACGTTGAACTGTAGGTCCCGGTCTAATTAGTAAGTGTGCTCAAAATGACCGTAGAGCGACAAACCAAACCAAACAATGAGTCAATGACGCAATGTGTGTGATCTGCTGAGAAAACTGTCAAACACATAGTTTGTTTTTTACTCTCATTTCTTTTCGTTTTCACTTCTGGATATCGTAATGTTTATAATGTTCCGTCCCCATTGTAGTTTACAATTTTAAATTTTTAATTACTTTTAGATCTTTTTAGCATGATAGAGTCTTGAAAAATGAGCCACGGAAATAAAACTCGAAATATTTCTATCCCAAGCCATTTCAGCTGGAGGGGATGACTATTTGATCTTTAGATTTAATTTATCATTCTATGGTTATAGTTTTGCGGACTTTAGGTTTGTTAGACAGGGGCCAAATGTGGCCAAAGGTTAATGTGGATTCCAAACCACATACAAACATCCATGCAATCGTCAGGATATGACTGTAATAGCAATGTTCAGAGTTCTAGCCAATTGGCCATCAGGACGTTTAACTATTCGAATGACTGAATAGGTAAGTAATTTTTTTATAATTTTTACTGATAGTTAAAATAAATCTTTTCCCCTTAAAGCAAAACATTTATGTATTGAATAATATATTTTGATATATATTTTTAATGCATCGGAATCCCGCATAATGCTATTACTACTAAATAGCCATTTCTGAAGAAAATGCTTTCAGAACAAATTACACGGAATTTGTTCACAATGCAATACTGCAATACATTACACCACATATGTACAATACATTCTCTAATGAATACAATACATTCATTAAAATACATTAATATAACAATACATTCCTCTTATGACGCGTGTCGTTATAAATTAATATATTAAAAAGAATATAAAATTATCTGCTATATTTTTATGACTTCATCATTCAGTTTGACATCAGAGCAAAAAATTTTATCTTACTTTCGTAATAACTTCTGTCAACCTGTTCATTCAATTCTATAGAGTTTCGCTAAAAATATTGTTTTGGTATGAATAGATGAAAACATTTTATCTATACAGATAAATTGAAACGGCGTATGTCTGATTTAACTTGGATCATAAACCTCTGAGTGAAAAAAATAAAACCTGACACCTCAAAATAATTTTTTTTAAATAAATCTAAAAGTAGAATGAATATGAAATTATTCAAACAAATATGTATATATAAAATTTCATATTATTGTTAAAATGGATGATAATCTTTATTATGACGCTGTTATATTTTGCGGAGAACATTTATTTAAATTAAAGATTATTTTATTAATTTTTTTTTCCTTAAAAAAAAAAAAATTGAAAGAAATATTAAATACACATCTTTTTTTATAAAGGAATTGATTCCATAAAGGATTTTATAAAGGTTTGATTGGAATGTGTAGATTATTTTACTATTTCGTAACGCCAACATGCGGCTTCATGGCCTCTATCGTTTGTATTGGTTCGGAATCCACTTTAAACAGTAGGTCCCGGTCTAAAAATGACCATTGGGCGTAGGTCTGGCAATCCTACTGCGTAAAAAGGAAATAGAGAGTTTTTGCATAACGTTTTTTCATCGTCCGATAATTTTTTCTTCCTAGCGCGCATGCTCTTAGGAATAGCTCAGTAGTGAAGTATTACAGATAAGCATACGCAATAGGTACAATGTTTCTTAAGAGCAAGCGCGCTAGGAAGAAAAATATCGGACGATAAAAAAACGTTATGCAAAACTCTCTAATATCTCCTATCTCGAAATCTGCCAGTAGGGCATGGGGCTGTTGCACCACTGAGTAATAACAGCTGAAAAGTAAATACAAAATTTGAATATTTTTTTTTATTTCCAATGGCAGATTATGAACAATTACAGCAATAAAAAGAACAACGAAAATAAAAAAAAAGAACAGAGAAAACAACAAAACATGCTGAAACAGAGTTCATTCATCTAACATATCTCTAGCCTAGATCTAACATATCTCGGCGAGAAAAGTCTTGCTCAGAGCAGGACAGTGAAGTAGATGCGTGGAGTCCATGGCCTCTCCAGAGGTGCATATCGGGGAAGGGACAATTTTGAGTCTGTAAAGATGGTTTCGCAGGCAGTCGGTTGTCAAATTAGCCTCCATAATAGTAAAGACATCAATATCCTTCTCACACAGAGTCAGCAAAAGCTCTGCGAGCTTGGATTGAGACAGTCCACCGGAATTCCACTGTAGGACACGAAGAGTATCAAAGTGAGGGGAGGAAGATATAATGCCAAATTGTAGATCTTTTAGTCACTAAAAAAGTGTTACCAGGTGCACCACGGGGATGTAGATTTACTGCGCACACATTTGAATACTAAATTGTTGAATATAATTGAAGCTTTTAAGTGTAATGGATTTGAATATGATAGTAAAATTATTTTTTATACAATAAACTTAAAATGCTGGATAATAAAATATTTTAATTTCCATATCAAATATTTTAAGGGATCAAATATACATGTTTGTTGTTTGTTGCTTCCTCAACAAGTGCTCTATTCCATTTGATACATTAGGGTGAAAGATTTGACGATCTCGGTGGAACTTTGAAGGAAAAAAATGCTGTCAAAGTATCATTTAAGAGAAAGTCAACCAATCACATTAGCCAAAAATTTAATCGTTTACAAAGTGGTAATTATATCATATCAGCCAATAAACGCACATTGTAAAAAAAATATATATGATACTAAAAATGAAATATAAAAAATATATAAATATAAACGAAATCATTAAAAATATTTATTTTACTAGTGCGATATTCCTTTCTCCACTCTTTCACTTAGCTCTTGCAATTCGAACTCAATTTGGATATTGCCACATCGTAATGAATTTTGCAGGTGAACGTCCGTTCTGTTTGAGCGTGTTTTGTGAATTTAATTTTAGAAAAAAAAAATTCGCAGGTGTAAGTTCGTAACAACTTCAATTAAGACTCTGGTTTGCTCTGCTATCAACAAACAAATGTGTCATCTAGGGATGGTCACCGTGTCATAAAGATCATTTAAAGTGAAACCTAGAACCAAGTGATATTATATTAGATGTTCCAAGATTCACGCGCATCATAAGTTAGCAGAATAATTAAATTATATTCTGCGAACTCATAACAACTATAAACTCATCAATAAAACAAGCAATTTCTGCACTATATTCTCAGTTAATCTTTTCTCATCATTTCGGCAGTTAATTGTTGAATATATGGACATGAATGGCCCAGTGGTTAGTGCTATGGCGCTCGGCACCACAGGTTTCGTATTCGAGTCCCAGCGGCGCCATGGATATGTGTAGAGGTTCGGAATCCACAATAAACAGTAGGTCCCTGTCTGATAGGATCATAGAGCGTTGCGGGGGCATTGTTCATCAGCGTCCGTGGCTTATCTTCAAGTTACAGGCGCCCCCTGGGTAATGAAAAGTGAGTAACGTCGGTGCAGCGCTTGCCTTAAGGCATCCGAGACAGCTGTTTAAATATTTGCCAGCTGCATTAGAAGAAAAATTTTTTTTTGAATATAAGGATGCATACAAAATGTATTTTTTAATACATTGGTTCTCACTACTTTGGCCATTATAAAATAAATATGTTTTGTATAAGTGTCATAAATCTCACGGGCCGGAAAAATATTCAAAGCTGGCCGCGGGTTGGCCACCCCTGTCTTAGAGCGTGTCCCTTAACGACGCACTTCAAAGGCAATGTCGCTGATCCGTTTCCTGGAAGACTATTCAAAATGGAAATAGTCCATTTCAATGAATGTCCTCTGTGGGAAATGGAAAGCCTTATTTGCAGAAGGAGCATCAAAATGGAGTTTTCGATACCTAAAGGCAAGCGACTCCCAATTTACATAAACACGCCGCTAAATTTATATATTCCTAAAATACGTCCAATTTCCCAGGAGCAGCCGAAAATTGCACGAATATATGTAATACGAAGTAAGAGTAAATAAGAATTTCAAGAAAGTCAGAAAAAAAAATGTGAAAATGAAAACACATTTTTTTCCAAGTCATCGCCTGTCAAAATAGCAAATAAAAAATAGTGGATACCTGACAAAATAAATAATATTTTTAAAAGAATATATCAAATAGAGGTAAACGGTGTTTTAGGTATTTGTTCAGTAAAATAATACGTAAAAAGTAATTTAATATACCCCTGAAAGCTGAGATATACGAACAAAAATAAAACATAATCGAAGAAGGAAATTATACTCATATTCTATTCGTAGGTGGAATGCTTTTCGGAATTGGAAAGTAAGGTGAAAAAAAGGTTTTAAAAAACTGCAAGCCAAGTAAAGAGGTAGAAATATCCTCTTCAAAAGTCATTTACTGACGAAATTTCCTTTCATCGACCCGAAAAGGAAATCAAGGTTTTTAGAGATGTAAAAAAATGGAGGAGAATCCCAATTTTTCAACACAAATAAAAGTTAAAAAAAGCAATGCTTCTCTCCAGTCCTCAGACGCGTATGATTTGAAATTGTATGACATGAACTTTTTACTTTTTTTTTTCTTTCCTTACTTTCTTTCTCATGTTCTCCCAAGTTTTATTCTCTTTTTTTTCTTGCTGTAAATCCGGTTAAGAAGTTAAGAACTCTTTGGCCATTTTGGTGTTTCGTTTTTCAAATCAAATTCCGTTTGTCATCACTTCCGGAGAAAAGATTTACTCGAAAGTTCTTGCTTTTTACTGTTTTCTGTCTTTTTTTTTCTTTGGTACTTACTATAAAACACAATTAAAACGTGATCGAATTTCCTGGAATTAAGACGATAACCCAAACAAAGATTCAAGACAAAAATTTCACTTGTTTATTTCGAAATATCGCTTATTAAAACAATTTTTCTCTTGTTCAAAAAAAAAAATTTAAAACTTGTTGTTAGGTCACCTTAGCTAATGTGTTAGACAGCAACGTTTTGAATTTCTTGGATCTAACTCCATACCCAAAGAAAGATTAAAGAGAAAAATTTCACGTGTTTGTTTCGAAATATCTTGTTGTTGTTCCTTACCCTCTTGATTTAGAATCCTAAACCAAGTCCAGTAGATCATGCTGCATCAATAGATAGTAAACGGTCCTCCCTTCACATCAATAGTTGCATCACAGAGGTACCAATAAAATCGGTGAAATGACAGGGAGACGCGATGGCAGAACAATGACAAAATGTATATGTCTTCTCGTCTCCATTGAAGGTCAAACTCTTAGTGTGACCAGTCCTTACTCTAGCTAAAGCCATTTGAGCATATCTAGGACAGGAGCACTGCAAGGACATACCAGGATATTTAGCGGCGTACCACGCATGAATTGGTGGCGACCGCCAAGCGGTATTCACTCTGGCATTTCGAAATATAGATAATTAAAACAATTTTTCTCTAGACGAAAAAAAAATCTGTTGAAAAGTTATTGTTAGGGCACCACAGCTAGTGTGTTAGATATCCATGGCTTGATTTCCACTAGTTGTGTGAGCGGTCGTCACTGTTACGAAATACGAGTAGTTAGAACACGAGGTATTTAGTCATTTGAGGCGTAATAATCAACGCAATAGGTTGTGATGGCATTTAGTTGAAATACGTGCAAATAAAGTAATCAGTAATTTGCATCAACAATCGAAATTCTGAAGTTCCTGGTTTTGTACAGTATCAAGCATGATGGCAGGAAAGATATAAGGAACAACGTCGACCCACAAAATAGTGCACCCTGAAACAAAGTTGTTAAGGAAATAGAATGGAATTCTCAGTTTACATACAGAAGCAAAATCAACCCTTCGTTGCAATACGCATTATCTTTCAAACATTTTCTAAGCATAGAATGTTTGATGCCGAAGTCAGAAAAGGAAAGAAATAAAACCTTATTGCCAAATTCTTTAAGCTATAAATAATCTTTTTGAATAATGTATAAAAATGATAACTTAATTTAAAAAAAGGCGATTAAAACGGCTCTGGTTGATATGTATGTCTGTCTTATTTCTAATTTAGGTTGCTGCTTCGTGGAAATGTCCCTCCATGGCGCATTTCGCAAGGCGACTTCGCTGCGTCGTTTCCTGGAAGACTGTTCAAAATGGAAATAGTCCATTTTAATGAATGTCGTCTGTGGGAAATTGTACGCTTATTTGCAGAAAGAGCATCAAAGACGCTTTGAAAATGTAGTTTTCGATACCTAAAGGCAAGCGACTCACAATTTACATAAACACGCCGTTAAATTTATATATTCCTAAAATACGTCCAATTTCCCAGGCGCAGCAACGAGAAATGCACGAATATATGTAATACGAAGTAAGAGTAAATAAGAATTTCAAGAAGCTAAAAGAAAAAAAAATGTGAAAATGGAAAGCAATTTTTTTCGAAGTCGTCACCTGTCAAAATAGCAAATAAAGAAAAAGTGGATACCAGAAAAATAAATCATATTTAAAAGAAAATATCTAATAGAGTTAAATGGGATTTTTTATGTATTTTCGCAGTAAAATAATACGTAAAAAGTAATTTAATATGCCCCTGAAAGCTGAGATATACGAACAAAAAAAAGTATAAAAGTGTTATCGAAGAAGGAAAATTATACTCTTATACTATTTGTAGGTGGAATGCTTTTCGGAATTGGAAAGTAACGTGAAAAAATAAGACTGCAAGCGAAGTAAAGACGTGGATATATCCTCTTCAAAAGTCATTTACTGACGAAATTCCATTTCATCGACCCGAAAAGGAAATAAAGGTTTTTAGAGATGTCAAAAACTGGGATGGAATCCCAATTTTTGGACACAAAAGTTAAAAAAAAGCAATGCTCCCCTCCTGTCCTCAGACGCGTATGATTTGAAATTGTATGACATGAACTTTTTTTTTCTTTCTTTTCTTTCTTTCTTTCTTTCTCATGTTTTCTCAAGTTTTATTCTTTTTTTTTTTCTCCTTGCTGTCTTCTTCCTCTTTTAATGTTTACCCTCGCAGCTCGAGGAAACACTTTTTGACAATGGTGCCAACTTTATTTACCAGAAGCTGTAAATCCGGTTAAACAACTCTTTGGCCATTTTGGTGTTTCGTTCTTCAAACCAATTTCCGTTTGTGATCACTTCTGGAGGAAGGATTTACTCGAAAGTTTCTTGCTTTTTACTGTTTTCCTTGTGTTTTTTTTTTTTTTTTTTTTTTTTTTTTTTGGTACCTACTAGAAAACGCAATTAAAACGTGATCGAATTTCCTGGAATTAAGGCGATAACCAACGACAGGTTGAAGACAAAATTTTCCCTTGTTTATTTCGAATTACCGATTATTAAAACGATTTATTTTTCTATTTACATATAAAAATTATGTACCGAAAACTCATTGTTACTCCATTCTAGTTAGTGTGTTACACAGCAAAGGTGTGATTTCCACCATTTGTGTGAGTTATCACCACTGTTACGAAATAAGAATAGATATTTATTCATTTGGGCGTAATAAGCAACGAAATAGTTTCCGATGGCATTTATTTGAAATATAAGCAAATAAAGTAATGATTGATTTACATCAAACGTTGAATTTCTGATTTAGCTGCATGTTTTGTCTCCAATGTCACGTATAAACACAGAGAAATCCAAGGGACCAACGTTGAACCACAGAAGTAGTGCTCCCCGAAGAAAAGTTGTTACTGAAATAAAATGGGTTTCTTAATTTACATGGAGAAGCAAAAGTAACCCGTCGTTGCAATACGCATCAGCTTTCAAACATTTTCTAAGCATATAATGTTTTGACGTCAAAGTTAGAAAGGGATAGAAATAAAACCCTATTTACAAATACCTTAAGCATTAAATAATCATTTTAGCGATATACAAAAACCATAACTTAAACACAACTAGTCAAAATCAAATCTTTGTTATCTAACACACTAGCTATGGTACAAAACCTTTACTTTTAATTACGACAAATTTTACTTATTGCCAGTTCATGAGGATACTGTTGCTTCCGTTCCTTCCATGTTGACCAAAGTCTTTCGATTAGGAATCTCTGGAATTAAAGTATTTTATTGTAGGCATCGCTTAAAATCATAGGAAGGGTGTTACAGCAGGTGGGATTTACAATATCAAGGGTTTACCGTAGCAATGTTTTTTAACAATGAGTTTTCAGCGGATTTTTTTTCATAAAGAGAAAAATAAAATGTTTTAATAATCTTTTTTCCAAGTAAACAAGTGAAATTTTTGTTTTGAATCTTTCTTTGGGCATCGCCTTAATTCCAGGAAATTCGATCACGTTTTAATTGTGTTTTCTATTAAGTGCCAAAGAAAAAAAGATTGAAAAAGTAAAAAGCAAGAAACTTTCGAGTAAATCCTTCCTCCAGAAATGATCACAAACGGAAATTGGTCTGAAAAACGAAACACCAAAATGGCCAAAGAGTTCTTTAACCGGATGTACAGCTTCTGGTAAATAAAGTTGGCACCATTGTCAAAAAGTATTTCTTCCAGGGCAAACATTAAAAGAGGAAAGAAAAAGAGAGAATAAAACTTGGGAGAACATGTTGAGAAAGAAGAAAAAAAAAAGTTTATGTCATACAACTTCAAATCATACACGTCTGAGTACTGCAGAGGAGCATTTTGCTTTTTTAACTTTTATTTGTGTCTCCAAAGTTGGGATTCTACCCCATTTTTGAGACATCTCTAAAAACCTTGATTTCCTTTTCGGATCGATGAAAGTGAATTTCGTCAGTAAATGACTTTTGAAGAGGATATGTCTACCTCTTTACTTGTAGTTTTTTTTTTTCACTACACTTCCCAATTCCGAAAAGCATTTCACCTACAAATAGAATAAGAGTATAATTTCCTTCTTCGATTATATTTTATTTTTGTTCGTATATCTCCGCTTTCATGGGGCATATTAAATTACTTTTTATGTATTATCTTGCTGCGCAAATACCGAAAAACGCATTTAGCTCTATTCGATATATTCTTTTAAAAATATTATTTATTTTTCTGGTATCCACTTTATTTTATTTGCTATTTTGACAGGTGATGACTCGGAAAAAAATTGCTTTTCATTTGCAAATTTTTTTGTACCTTCTTGAAATTCTTATTTACCCTTACATATATTCGTACAACTTTGCTGCTCCTGGGTAATTGGACGTATTTCAGAAATATATAAATTGAACGGCGTGTTTATGTAAATTGGGAGTCGCTTGAATTTAGGTATCGAAAACTCCATTTTGCAAGCGTCTCTGATGCTCCTTCTGCAAATAAGCTTTCCATTTCCCACAGAGGACATTCATTGAAATGGACTATTTCCATTTTGAATAGTCTTCCATGAAATGAGGCAGCGAAGTCGTCTTGCGAAGTGCGGCGTTAAAGGACATTTCCACGAAAGATAGCGCATGCAGACACGCTTTAAGACGTCTAACCTTTTATCACCTAAATTAGAAATTAGACTGACAGTCTCCATCGCCTTTTTTTTAAAAATTAAGCTATGATTTTTATACACCGTTAAAAAGGATAATTTATAGCTTAAGTTATTCGGCAAATAGGCAAATAATTATCACTCTTTCTAACTTCGACGTCAAACAGTCTATACGTGGAAAATATTTGAATGCTTGTACGTATTACAACGGTGGGTTACTTTTGTATCTGCTCGTAAACTAAGAAACCCATTATTTTACCTGAACCCCGAATTAGACCCCGAAACACTACTTTTGTTGTTCAACGTTGATCCCTAAGATTTCCCTGCCTTTTTGCGTGACATTGGGGCCATAACAAACAACCTAATCAGAAGTTCGACGGTTGATGTCAATCGATCATTACTTTATTTAATTGTCTTCCAAATAAATGGCTGCACTGACTTCACACCATTTTGTTACTTAGTACACCACAATTTATGACTAAAAACCTCGTGCGCTAACTACTCTACTAGTATTTCATAACATTAACGCAGCTCACTCAACTAGTGGAAATAAACCCTTTGCTTTCTAACACATTAGCTACAGTGCCCTAACAATGTGTTTTCAAAAAAAAAAAAAATTTTATAAAGAGAAAAATTGTTTTAATAATTTGTAATTCGAGATAAACAAGTGAAATTTTAATCTGTAATCTTTCTTTGGGTATCGTCTTAATTCTAGGAAATTCAAACCATTGCTGTCTAACACACTAGCTTAGGTGGTCTAACAATGAGTTTTCGACGGAGTTTTTTCCGTAAAGGGAAACATAAATCATTTTAATAATCTGTATTGCAAAATAAAAAATGGAAATTCTTGTCTTTAATCTTTCTTTAGGTATCGTCTTAATTTCAGGAAATTCGATCACGTATTAATTGCGTTTTCAAGTATGTGCCCAAGAAAAAAAATAACAGTAAAAAGCAAAAACTTTCGAGTAAATCCTTCCTCCAGAAGTGATCACAAATGGAAATTGGTTTGAATAAACGAAACATCAAAATGGCCAAAGAGTTCTTTAACCGGATTTACAGCTTCTGGTAAATAAAGATGGCACCATTGTCAAAAAGTATTTCTTCGAGGGCAAACATTAAAAAAGGAAAGAAAAAGAGAGAATAAAACTTGGGAGAACATGAGAAAGAAAGTAAGGAAAGAAAAAAAAGAAAAAAGTGTATGTCATACAATTTCAAATCATACGTGTCTGAGAACTGGAGAGGAGTATTGCTTTTTTTAACTTTTATTTGTGTATCAAAATTGGGATTCTACCCCCATTTTTTGACATCTCTAAAACCTTGATTACCTTTTCGCGTCGATGAAAGGGAATTTCGTCGGTAAATGATTTTGAAGAGGATATATCCACCTCTTTACTTCGCTTGCGATTTTTTTTTTCCCCTTACTTTCCAATTTGGAAAAGCATTCCACCCACAAATAGAATAAGAGTATAATTTCCTTCTTCGATTATGTTTTTTTATTATTTTTGTTCGTATATCTCAGCTTTCAGGGGCGTATTAAATTACTTTTACGTATTATTTTACTGCGCAAATACCTGAAAAAACCCTTTAACTCTATTCGATATATTCTTTTAAATATATTATTTATTTTTCTGGAACCCATTTTTTTCTATTTGCTATTTTGACAGGTGATGACTTGGAAAAAAATTGCTTTTCATTTTTCCAATTTTATTTCTTTTTACTTTCTTGAAATTCTTATTTACCCTTACTTCGTATTGCATATATTCCTACATTTCTTTGTTGCTCCTGGGAAATTGGACGTATTTTAGGAATATATAAATTTAACGGCGTATTTATGTAAATTGGGGGTCGCTTGCCTTTAGGTATCGAAAACTCCATTTTGCAAGCGTCTTTGAAGCTCCTTCTGCAAATAAGCTTTCCGTTCCCCACAGAGGACATTCATTGAAACGGACTATTTCCATTTTGAATAGCCTTCCAGGAAACGAGGCGGTGACATAGCGTTGCGAAGTGCGTCGTTGAAGGACTTTTCCTCGAAAGAGCACGCATGCAGGCATGCTCTAGGACAGGGGAGGCCAACCCGTATTGAATATTATTCCGGTCCGTGAGATTTATCACACTTTAAACGAAATAAATATATTTTATAATGGCTGAAGTAGTGAAAACCAATGTATTATTATTGTATGGAACTACTCGTAGTTGACTTACAATGCAATATTGAATTAAAACACATTTCCGAATAATCAAAATCAGAAATAGATTTTTGTAGCGCTTACGCCACAAAAGATAAATTCCTCCGATTTGAGAAATCTGGCACAAAAAGTTGTTAGTGCTTTTGGTTCAACTTACACCAAAGAAGAATTGTTTTTTTTTTGTCGAAAATGAAATTGACCCAACACAAAACTCGCTCAAACATAACGGACGCTTACCTACATTACCCATTGTGATGTGCAAATACCCAAATGGAGATCGATGTGCAAAAGCTAAGTGAAAGTGTGGAGAAATAAATATCGCAACAATAGAAATCATTCATTTTAAATAAAATTCAAAATTCCCAAAGTTTATTATATTCAAAGTTATAACCATATAAATTTATATAAAGAATGTATTATATTCGCTAAGAAACTATTGATCCCTATTGGCCAGCTATTTCTCCAGACTTAAATCCGTTTAGCATGTTTGGAAAGCTCTAGGGCAGAACTGGCCAACCCGCGGCCCGCCTTGAATATTTTTATGACCCGTGAGAGTTATCACACTTTTACAAAATATATTTATTTTATAATGGCCAAAGCAGTGAAAAACAATGATTTTAAAAAATTCATTGTGCGTGCATCCATCTATTCAAAAATGAACTGTCGAAATGATGAAAAAAATTAACTTTAATTTTAAAATAATATTCTTGTGAATATATGACAGATATTGCCTGTTTTATTGGTGAGTTTACAGTTATGAGTTCATTTTTGTACAATTTCATTGTTGAAAGAATTTTAGAAATCAAAATGTGACTATTACATCAGATATGCAACAGAAATAAGAAAACTTACAGCTGATTTTGAAAGCTGATTCAGTAATTTAGAGTAACACAAATACAACAAATTGTTTTAAATATATCCATCTCCTTTTCATGTTGAAATCGGGTTGGTCCCAGAATATCACCAAATGGAACTGGTTGACTTACAATACAATATTAAATTAAATAATATTTTTGAAACATCAGAATCAAAAATTAATTTTTATAACACGTACTTCACAGAAAATTTTTCCAATTTGAGAAATCCGGCACAAAAAGTTGTCAGAGCTTTTGATTCAACTTACACCTGTGAGTCGTTTTTGTATTTCGAAAATGAAATTGGCCCAACACAAAACCCACTCAAACATAACAGACGCTAACCTGCAAACACCCACTACGATGTGCAAATACCCAAATTGAGATGGATTTGCAAAATCTAAGTGTAAGAGTAAAGAAACAAATATCACCCTAGTAAAATAAATATTTTTTAATGATTTCATTCTATTATTTCGTTTATATTTATATATTTTTTTCTATTTCATTTTTAGTGTTATATGTTTCTTTGCAATGTGCGTTTAGTATCATTATTTTAATATCTATATTTACATGTGAAATTAATAAACAGACAAATAATAACTCATTCTGTTTCAATTTTTTACTCCAAACGGTGTCTATAGTGGGTCTAAAACTAATATGGGTTTAAATAATATGTGTTGCCCTATGAGTTATGATGCATTTCCAAAGAGTTCGGCTAGATCATTTTGGTTGGTCACGCCTGCTCTAAGACATCAAACGTTTTTCTGCACCTTTATCTACCTCTATATGGGTGAATATCTTTAAAGACGCAATCTGCCACAAAACAATAATTTTCTTTTAATTGACAATAAAACTTTTCAATACAATATAGAGAGAAAATTAGTCTTGCATTTTATGAATTACCAAATGAATCTTTACTTGGAAGGAATGCACAAATACAAATACATCAATAAAAAATGAATCTTTCCTTGACATACTATAAGAAAATACACCTTGGGACACTCTAATATTGTATAAATAATAAAATTCTCATTAGTACTGCTCATTAGTAATTCTCTTTAGTATTATTTCTCATTAATACCGCAATTCACCATAGCATATACGTGCCCGTTATGAGCAGACGCTGAAATTTGAAATGACAAGTTTTTAGGAATATTACAGAACACCATTCTGTAACAAATAAATTGGAGAAACTACATCAGGCATTAAATTTACCACTCTTACAAACTTTCTCAAATGTATTACTTCAAAATATCCAAGATTTCGAAATTTATGTCTGTGTAGTAAATTTTATTTGCTTAATTTTCAAATTGGGAGAGAAAAAATATGAAAAAATAGATAATCAACTGGAAAGATATGCACGCTACCCATAAAATTTTGAAGTTAGCGTACGAATAAAACTCCTAACAGCAATTTCAAACATACAATGGAAGAAAGATTATCAATAAATCATATTCAAGGAATAAATTACGTTCATTATTTATAATTCATAAAGCTTTTAAAGCATTCCACCTACAAATGGGATAAGAGTATAATTTCCTTTTTCGATTAGATTTTATTTTTGTTCGCGTGTCTCAGCTTTCATGGGACATATTAAATTGCTATTTACGTATTATTTTAATGCACAAAATACCTAAAAAAATCCTTTAACTCTATTCGATATATTCTTGTAAATGCATTTCTGGTATCCATTTGTTTTATTTGCTATTTTGATAGGTAATGAATAGAAAAAAAATTGCTTTTCATTTTTACCATTTTTTTTTTTTTTTTTTTTACCTTCTTGAAATTCTTATTTACTGTTACTTCGTATTACATATATTCGTGCATTTCTCGCTACTCGTGGTGAAATTGGACGTATTTTAGGAATATATAAATTGAATGGCGTGTTTATGTAAATTGGGTGTCGCTTGCCTTTAGGTATTGAAAACTCCATCTTGCAAGCGTCTTTGATGCTCCTTCCGCAAATAAGCTTTCCATTTCCCACAGAGGACATTCATTGAAATGGACTATTTCCATTTTGAATAGCCTTCCAGGAAACGAGGCGGTGACGTCGCCTTTCGAAGTGCGTCGTTGAAGAACTTTTCTCGAAAGAGCACGCATGCAGGCACGCTCTAGGACAGGGGTGGCCAAATCGTATTGAATATTATTCCGGTCCGTTAGATATATCATACTTTAACGAAATAAATATATTTAATAATGGCTAAAGTAGTGAAAACCAATGTATTATTATTGTATGGAACTACTCGTAGATGACTTACAATGCAATATTGAATTAAAACACATTTTCGAATAATCAGAATCAAAAATAGATTTTTGTAATGCTTACGCCACAAAAGATAAATTTCTGCATTTTGAGAAATCTGGCACAAAAAGTTGTTAGTGCTTTTGGTTCACCTTACACCAGCGAAGAATCGCTTTTTTTTTTTTTTTTTTTTTTTTTTTTTCCCTAAAATGAAATTGACCAAGTGGAAAACACAATCATAACAGATGCTAACCTGCAATGCTCAATATGATGTGCAAATACCCAAATTGAGATTAATTTGCCAAAGTTAAGTGAAAGAGTGGAGAAACAAATATCGCAATAATCGAAATAATATTTTAAAAATAGTTCAAAGTTCACAAAGTTTATTATTTTCAAAGTTATAACCATACAAATTTATATAAAGAATGTATTATATTCGCTAAAAAACTATTGATCTGGTTTGGTCAGCGATTTCTACAGACTTAAATTTGTTCTAGCATGTTTGGGTTGCTCTAGGACAGGGTTGGCCAACCCGAGACCAGACATGAATATTTTTCCGGCCCGTGAGATTTATCGCACTTTTACAAAATATATTTTTTTTTATAATGGCCAAAATAGCGAAAACCAATGTATAAAAAAAATACATTATGTGTGCATCTATATATTGAAAACATTACTGATGAAATTATGAGAAAAATTGACATTAATTTTAAACTAATATTCCTGCGAATATATTAGAGATATTGCATGTTTTATTTATGAGCTAAAAGTTATGGGTTCGCAGAATAGTTGAATTATTTTCATGATGAACGCGCATCTTGGAACATCTAACATAACAAGTTTTATGTTTCACTTTAAATGACCACAGTGTTGCAGTGATCATCCCTAGATATGCGCAGTTAATTGTTGAATAGCAGAGCAAATCAGACTCTTAGTTGAAGTTGTTAGAACTTTTTTTTCAATTTACACTGGAGAATCGCTTTTTTTCTTCTTCGAAAATGAAGTTGACCCAACACAAAACACGCTTAAACGTAACGGACCCACAACACCCTTTACGATGTACAAATACCCGAACTGAGACCGATTTGCATAAGCTAAGGGAAAGAGTGGAGAAACAAATATTGCACTAGTCAAATAAATATTTTTAATGATTTAATTTTTCATTTCATTTACATTCATGTATTTTTATTTCATTTTTAACTTTGTATATTTCTTTACAATGTGCGTTTAGTATCATTATTATTATATTATATACGTTTGCATGCAAGAATAATAGTAAACACAAAATAATAACTCATTATGTGTCACTTTTTCACACCAAAAAATATGCCTATAGTGGGTCTCAATCTAATATGGGGATATAATTTTATATGCGGGTCGCAGAATTACGGCGCATTTTCAAAGTGGCCGAAAATCATTTGATTTGGCCTTCCCCGCTCTAAGGCGTCACACCTTTTTCAGCAAATATTCATGGATGAGTATCTTTAAAAACACAATCTGTCTAAAAAAATACTTTCTTTCATTTGGCGATAAAACATTTTAATACAATATAGAGAGAAAATCAGTCTTGATTCTTATGATTTACCAAATGAATCTTTACTTGGAAGGAATGCCCAAATACAAATACACCAATACCAATGAATCTTTCCTTGGCATAGAATAAGAAAATACACCTTGGGACACTCTAATATTACATAAATAATAAAATTCTCATTAGTACTGGAATACCGCAATTCACCATTGCATATACATGCGCGATATGAGCAGACGCTAAAAATTGAAATGACAAATTTTTAGGAATATTACAGATCACCATTCAGTGACAAATTGGAGATATTACCTCAGACATTAAATTTACCACTCTTGCAGAACTTTCTGAAATGTATTTCTACAAAAAAAAAAAAAGTTTTTTTTTTTTTTTTTTTTTTTTTAAATATATCAAGATTTCGAAATTTATGTCTGTGTAGTAAATTTTATTTGCATAACTTTCAAATTGTGAGAGAAAAAATATGAAAAAATAGATAATCCGCTGGAATTATATACAGTTTTGCCCATAAAATTTTGAATTTAGTGTACGAACAAAAGGCATAACAGAAATTTTAAATAAACAATGAATGAAAGAGTATTCATAAATCATATTCAAGCAATAAATTACGTTCATCAATTATCACTCAAAACTGAAAACTGAAAACAGATTAATTCAAAACCTATCGAATTCCAAATGATTTTATAAAAAAAAGCGCGTTAAAGACATTTAAATAAATCAATAAGAATAGCTTTTTATTTTAAGATGATGAGCTAAGAACGTTTGCTATTGATTTATATATATATTTATAAGAAATTTTAATAAATGAATCAATAACAAACGTTGAAAGTAACCCACTCTCCCCAACACAATACCCGTATATTTTATGGGCAATAAAAACTATCGAATTTCAAATTATTTTATAAAATAAACACGTTAAAGTCATTTAAATAAATCAATAAGGATAGCGTGAAAGAAATTTAAAAAAAATAAACCAATAATGGTATTATAATGCCTAATGGCATTTCAAAATACTCTCTCCTACTCAAAACAAAGTCAGGCTCTTATAGGCCTTCGGACTTAATATAAGCATCACTTTGTTACATCTCTCAGTTAAGCTCATGTCTGTAAGTTATAAGAACCGAATTAGGTGTTAATATAACCAAGAAATTTTATACTTCACTAAGCAATTCGACTAAACTAGAAAATTTTTTATTCAATTTTTCTTACCTTTCAAGTGCCAGAGGTGAATCAATCTTGTATTTTTCATGGAATATCCCACAATGCTTTTATGAAGATTTACTTTAACAAATGACGACGTTTTCTTAGAAACAAAAAAACAAAATATCTTTGTTTACATAGGGCAAATCACACAACGAAGTGAGGGGGAAAGTTCGTAGGTAAAGTTACAGTTGAAGTAAGAGAAATAAAGTTACATTTTCTAAAGTGTTCGGTTACAGTTTAAGTGGTCTGGATATAAATGTAACAATTTCAACAAAACTTATAGTCAAATTTTATCATCATATATAACATCGATAAATATTAACTTATAAAAGTTATTATTTTTCTTATAACTGACAATACAACAATTCATTGATGCATTTGTTTATTGATAAGAATTTGAAGAAAATAAATAATCGTCAGTTTCTTTTTAAATGAATACCTTAGATTTTACCGGGAAACCCTTATATCTTTCCGTTTAATTTGAAACAACAAATATACGATATATTATTTGAATATAAACGTTTCTGTGCAGTGTGTTTCAGCAATAGCTTTATGTACTTCTAGGAGGAGTAGATTCGCTTGGTTTTTATTCTACGGTCATATTGCGCATACTGTGTTCTAATTGCACCGAGACCTACAGTTTATATTGGATTCCGAACCAAAACTAAAAAATCTCCATGCCAGTGGCAGGATTCGAACCTGAAACCTGTGATACCAAAGGCCAGAGCGCAGCCACTTGGCCCCCAGACCAGGAGGTTTGTTTTGTCGCTCTACGGTCATTTTGGTCCCTGGCTAAACTGCCCGGGACCTATAGTTTAACGTGGATTCCGACCCACTCACAAACATCCATGCCACCGCCAGGAATCGAACCTGAAGCTTGTGGTACCAAAGTCAGAGGGCTAGACACTTGGCCACCAGGCCGCACTAGAAGGAGAAGGATACGACTCGGAATCAAACAGCCATACAGGATCGTATATGCGCAAGGGTAAAAACAACGCAGTCATCATGTAAGAGAAAATTTGGTTTATTAATCGACAAACGTCCACAATAGAACCACCCTCAACAGCAAACCATCACGGATGCATTTAGTTCACATATTTGAACTTCGATTGTCTTTGGACTGAAAATAGCATCGCTGTTACCATGTTCGGGACCAAACGTTTCGTTCACAACTCATGATTACTGCCGCGGCCTGATGGTCAAGTGGCTAGCGCTCACAGGCTTCAGGTTTGAATCTTATCGGGGGCATGGCTGTTTGTCAGTAAATCCGAATCCTCTTTAAGCGGTAAGTCCCGGTCTGTTTAGCCAAGTCCCGGTCCACTTAAATAATAGGTCTCGGTCTAATATGGCTGTTGAACTTTGGGTTGACCACGCTACCCAATACAACTCTCGTTTTGCAATATATCAGTAGACAGCCAGCTTTTAGCCGCAATGCGGCTGTTGCGCCAGTGAAGATGATGATGGTTCCCCAATAAGTATTTCTAGGTTTGCACTTTTTGTTTTAATTTGATTAAATTCAATGAAAAAAAATTGAATTTTATAATTATATGCTTTCGCAATCTTGTATCAATTAATTGGAAACACTTTCTAAGAGATTTTAACTTTTCCGAACATTGCTATTAAATTACAAAACAAAGATTTCAAAGTTTATTTCAATAATAAATCATGATCCATATTAAATTTAATTCATTATCATTAGTATCTTAATCAGGAAACATTAAACTTTATCTGCTAATTAAATAATACCAGTACATATTATTTTACTATTGAATATAAACAATATTATAATAGGGTTTACAGAGTTATAATCATTCTATCTTAATCGAAATTCATGTTTGCTTATATATTAAACAATACACTCCTCTGCATTAAACTTTAAACTATCCGTATGAATTTAAATTCTTTAGAATTCGAAAGGCGTTAGAATATATTTGGAAAAGGATTTAGAATCGAAATGGAATTAACAGCTGCTGTTAAATGTATTCGATTTTGCTCGATGAACAAAACTCTCAAGAACCTCAGGGAGACATTAATTGAGATCGCATTCATTGTTCCCCCGAGGATTTAAGTAATCACAAAAGATTTTCTGTTTCGCGTTGGAGAATTTTAAATTCTATTCTGCCTATGGAGACATCCACTTTCCGAAATTCCTTCTGTATCTTTATCATGTAACTGTGTTTGAAAATCTGAAGTATTTAATTTCAATAAAGAACGAGATCAGTTTAGGATATGTCTAATTGGTACAAGATAGGTCATTAATCTCTAATGTAGACGGTACCAGTTTCTGAAATGAGTACATAGTTTGCCAATATTTAAAACCATTAAAATATAAATATTTTTTTTTAAAAAAATAATAATTAATAGAATTTAAATCTATTTCGGTTATTATTGCAAAACATAACATGTTTCACAAAGAACTTACGGCTTTGTTACATTATGAATGTTTATTAATGATGATTTATAAAAATCATACTTTATTGACCGGAGCTTACATACTTGGTTTAGGGCCACTGTATAACATGTTGGATTTCTGAACTTGAAGACCAACAAGCAAAACCAAATTGAAAGCTCGATTCAGAGGATAGGCTTGATATATCCTTTAATTGGAATATTGCTTTGTCAATCACGACACATAGGTAGTTATTATTGCAAAACAAACTTTCAGTAAAACGAGGTGTTTCATAAAGAAATTAAGATTTTGTTAGTTTATGAATGTTTATTAAAGATGGTTTATAAAAAACACATACTTGGATGGCTGGATACTTAAGTTTACATACTTCGCTTAGGACCACTGGATAGCATGTTGGATCCCTAAACTTGAAACACCACAAGCAAAATCAAACTGAAAGTTCTATTCAGAGTATTGGCTTGATAAATCCTTTAATAGGAATGTTCCTTTGTTAATCATTACACATACGTAGTTATTATTGCAAAACAAACGTTCAGTAAAACAATGGGTTTCATAAAGAAATTAAGAATTTGTTTGTTTAAGAATATTTATTATATAAAAATATACTTGTTCGTATACTTAAATTATAATATAAATATATACTTGTTCGGTCGGATACTTAAGCTTACATACTTTGTTTAGGGCCACTGGATACCATGTTGGATTTCTGAATTCGAAAAGAAACAAAGCAAAATCAAACTGAAAGCTCCATTTAGAGGATAGATTTGATAAATTCTTAAACTGGATAAATCCTTAGCTTGATAAATCCTTTAATTGGATTGATATTTTGTCAATCACGACACATAGGTAGAAAGGAGGAAGATAGGAGAGGAACCCATTGGATAAAATTATTTGTGGTACAAAATTGTATAGATACCAGTCTTCGGCACCCATATGTGTTTGAACACTGAATAACTTCGAATCTACTACGCATATGTCATAATATCGAATAATCCCAGGCTAAAATAACCGACATTCGAAAACTTGATTTTATTGTTGTTTAATCTATCTGCTAGTGCAACAAAAGAATTTTCATTCACCAATTAATTTTCAAATAGAAGCTTTGATAACCGTACAGCATTCGTTATCCACACTTGAAAATCCTGCATTATCTTTCTTATAAACATCTAAGGTCAGTATTTGTTTTGCCTCTACTTGTCTCATATCATCTCTGGCTCTAAAGCAGTGGCCTGATGGCCCATTGACTAGCGCTTTGGCCTTTGGTATCTTCTGGTCTTTGGTACCACAGGCTTCAGTTTCGAATCCTGGCAGTGGCATGGAGGTTTGTGAGTGGTTCGGAATCCAAGTTAAACTGTAGGTTTAACTTGGTCAGTGCTAATTAGCCAAAAATGTGCACAAAATGGCCTGTAGAGCGAACAAACCAAACCAAATCAAAACTGCGCAGTGAATCAGTTTCAGAAAAATCATTCCACATGCTGGATGCTTGTCATTAACAAAAATTGAAAGTTATCGAATATTCGTGAGACTTTTTTTAACTGTGACACTTCATTAATTTTAAATACACGAGCAGCCCAATTTAATCTATTGATATTAATATGTTTTATAATATCTGGGTCTTTATAGCACTTATAAAATTCTGCATTGTACCATCTTCTCCATCAATCACTTTCCCTGACTCCTCCAAGAGTAGCCCTTAAAATCTTCCGCTCAAATATACCCAAATGGGCATCATCAGAACTTGCAAAAGTTCCATTTAAAAAATAGCGTGTCCTTTCTAACACACTCTTGATTGATAAAAATGGAGATCAGTGCGAGATTTACGACATTTTCATCAACAAATAAAAGATTATTTTTTAATAACTATAATGAAGTTTATCTTTAAAGAAGCATTTATTTTTATGGCATTTATATAATTTTCAGTTTAAAAAAATACAGAACAAAATTAAAGTTGTACTCTACTGAATATCAAAATTATTGTAAATTTTTAAACATAGTAGCGTAAATACTAATTGAAGCTAAGCAGAAAAAATGTAAATCTCTTAACCTAACCTAATACATTGTTAATCTTCAAAACATTGATTTTTCAAAAATATTTTTATAAAATAATTTATAATGTCATCAAAATTTTAAAACAAACTTCATTTAAATCGAGAAATTATTGCTACAGTAAAGGAAGAAGTCAAAAGAGAATATCTGATGGTTTCTTTTTTTAATTTTTCAACGTGAAGGTTTCAGTTTGTTATTTTCTCACAAAACAGTTTGTCTATAGAATTATAAAACTTGAATATTTTGAGTATTTACCTTTATTCTGTGAATCTCAATTTTTGAGAACTATTTTATTTTTAAAAAGCTATTAAATATTAGACAATTTTAAAATTTGTGGTATGCAGAATAAATATAACATTTAGCTTTTATTTGATATAAAAATTTAAGTTGTACTTTTTGTCTTTTAAGAGTTATCTTGTGAAAAACAGAGTTTAATTTTGATGTCTTTCGGATTTTTGAATTAAAAAATAAATTGAATCTCAAAAATGAAGCTAATTACTTATTAAACTTCACTATGAAACACAAGTTTATGAATTATGATGAGACATAAAAACTTATGTTAAAAATTATCCATTTTCGATTCACAAGGTACTGCGTCTCCTTAATACAGTTTATTAGCAAACTGAACAACAGTGAAAAATTGTGCATACTTTTGGGCCAAAGACTTAACAGAATCCTCAAACAAACAAAAATTGCGTGATGTTCTTTGTAATTACAAAAGTTTCTTAAGTGAGAAAAATTGCAATTGTGGACATTTTACTGAACATAAAAAAATTATTCAGAATCAATTAAATACGAATAAAAATAAAATAAAAATTTAGGAACTGAAATCTGCTCGGCAAATTTCGACTTATCATGTATGAACATTGGAGAACGGATGAGTAAACTCAGGAATATGCCAATGTTTAATAATGCACGAGTTATATGAAGCAATTGATTGTAATACTACAAAAATGGCCGAATTCGAATAGCCATATGAATAGAGCAATGTTGAATAGATCAAGTACTTCATGAAGAATGAATAGTTCAAAGAATCTCTAAGAGAATATAAAAAAGTAAGATAAGGGTCGTCGCAAATTAAGAATGAAGTTCTCCAAATTCTGCAAGAAACATTATCACATTCAATAGCCAAAATAATCTATCAAAGTTTGAAATTTCTAGTCATAAATGAAGAATGAAGTATTCCATATACAATAAGAAGCACTATGCAGCTCAATAGGCATGGGGAAATGCCAAAAAGGGATAAATATGAAGAAGGAATTTCAAGAAGAAGGAATTTGATCAACGCACTACGAGTACTTATAGCCATTGTACATACAAATGCTTAAAATACCAAGCAAAAACGTGAAAAGTGCTTCAAAATCATACTACAAAACACTTCAAGAAAAAGTCAAATTCTCCAGAAAATTCCTGAGGATTAACGTTATTCTTGAATCATTTCAAGAGTTAAGAAGCCTAAACTACCATTTTTCTGCCAAAATTTCCAAAGTTGGAATATCATTTTATTTCCTTGCTGCACTTTTTGGATTGCGCTACGAACCCCTAACCTGGACATCATGTTCACAAATGATAACAAAATCGATGTATATATATATATAACACTTTTGATACTCACAAAATCCTCTTAATTTATGTGAATTAGAGAGTTAGAAAGAGTTTACACCAAAGGTTAAGAGGCAATTTTATTTGAAATTATGTTCAATAAACACCACCCCTGCATACTAATACTTTGTTTCGCTTCTTTAATACATAAGCCCCCGCATGCAAGAGCAGCTCCTTTAAGTTCTCAGACAAATAAATGGGCTTTGGAATATTTCTTTGCTTCTTTGCTTGCAACTTCGTGTCTGGGTTTTTGTTTTTCCTTTATTTTAGTTTCTGTTTTAGGAAAAAATCCAAAGAATTTCTATTGAAACAATTTTGCATTGCGCTCTGTTTTTTTTCTTTTTACCCCTCAATAAATATTTCGAAAGAGCAGGAAACCCTTAAAGTCATGTTAGATGCTAAATGCCACAAGACGTTGCTGTAGAATAAAGTTTGTTTGTTTAAAATAGAAACCAGTTATCGAAGTTAAGGTAAGCCAAATTCACAAATAATCGTGGAAATACTGCAAAAACAAAGTTATTCAATTTAAAAATTGTTCAAAGTTCACCAAGCTTATTATTTTTAAAGTTAAAACCTTCTATATTTATGCAAAGAATGTACTATATTCACTAAGAAGCTATTGATCTTGGTTGGCCAGCTATTTCTCCGGACTGAAATCTACTTAAGCATGTTTGGGATGCTCTAGGGAGAACAATGCTGCACTTCACCAACACCTCTCTTGCATCACAGCAATAGGAGCCAGCAATAGGTACCACAGGTTTCGAGTTCGAGTACTGCAAATGACATGGGGGGGTTGTAGTGGTTCCGAATCAACTTTACACAGTAGATATCGGTTTCATAGGCTCGTAGACCGTCACAGAGCTCAGTCAGACTTCTTCTCACCCACATCGTTCTCAAGCTGTACAGGAGCAACTCAGCTCTAGGCTCAGTGATGTGGTGTGATGCAGTAGTAATAGTAGTAGTAGCAATGAATGATTGATTTAATAAACATCACTTTTTTTATCACTGCACATCACTGTTGTGCAAATAAAGCTGGTAGGTGTGATCACATTCCCAATGAAAGAGGATTTCCCAGATACTGTGCAAATGTTTCCATTTTGTGTATTTTCAAGAGAGAAAATAAGCCTTTTTTTCTTTTAAATTTTTCTTTAATTTTGGATACAAGCATATTTCGATATTGATACCCATTCTCAGAGATCTCTTATCGCAATAATTTAAAATTGGAAAGTAGTAGGATTGTAATGATTTGGAAATACAAGACAATCTTGTAAATCGACAGAATTTAAGAATTTCTTAATTACTGGAACATGAACTAAATCTAAATTAATTTGTTAAGCATTGGAATAATTATAAAGGGTTGTTTTACGATCATGCATGTGCTTCTTTTGCTCTTAAGGAGAAAGCTATTACTTTTGTTGTTAAATTATATCTGATATGAAGACATAAAAAAGATACATAAGTTAAACGTGGGGAAAATACTGTTCCACTTCATAAGATCAACGAGAAGATTATCGGAAAATTCCAATAATTTCGGGATTAAGGAAAATTAGACATATTTCCGGTGATATCGGGAATTTTTTGTTCTATTCATTGCGTCTCAGATAGTCCACCAAGTAGCGAGAATGAGAGAGATAATTATTTCCAATAAAGAAAGTCTTTTACTAGTAAATATTCCACATTTATGAATATGCCTGCCCTTCTATGAATTTACCATCTGATAGCTTTAACATTGATCCGAGATACTTATACTTATACTAATACATGTGCAAACGCAATCGACACACCATGGCGTTCTTATCTTTTCATTAACAGCAGTGACTGCAACGCATGTCACTAGCGGAATTAAAAACATTCACCTTTGCTGCGTACGTTGTCAACAGGTTGCGGTTGTTTTGTCTGCATTAAAGAAAATAAATTGGTATTTCTTGAAATAAATTCTGATTTTTTTCCCATGCCCTTTTTTTCCATTCCTTCAGAAAATAATGAAATGAGAATATAAGGCACCTTGCACCCTGTCCTTGCATTCCTAAATAACAGTGAATGTATTACAAATCTGCCATTCTAGCTAGTAATAAAGATCTTAGATAAAATATAAATCATCATCATTAACGCAACAGCCCATGGTGCACCAAGGGAGTCTGGCTAATGGCATATTTCAAGACAGGGAATGTTTTCCTTTTACAGAGTAGGGTTGTCAGCCTTACGACCAACGCTCTACAGTCAGATTAGACATCGACCTACAGTTTAAAGTTCAGTGAGAAACACACGTACAGGAGAACCCGATAAAAGTGGTTCCAATTGTAAATCTAAACCATACAGGGACCTAATCAGACACATAAAATATCTAATCAAAATTGGTCCAGCCGTTTTGGAGAAGTTCAATGACAAACTCTTGTACAGAAGAATTATACCTATAAAGATATATATATATTTGTGTGTGTGTACATTAGTACATTAACTTCTATGTATATGTTAATGAGATTTTTTTAAACCACATACAGTAGTAGTAATGTCCTACAATTGCTTTAAAACCATTAAAAAAACAGTGTCTTGCAGTGTGTTCCTATATTCAAGGTCAGCTACTGAAATAAATTATGAAACTTTACGAACCTAATAGCCATTTACAAACTTTACAAACCCAATAATAAAGAATAACCAAGAACTGAAAAGCACAGGAGTCGTATTTTCAAGCATAAAAATTTATGTCCGTCTCTTAATTCTTTCCTGCCAACCGGACACGAAGAGGGTCCGGCCGGAGGTCACAAAAGGAGCAGCGCCTGTGACCGGACAGCAAGGACAGATTGATCACAGTTCGGCTCCTTTCATCTAGGGGGGGAAAGGGGGAATTAATTTGCTGATCTCGTCGTCAGCATAATCCAAAAGAAGTCCTAATCGATGTCCGCTGGACATCGTTGAATGGCCCAATATCCATTACCATTCATCGAGGAGATTGTGCCCACGAGTGTTTTATGCATGTCCTAGAAGGAGATCTCGGCCCATTTGGAATTGATTGTTCTACAGGACCTTGATTTTTGAATGGGAGGACTCTCTTTAATAGGTTCAATTCTATACTGTGATTTTTTTTTCTTTTGTAACATTGTGATATATATTAAATGTAACCTTAAATTATTATTAAAGTTAGTAGCTATTTTTCAGAGTATGAATGACTTATAAATGTTACTATATATATATATATATATATATATATATATATATATATATATATATATATGTGTGTGTGTGTTTGTTTTTGTGTGTGTGTGTGTGTGTGTGTGTGTATGCGTGAGAGAGAGTGTGTACATTAGCTACTATGCATATGTCAATAAGACTTTTTCAACCATATATATATATATATATATATATTATATTTGTTCAAGATTTAAAATGAGGTTTTGTTTTTTTCATTTAATAAGTATATGTGAAGCATTTTAATGTATTTGCATATCATTTTTTTATTGAAAAATTCAATTTATTAATTTTTAAAACTCTTCTCTGAAAGATAAGTATTTATATCTTTAAATTTTATTCATAAATGAAAAAATGTTTTTTTTTTTCGATTATGTAATTTGCATTTTAATGTACATACCATAATACTTTTGGAATAAGAATTTAACTAAGCAAAAATAAACATAAATATAGATTATTCATAAAAGAAAAAGTTTTTAAACCTCATTACATGCATACATTTTTAGAGCAGTAATAATTTCTTTAAAACCATTAAAAAAATCTGTACCCTACAATGCTGAACAATCCTATATCCAAGATTGTCTACCGAAATAAAACCAAGAGAACCCTTTAAAAACTTAACGAACACAAAAACAAAAAGAAATGAAATGCGGAGGAGTCGTATTTTCAAACATAAAAATTTATGTCCATGCCTTAATTCTTTCCTGCCACCGCACACTAAGAGGGTCCGGTCGGAGGTCACAAAAGCAGCAGTGCTGTGACCGGACTGCAAAGGATGAGACAGATTGATCACAGATCGGCTCCTTTCATCTTAGGGGGAAAAAGGGGGAATTAATTTGCTGATCGTGTCGTCAGCATATTCCTAATGGATGTCCGCTGGACATCGTTGAATGGATGAACATCCATTACCATTCATCGAGGAGATTGTGTCCAAGAGTGTTTTACCCTTGTCCTAGACGGAGATCTGGCTCCATTTCGATTGATTGTTCTGCAGGACTTTGATTGTTGAATGGGAGGAATACGACTCGCTTTATTAACTGCAATTCTATACTGTGTTTTGTTTCCTTTGTGGCATTGTGATTCTTATTAAGAAATAACCTTCATATGAAAAATATATTTGTTCAAGATTTAAAAGGAAAGGCTTTTTTCACTATAATAAGTATGTGAAGTTTTTTCATATATTTACATATAATTTTTTTAGATTGAAAAATTCATTTCATCATTCAATTTCTCTTCTTCAATTCAATTCTTCCTCTGAGAGATAAACATTTAGGTTTTTAAATTTTAGTATTAAATGGAACGGTCATTTTTTCTATCATGTAATTTGCATTTTAATGTACATAACAGGATACTTTTCGAATCAGAATTTAACTAAGAAAAAAGAAACAGACTTCTCATAAAAAAATAAAATTGGTTTGTATTCTTTTTGTATATCTGGCAACAAACTCCAAGGACTCTTTTGGTGGTTGAAGGGCACATGCTTCGTTTTTTTATAATAAATTTTTCATTTTTGTGAGTATGTATTATAAAATTCAAAAGCTTGGGCTTGGTCCTGTCATAATTAACCTTATTTCGCCCTTTCACACTGACGCTTAACGTTTTCCGTTAATGTTTAAAAAAAATTCCTTTGGTCATTGTTCGGTATTTTATTTTTCAATTTCTTTTCTTCATCATGGTTGTAGATCCTAATGTTGACAATTGGTTACACTTTCACCGAAGGAAAGTCGGAATGAAAGTCACTTTTCTAAGAATAGGAAAGGTCAACTGGTTTGGGCATATTTTTGGAGCACTACCTTGGGAAATTACACAACTAATTGCAAAACGACCTGAAGAAAAAAGCTCACGACTTAGATCACATTAAACAAATTCTGCTTAAAATGTTCCAGGTAAGGGCTGAAAATATTCGCTATCTTTTTCCCACACATTGAAAAATAACTGAAAGCACGTGGAAAGATAAATATTTTATTATTATTTTAAATATATAAATTTTTTAAACTATTTCGATGGTTGTTCAGCGGATGACACGACGTTGATCACACAATTGAAGACGCTCCTGTCTGTGATGCAGTGTCAAGGGTAGCCGCAGCCATGTTCTCCGAGCAGAGAGTCCATGCTGATGCAAACATCATCGAACTGTTCGTGCAGACACTTGTTGTCTTAAAAACGACCCCAATTCCTAACTCAGGGCTGCACGATGCATTAAGACCATGCTGGTAACATGACTATCTTCTCGGTTGCTAGTAATAGGGGGCCGTTGAGATCCAGCACAGCGTCTGCATTGCCGTCCTGAACCTATCGATTCCATATTCTGCTAACAGTCATTGGATTTCGACAGACGCGAGCAACAATGCTGCGATACGATAAACCGCAATCCCGGTACGCTACAACTCGACCTTTATCAAAGTCAGAAACGTGCTGGTACGCATTTCTGCTTCTTACACAAGGCATCACAACAACTTTTCACCAGGCAACAACGTTCAAATGCAATTTGTGTATGGGGAACCGACTGAACAATTTCCTCATTTAAACACATTGTAGGTGTCGCTACCGGCACCTGCTTTTTCTGAATGTGCTGAAAAGCTAACTATTTGCATATCACAGCACCTTCTTCCTGTCGTTTAAATTTCACGTCTGTAGCATGTCGCCTTCTTGGTGTAGCAATTTTAATTCCCAGTACTGTATATACTTGATTCATTCAGTCAACGTGCTTAAGTGTAAATAAATAATTCGAATAACTTATTTCTAGAAACAATTAATTTGTATAAAAGAATAATGAATCAATTAAAAACTAAGTACTTGTTTAATATGACATTTCAGTCGTATCACTGGCATTTCATTCACAGAAAATTTCCAAAATTTAAAATGAAAAATAACTGCTTGAGTAACAGTTTGAGACATTTGGAAGGGAGGCATTTGACTTCCGTAGAAAGTCATTTCCGGAAATTAGGCACCATCTTTCTTACTTATGGGACGGCATACAGTCTTGAAAAAGTAACAATTTTTCTCCAGTGTGTTTCCCTTTCAGAAAAATATCTCCCCTAATTCAAGAAAAAATTTCATTTCTTCATTTAAATAAATATTCAATCATCTTCACTCACGCGCGCTGACATCTTAAATAAGGAAATGTAATTTTTTTTTCTCTAATACATCCATAGTACGGTCCATTTTATGACTTGTTAAATGATTAGCATTCGATTAAGAAATGCATTGTTGATTTGTTTCTTGAAAAGGTTTGATGCAGATTACACCAGGAGCAAGAAATATTTCAAAGTGCAAACTTTAAAATAATTTTTATGTCACTGAAAGAGAAAAATAATGAATCTTTTAAGTAAATATTAAAGAATTTTGCACTATAGTTATTAGAAATGCTAAGTCATCAGTGTTAACTTCATAAAAGCTGAAAGAATTGCTAGCGAAAGTGACTTTTTTTTAAAATGCCCCTTCACTACCCAAAAACTTACTATATCCTATTTATGTCCTGTATAGATTTTAACTAAAACACTAAATATTTAAATTTTAAACATATTAAAAAGTTTTTTTATTGAATGGTATAATGCTAATGATAAAAAATTTTTTTCACCTTTTTGTAAATTGTAGAATATTAAACCTATAAAGGCTTCAAGAATATGGCCACTTTCAGGTTCTTGGGAGCACTTTATATACATATACATATACATGTGTGTGTGTGTGTGTGCGTATATACAGAATTCTATTTATAAAGAAAAATGAAAATTATATACACAAGTGCAGACGTGTAAGACAAGTAAGACGTGTCTACGTCGAATCTCGAAACGAGTGGTCCGCGGCAGACTTTAATTATCACACGACAAGACACACGAAGAGGCTCACTTTGTAAATAGGCGGTCTCCTGTCTGTTTAGTCACTTCAGAAAACAAAAAAAAAAAAAAAAAAAAAAGCACTTCTGGTCAACTCTAAGCAGAATTCTCGCCCTTCTTCAGCAAAAATTTCCTTTTAAGACAATCCGTCAAGAAGGCGGTTCAGCTTCCCTCACTTCTCATTCGAGTTAACATTTCTCAGCTTATGGCCTATCACCCATCCCGATGGAACAACTCATGGTGTCATCCATATTCATTTTGTAATTGCTTCGACCTGTGAAGATCACATAAAGATAAATGTCTCTGTATTTCCGGTTGCATTAGAACAACAAAAACTTATTGAAAATCCGGCATCGAAATTTTTATTCAGGTCTTTTTTGTTATTATTTTACTGTTTTTGTTGAAAAAGGAAAAACGATTATATATATGTATATATAGAAATAGTAGTATATGTATTACAATTCCGTAATTGTTCTAAAGCACACAGTTACGCAATTTTTTGGCACGAGTGTCTAGCGCTTTGGCGCTCTGTGGCACATAATTTCGAGTTCAAGTCTCGGCGGTGCCGTGGATATTTGAAATGGTTCGATATCCACGAATCATTTGAAGAACCATATCCACTTTAAGTATTTAATCCACTAAGTTATAATCCGCCACCAAGAACCATATCCACTTTAAGCCGTAAATCTCGTTCCCATAGGACAGTATAACGTCACGGAGCCAATCACATTTCTACCTACGGGTGCAAGCAGAAAAGAAGCTGCCCTTTTTCACTTCTATCATGAGTCCATATGGGTTCGTGTTCTTGGTCTAGATGTCTACCAAGTGGGATAAGAAACAAACAAAAACATAATTTCTTATCGTCTCGGCGGTGCTATGGTTGTTTGTAGTGGCTCTAAATCCACTTTAAGCTGCAAGTCCCGGTCCCGTATGACTGTAGAATGTCACGGAGCGTAATCTGACTTCTCACCCACAACATTCCCAAACTGTATTAGCTCTCTGCAAGTTAGCTCTAGATACGGTGCTGTGGTGTAATAGCATTAGTCATATTAGATCGGGAACTACGGTTTAAACTTATTTCCAAACCACTGCAAGCATTCATGGTACATCCAGGACTCGAAAACTGTGTCATTGAGAGCCAGAGATCTAGTCATTCGTCCAACAGGCCCCAAATTAAACGATAGTTAACGAAAAAAATATTTGTTTAATGATAGTTTATAAAGCATATAAATATAAATCTAAAATAAAACACTTATTTAAAATTGGCACTCATTAAAAACCCAAATATTCTTCCTAGAATACAGTAAAAACTTGTGAGTATTATTGAATACTTATAATAAAAGATACATTTTATCTATGACTAAAATAAAAGGAAAGAAAATAATTTTATTTCATGAAAAACTAGTAAAAAATCTGAACAAATGAATTTTAATTAAAGAAAAAAAAATGCGAATTACGATAATAATAATGAACCTTCTATAAAAAGAATAGCTGGTTTTTTTCATAAGATATTTCAATAAAAACACAAAAAAAGCGTTAACTATATTTAATTGCTTTTATGCATTGATTTTGCAATATGACATAAAAAAAATCTTCCATAAAGCATCTCAGATAAAAAAATATTTTATGTTTACTAAAAATATTTACCATATTTTTTATTTCTTAAAATTACGAGGAAAATTAAAATGTAATTAAAGAAATTATGTATTATATTTAAATAAGTTTTTTGTAATTTGAAACTACATTCAAAATTTTTATAAGACTTATGTATAAATTGAAAAAAATGCAAGAGGAACCAGTAAAATAGCAAACAAATTTTCACATTTATGGAGCACTTTTTTTTAATAACGATCATTACAATTTGAATTTAAAATACCCATAAAGCAAGTTATATTTATTTATTTTTTATAATTTAAAACAAATGGGGAAAAAAATAAAAATCTCAGAAATGGCAAAATAAATTATGTATATATTAAAATTCTGTAATTGTTCTAAAGGTAACGGTTTCAAACGGTATTCACTCTGGCATTTCGAAATATAGATAATTAAAACAATTTTTCTCTAGACGAAAAAAAAAATCTGTTGAAAACTTATTGTTAGGGCACCACAGCTAGTGTGTTAGATATCCATGGCTTGATTTCCACTAGTTGTGTGAGCGGTCGTCACTGTTACGAAATACGAGTAGAATAAACGAGTAAACGAGGTATTTAGTCATTTGAGGCGTAATAATCAACGCAATAGGTTGTGATGGCATTTAGTTGAAATACGTGCAAATAAAGTAATCAGTAATTTACATCAACAGTCGAAATTCTGCTGAAGTTCCTGGTTTTGTAAAGTATCAGGCATGACGGCAAGAAAGATGTAGGGAACAACGTCGACCCACAAAATAGTGCACCCTGAAACAAAGTTGTTAAGGAAATAAAACTGAATTCTTAGTTTACATACAGAAGCAAAAGTAACCAGTCGTTGCAATACGCATTATCTTTCAAACATTTTCTAAGCATAGAATGTTTGACGTCGAACTCAGAAAGGGAGAGAAATAAAACTTTATTGGCAAATTCTGTAAGCTATAAATAATCTTTTTGAATAATGTAAAAAATTATAACTTAATTTAAAAAAAGGCGATTAAAAGGGCTCTGGTTGATATGTATGTCTGTCTTATTTCTAATTTAGGTTGCTGTTTCGTGGAAATGTCCCTCCATGGCGCATTTCGCAAGGCGACTTCGCTGCGTCGTTTCCTGGAAGACTATTCAAAATGGAAATAGTCCATTTCAATGAATGTCCTCTGTGGGAAATGGAAAGCTTATTCGCAGAAGGAACATCAAAGACGCTTGCAAAATGCAGTTTTCGATACCTAAAGGCAAGCGACTCACAATTTACATAAACACGCCGTTAAATTTATATATTCCTAAAATACGTCCAATTTCCCAGGAACAGCAACGAGAATTGTACGAATATATGTAATACGAAGTAAGAGTAAATAAGAATTTCAAGAAGCTAAAAGAAGAAAAAAAATGTGAAAATGGAAAGCAATTTTTTTCCAAGTCATCACCTGTCAAAATAGCAAATAAAAAGTGGATACCAGAAAAATAAATACATTTAAAAGAATATATGTAATGGAGTTAAATGCTTTTTTTAGGTATTTTCGCAGTAAAATAATACGTAAAATGTAATTTAATACGCGCTTGAAAGCTGAGATATACGAACAAAAACAGGTAATATAAAATAAATTTTTTTTAAAGTCAATTTCTACTTTTTTTTCACTATAGTGCAGAAAGTCCTTTATAAATAATTTTCATTGATTTTTTTTACGTTTATCCGGTGCTATCCATTGATAGATACATGAAACTTAAATCTAAAAAAACTAGAAAAAATTAATTAAAATTTAATTAATTTTTGAAAAAACTATATTAATATCAAGTTGGAGTTCTAAAAAATTTATTTGAACTTGAGTAGATGAATAAAAAGTATTTCATTAACGATTGAAACTTTGAACAAGATATATATAGGGAAAGTGTGAGCTTATAGAAGGAACTGAAAAGTAATTTAATATGCCCCTGAAAGCTGAGATATACGAACAAAAAAAAGTATAAAAGTATTATCGAAGAAGGAAAATTATACTCTTATACTATTTGTAGGTGGAATGCTTTTTTGGAATTGGAAAGTAAGGTGAAAAAATAAGACTGCAAGCGAAGTAAAGAGGTGGACATATCCTCTTCAAAAGACATTTACTGACGAAATTCCATTTTATCGACCCGAAAAGGAAATCAAGGTTTTTAGAGATGTCAAAATCTGGGGTGGAATCCCAATTTTTGGACACAAGTTAAAAAAAAAAGCAATGCTCCCCTTCTGTCCTCAGACGCGTATGATTTGAAATTGTATGACATGCACTTTTTTTTTTCCTTATTTTCTTTCTTTCTCATGTTTTCCCAAGTTTCATTCTGTTTTTTTTCTTCTTGCTCTCTTCTACTTCCTCTGTTAATGTTTGCCCTCGCCGCTCGAAGAAATACTTTTTGACAATGGTGCCAACTTTATTTACCAGAAGCTGTAAATCCGGTTAAAGAACTCTTTGGCCATTTTGGTGTTTCGTTTATTCAAACCAATTTCCGTTTGTGATCACTTCTGGAGGAAGGATTTACTCGAGAGTTCTTGCTTTTTACTGTTTTTCTTCTTTTTTTGGTACTTACTGGAAAACGCAATTAAAACGTGATCGAATTTCCTGGAATTAAGACGATACCTAAAGAAAGATTAAAGACAAAAATTTCACTTGTTTGTTTCGAAATACCGATTATTAAAACAATTAAATTCTCTCTCTTTATGAAAAAAAATCTGCTGAGAACTCATTGTTAAAAAAACATGACTACTGAAAACACCTTAATATTGTAAATCCCTCCTGCTGTAACACCCATCCGAAGATATTAAGAGATGCCTAGAATCTTTGTTCCACAATAAAATATTTTAATTTCAGACATTGCTGATCGAAAGACTCTGATCAAATGCGAGGAACGAAAACAACAGTAATATTTGTCGTAATTAAAAGTAAGGGTATAGCACCATAGGTAGTGTGTTAGACATCAAAGGTTTGATTTCAACTAGATGTGTGAGCTGTCATCACTGTTACGAAATACGAGTAGAGTTGTTAGAAAACGAGGTCTTTAGTCATAAATTGTGGCGGAAAGAGTAACGAAATAGGTTGTAAGTAACGAATGGTATTTAGTTGAAATATGAGCAAATACAATAATGAGCAATTTACACAAACTGTCGAACTTCTGAGTTGGTTGCCTCTTTTGACCCCAATGTCCCGTATGAAGGCAGGAAATTCTTAGAGATCAACGTTGAACCACAGAAGTAGTGCTTCCCGAAATAATGTTAAAATAGAATGGGTTTCTTAGTTTACATGCAGATGCAAAAGTAACCCATCATTGTAATACATATTAGCATTCAAAAAATTTCTAAGCATAGAATGTATAACATCAAGATTAGAAAGGGATAGAAATAAAACCCTATTAACAAATACCTTAAACTATAAATAAAAATTTCTAACGATACATGAAAAACAAAACTTAAACACAACTAGTAGAAATCAAATCTTTGTTATCTAACACACTAGCTATGGTACAAAACCTTTACTTTTAATTACGACAAATTTTACTTATTGTCAGTTCATGAGGGTGCTGCTGTTTTCGTTCTTTTTATGTTGACCAAAGTTTTTCGATTAGCGATGTATGGAATTAAAGTATTTTATTGTGGGAACAGAGATTCTAGGCATCTCTTAAAGTCGTAGAAAGGGAGTTACAGCAGGTGGGATTTACAATATCAAGGGGTTCCAGTAGCAGTAGTTGTTTTGTTAACAATGAGTTTTTACCGGCTTTTTTTTCGTAAAGAAAAAAATAAATTGTTTGCTTGGAAATACAGATTATTAAAACAAGTGACATTTTTGTCTCAAATCTTTCTTTGGATAACGTCTTAATTCAAGGAAATTCGATCACGTTTTAATTGGGTTTTCTAGTAAGTACCAAAAAGGAGAAAAAAAGGGGAAAACAGTAAAAAGCAAGAAAACTTTCAAGTAAATCCTTGCTCCAGAAGTGATCACAAACGGAAATTGGTTTGAAAAACGAAACACCAATATGGCCAAAGAGTTCTTTAACCGGATTTACAGCTTCTGGTAAATAAAGTTGGCACCATTGTCAAAAAGTATTTCTTCGAGGGCAAACATTAAAAGAGGAAGACAGCAAAAAAAAAAAAAGAGAATAAAACTGGGAGAGAACGTGAGAAAGAAAGAAAAGAAAAAAGTGTATGTCATACAATTTCAAATCATACGTGTCTGAGAACTGGAGAGGAGCTTTGCTCTTTTATTTGTGTATCAAAATTGGGATTCTACCCCCCTTTTTGGCATCTCTAAAACCTTGACTTCCTTTTCGCGTCGATGAAATGGAATTTCGTCAGTAAATGACTTTTGAAGAGGATATGTCCACCTCTTTACTTGACTTGCAGTTTTTTTTTTCACCTTACTTTCCAATTCCGAAAAGCATTCCACCTACAAATAGAATAAGAGTATAATTTTCTTCTTCGATTATAGTTTATTTTCGCTAGTATATCTCAGCTTTGAGGAGCATACTAAATTACATTTTACGTATTATTTTACTACGCAAATACCTGAAAAAAAACCTTTAACTCTATTCGATATATTCTTTTAAATATATTATTTATTTTTCTGGTATCCATTTTTTTCTATATGCTATTTTGACAGGTGATGACTTGGAAAAAAATTGCTTTTCATTTTTCCAATTTTATTTCTATTTACTTTCTAGAAATTCTTATTTACCCTTACTTCGTATCACATATATTCCTACATCTCTTTGTTGCTCCTGGAAAATTGGACGTATTTAAGCAATATATAAATTTAACTGCGTATTTATGTAAATTGGGAGTCGCTTGCCTTTAGGTATCGAAAACTCCATTTTGCAAGCGCCTTTGTTGCTCCTTCTGCAAATAAACTTTCCATTGCCCACAGAGGACATTCATTGAAATGGACTATTTCCATTTTGAATAGGCTTCCAGGAAACGAGGCGGGGAAGTCACCTGCGAAGTGCGCAGTGGAGGAACATTTCCACGCTCTAAGACTGGGGTGGCCGACCCTCCTTGAATATTCTTCCGGCCCGTGAGATTTATCACACTTTGACAAAATGAATTTATTTTATAATAGCCAAAGTATTGAAAACCAGTGTATTATTATTGCATAGAACTACTCGTAGAGGACTTACAATGCAATATTGAATTAAAACACATTTTTGAAACATCTGAATCAAAAACAGATTTCTATAACACTTACAGCACAAAAGAGAAATTTTCCATTGTGAAAAATCTGGCACAAAAAGTTGTTAGTGCTTTTGGTTCAACTTACACCAAATGAATCGGGTTTTTTTTCGAAAATGAAATTGACCCAACACAAAAATCGCTCAAACATAACGGACGCTTACCTACGATACCCATTGTGATGTGCAAATACCCAAATGGAGATCGATTTGCAAAAGCTAAGTGAAAGTGTGGAGAAATAATTATCGCAATAATACAAATCATTCATTTTAAATAAAGTTAAAAGTTCCCAAAGTTTATTATATTCAAAGTTATAATCATATAAATTTTTATAAAGAATGTATTATATTCGCCAAGAAACTATTGATCTGGATTGGCTAGCTATTTCTCCAGACTTAAATCCGTTCAGCATGTTTGGAAAGCTCTAGGGCAGAGGTGGCCAACCCGCGGCTCGCCTTGAATATTTTTCTGGCCCGTGAGAGTTATCACAATTTTACAAAATATATTTATTTTATAATGGCCAAAGCAGTGAAAAACAATGATTTTAAAAAATGCATTATGCGTGCATCCATCTATTCAAAAATGAACTGCCAAAGTGATGAAAAAAATTAACTTTGATTTTAAAATAATATACTTGTGAATATATGACAGATATTGCTTGTTTTATTGGTGAGTTTACAGTTATGAGTTCATTTTTGTACAATTTCATTGTTAAAAGAATTTTAGAAATCAAAATGTGACTATTACATCAGATATGCAAAAGAGATAAGAAAACTTACAGCTGATTTTGAAAGCTGATTCAGTAATTTATAGTAACACAAATACAACAAATTGTTTTAAATATATCCATCTCCTTTTCATGTTGAAATCGGGTTGGTCCCAGAATATCACCAAATGGAACTGGTTGACTTACAATACAATATTAAATTAAATAATATTTTTGAAACATCAGAATCAAAAATTAATTTTTATAACACGTACTTCACAGAAAATTTTTCCAATTTGAGAAATCCGGCACAAAAAGTTGTCAGAGCTTTTGATTCAACTTACACCTGTGAGTCGTTTTTCTATTTCGAAAATGAAATTGGCCCAACACAAAACCCACTCAAACATAACAGACGCTAACCTGCAAACACCCACTACGATGTGCAAATACCCAAAAATCTAAGTGCAAAATCTAAGTGTAAGAGTAAAGAAACAAATATCACCCTAGTAAAATAAATGTTTTTTAATGATTTCATTCTATTATTTCGTTTATATTTATATGTTTTTTTATATTTCATTTTTAGTGTTATATATTTCTTTGCAATGTGCGTTTAGTATCATTATTTTATTATCTATATTTACATGCCAAAATAATAAACACAAAAATAATAACTCATTCTGTTTCAATTTTTCATTCCAAACGGTGTCTATAGTGGGTCTAAAACTAATATGGGTATATATAATATTATACTTTGCCCGATGAGTTATGATGCATTTCCAAAAAGTTCGGCTAGACCATTTTGGTTGGCCACACTTGCTCTAAGACATCAAACGTTTTTCTGCTGTTTTATCTACCTTTATATGGGTGAATATCTTTAAAGACGCAATCTGCCTCAAAACAATTCTTTTCTTTTAATTGACGATAAAACTTTTGAATACAATATAAGAGAAAATTATGATTTACTTGCATTTTAAGATTTACCAAGTGAATCTTTACTTAGAAGGAATGCCCAAATACACCTTGAATCTTTCCAATGAATCTTTCCTTGGCATACAATAAGAAAATACACCTTGGGACACTCTAATATTGGGTAAATAATAAAATTCTCATTAGTACAGGAATGTTGCAAATTCGCCATAGCATATACATGCCCGTTATGAGCAGACACTGAAATTTGAAATGGCAAGTTTTTAGGAGTATTACAGAACACCATTCTGTGACAAATAAATTGTAAATTTAATGCCTGATGTAATTTTTCCAACTCTTACAAAATTTCCTCAAACACAATTCTACAAAACAATTTTTGTTTTTCAAAATATCAAGATTTCGAAATTTATGTCTGTGTACTCAATTTTATTTGCATAACTTTCAAATTGGGAGAGAAAAAATATGAAAAAATAGATAATCAACTGGAAAGATACGTACGCAACCCATAAAATTTTGAAGTTAGCGTACGAATATAACTCATAACAGCAATTTTAAACAAACAATGAAAGAAAGATTATCAATAAATCATATTCAAGCAATAAATTACCTTCCTCAGTTATCGTTTAAAATTGAAAAAAAAAAAAAATTAAAAACCTATCGAATTCCAAATGATATTATAAAAAAAAATGGCGTTTAAGACATTTAAATAAATTAATAAGAATAGCTGTTTATTTTAAGAAGATGATAAGCTAAGAACGTTTGTTATTGATTTATATTAAGAAATTTTAATAAATGAATCAATAACAAACGTTGAAAGTGATCAAAGGCATCACTAATCCACTCTCCCCAACACAAAACCCATATGTTTTATGGGCAATCAAAACTATCGAAGACATTTAAATAAATCAATAAGGACAGCCCGTGAAATAAATTTAAAAAAAATAAACCAATAATAGTAATATAATGCCTAAAGGCATTTCGAAATATTCTCCTACTCAAAACAAAGTCAGACTCTTATAGTCCTTCGGACTTAATATAAGCTTCACTTTGTTACATCTCTCAGTTAAGCTCATGTCTGTAAGCTATAAGAACCGAATTAGGTGTTAATATAACCAAGAAATTTAATACTTCACTAAGCAATTCGACTAAACTAAAGAAATTTTTATTCAATTGTTCTTACCTTTCAAGTGGCTGAGGTCAATCCATCTTGTATTTCTCTTCTGATATTTCCACAATGCTTTTCTGAAGATTTACTTTAACAAATGACGACGTATTCTTAGAAACAAAAAAACAAAAACTCTTTGTTTACATAGGGCAAATCACACAACGAAGTGAGGGGGAAATTTCGTAGGTAAAGTTACAGCTGAAGTAAGAGAAGTAAAGTTACAGTTTCTAAAGTGTTCGGTTACAGTTTATGTTCTCTGGATATAAATGAAACAATTTCAATAAAACTTATTGTACAATTTTAGCATTCTATACAACAAATGCGAGAAAAATATAAAACCAACATGCTAGCGCTCTGGCCTTTGGTATCACAGACTTAAGGTTCAAATCCTGGAGGTGGTATGGATGTTTGTGAGTGGTTCTGAACTTACTTTAAACTGCAGGTTCCGGTCTGTTTAGCCCTCGTGTGCACAAAATGACCGTAGAGCGACAAACCAAACCAAACTATGATAACTGCATGGAAAGTACGCCTCTCAGTTGAGCCGCTTGCCTGATGGCCGAGTGGCTTTCGCTCTTGCACTCTGTACCACAGGTTTCGGATTCGAGTCCTGGTTGTCCGGCATGGATGTTTGTAGTGGTTCGGAACACACTTTAAGCTGAAAGTCCTAATCTGTTTTGCCCTTGTGTGCACAAGATGACCGTATAACAATTAACCTAACCAAACCAATTCACATGAACTGGGAAAAGCACCAAAGAATCTATGGATCGAAGTGAATATTTTATTGGAATCGTTGCGAACACAAGCGCTGTGCTGATTGACCATTTCTCAGCAAGATCTGAAAGGTAGAGGCATTTCCGCAAGTTCTGTATTCCTATGATTATTCTTATGTAGCAGGATTAGTACGGTCGTGCCAGTGTGTGAAATGAATAGCTTACACTAGATCGGTCGGAATTCCCATTCGCATGCCATCTACAGGATCTGGACAAACTTTCTGAATCAGCATTACAATGAAATTCTGGATCATTCATATGCAACCTAGAAGATTGTAAACCTGAAAACTAGGTAAGTAATATATAGGTATTTTTTTAATTAAATTGACAGATTTGTCACTTAATTTATAAACTTTATTTTTTGGCAGTTATTTATACCTACAACCATTTCCTTAATAAGTTCTCTGGCGCGCGGTGCCACAGATTTCGGATACGAGTCGCGGCGGTGACACGGTTATTTGTAGTGGTTCGGAATCCAATTAAATAGGTCTCGGTCTAATATGACTGTTGAACGTTGGGCTGACCACGCTACCCAACTCTCGTTTCGTAATATGTCAGTAGACAACCAGCCTTGGCCCGCAATGGGGCTGTTGCGCCAGTGAAGATGATGATGGTTTCCTCAATAAGTATTTCTAGGTTTGCACTTTTTGTATTAATTTGATTAAATTCAATGAAAAAAATTGAATTTTATAATTATATGCTTTCGCAATTTTGTATCAATTAATTGGAAACACTTTCTAAGAGATTTTAACTTTTCCGAACATTGCCATTAAATTACAAAACAAAGATTTCAAATTTTATTTCAATAATAAAATCATTATAGATATTAAATTTAATTCATTATCATTAGTATCTTAATCAGGAAACATTAAACTTTATCTGCTAATTAAATAATACCAGTACATATTATTTTACTATTGAATATAAACAATATTATAATAGGGTTTACAGAGTTATAATCATTCTATCTTAATCGAAATTCATGTTTGCGTTTATATTAAACAATACACTCCTCTGCATTAAACTTTAAACTATCCGTATGAATTTAAATTCTTTAGAATTCGAAAGGCGTTAGAATATATTTGGAAAAGGATTTAGAATCGAAATGGAATTAACAGCTGCTGTTAAAGGTATTCGATTTTGCTCGATGAACAAAACTCTCAAGAACCTCAGGGAGACATTAATTGAGATCGCATTCAGTGTTCCCCCGAGGATTTAAGTCATCACAAAAGACTTTCTGGTTTGCGTTGGAGAATTTTAAATTCTATTCCGCCTATGGAGTCGTCCACTTTCCGAAATTCCTTCTGTAATCTTTATCTCGGAATAGTGTTTGTAAATTTGAATCGTTTAATTTCAATAAAGAACGATCTAAGTTTAAGATCTCTGTAATAGTCGGAACGAGATAGGTCATTAATCTCTATTGCAGACAGTACCAGTTCTAAAATGAATACATATTAGTAGTTTGTCAGTATTTAAAAGCATTATAAATATAAATATTTAAAAATGTAATAATTTATAGAATTGAAATGTATTTCATATATTATTGCAAAAAAAAATGTTCAGTAAAACAAGGCGTTTCATAAAGAAATTTGTAGTTTTTGAATATTTATAAAGGATTGGTACGATTTGTCGTTCTACAGTAATCTTGTGCACTCGAGGCCTAAACAGACTAAGTCCTATAGTTTAAAGTGGATTCCGAATCACTAACAAACACCTATGCTACCGCTAGAATTCGAACCTGGAGCCTGTGGTACCAAGGGTCAGAGCGATAGCCAATTGGACATCAGGCTGCTTTATTTATTAAAGAAGGTTAATAAAAAAACATACTTGGCTGCTTAAATAGTTAAGTTCACATACTTGGTTTAAGGCCACTGGACAGCATATTGGATTTCTGGACTTAAAATCTGAAAAACACGAAAAACCAAACAGAAAGCTCCATTCAGAGGATAGACTTGATAAATCCTTAAATTGGAATGTTCTTTTTTCAATCATGACGCATAGACAGAAAAGTGGAAGACTAGAAACTTACTTAATGCAGCCTGATAGTCATTTGGCTAGTCCTTTGACCAACCACACAAGCTACCACAGTCTTTAGGCTGGTTTGAATTCTGGCGGTGGTATGATGTTTGTGAGTGGTTCGGAATTCACATTAAATTTTAGATAATGATCTAGCCCAAAGTGTGCAGAAAATGACCGTAGATACCATTATTGGAATCTACAGTCATTAGCCAACCCCACTAGATACCATTATTGGTTTTACTAGCTTGTATAGATACCAGTTGCGTGTATTAGATACCAATCGAGTTTTGAATTTAGTACAAACTTTTAGTGACGTAATAAGGGTGAAATGTAGAACCTATGGGGGAGTTAACACTGAATAACTGTGAATCTGCTACATATTTGTCTTATAATATAGATCGAATAATCTCAGACGAAACTGCCCGGTATTCGAAAACTTGATTTTATTGTGGTTAATCTATCTGTTAGTGCACAGAAGAACTGTACTCGCCAATACTCATAATACTGAATTCTACTTCCACTAGTGTTAATTTTGAAATGGTAGCTTTGACAAACATGCAGCATTCGATATCCACAATTAAAATTCTGCATTCTCTTTCTTATAAACGTCTAGGATCAGTATTTGATTTGTGAAATTTTTGTCTTCAATCTTTCTTTAGGTTATCGTCTTAATTCAATTAAATTCGATCACGTTTTAATTGCGTTTTCTAGTAAGTACCAAAAAAAGAAGAAAAATAGTAAAAAGCTCGAAATTTTCGAGTAAATCCTTCCTCCAGAAGTGATCACAAGCGGAAATTGGTTTGAAAAACGAAACACCAAAATGGCCAAAGAGTTCTTTAACCGGATTTACAGCTTCTGGTAAATAAAGTTGGCACCATTGTCAAAAAGTATTTCTTCGAGGGCAAACATTAAAAGAGAATGAAGACAGCAAGGAGAAAAAAAGAGAATAAAACTTGGAGAGAACATGAGAAAGAACAGAAAAAAGTGTATGTCATACAATTTCAAATCATACGTGTCTGAGGAATGGATAGGAGCATTGCGTTTTTAATTTTTATTTGTGTCTCCAAAATTGGGATTCTACCACCATTTTGTGGCATCTCTAAAACCTTGATTTCATTTTCGGGTCGATGAAAGGGAATTTCGTCAGTAAATGGCTTTTGAAGAGGAAATATCCACCTCTTTACTTGGCTTGCAATTTTTTATTTTTTTTTTCACCTTACTTTCCAATCCCAAAAAGCATTCCACCTACAAATAGAATAAGAGTATAATTTCCTTCTTCGATTATATTTTATTTTTGTTCGTATATCTCAGCTTTCAAGGGAAATTACTTTTACCTAATATTTTACTGCGCAAATATCTAAAAAAACCATTTAACTCTATTCGATATATTTTTTAAAAATATTATTTATCTTTCTGGTATTCACTTTTTTTTTTATTTGCTATTTTGACAGGTGATGACTTGGAAAAAAATTGCTTTTCATTTTTAAAATTTTTTTATACATTTTTGAAATTCTTATTTACCCTTACTTCGTATTACATACATTCCTACATTTCTCGCTGCTCCTGGTGAAATGGGACGTTGGTTAGGAATATATAAATTGAACGGCGTATTTATGTAAATTGGGAGTCGCATGCCCTTAGGTATCGAAAACTCCATTTTGCAAGCGTCTTTGATGCTCCGTCTGCAAATAAGCTTTCCGTTCCCCACAGAGGGCATTCATTGAAATGGACTATTTCCATTTTGAATAGCCTTCCAGGAAACCAGGCGGTCACGTCGCCTTGCGAAGTGCATCGTTGAAGGACTTTTCCTCGAAAGAGCACGCATGCAGGCACGCTCTATATGACTAGGAAAACCAACCCGTATTGAATATTATTCCGGTCCGTGAGATTTATCACACTTTAACAAAATAAATATATTTTATAATGGCTAAAGTAGTGAAAACCAATGTATTATTATTGAATGAACTACTCGTAATTGACTTACAATGCAATATTGAATTAAAACACATTTTTGAATAATCAGAATCAAAATTTGATTTTTGTAACGCTTACGTCACAAAAGATAAATTTCTCCGAATTGAGAAATCTGGCACAAAAAGTTGTTAATGCTTTTGGTTACACCAGCGATTGTTGTTACACCAGCAAAGAATCGGTTTTTTTTCGAAAATGAAATTGACCAAGTGGAAAACACTAGCAGAACAGATGCTAACCTGTAATACTCAATATGATATGCAAATACCCAAATTGAGATTAATTTGGCAAAGTTAAGTGAAAGAGTGGAGAAACAAATGTCGCAATAATTGAAATAATATTTTAAAAATAGTTCAAAGTTCACAAAGTTTATTATTTTCAAAGCTATAACCACATACATTTATGTAAAGAATGCATTGTATTCTCTAAGAAACTATTGATCTGGTTTAGTCAGCGATTTCTACAGACTTAAATTTTTCAAGCATGTTTGGGTTGCTCTAGGACAGGGTTGGCCAACCCGCGACCAGACATGAATATTTTTCCGGCCAGTGAGATTTATCACACTTTTACAAAATATATATTTTTTTTAATGGCCAAAGTAGCAAAAACCAATGTATAAAAAAAATACATTATTTGTGCATCTATATATTGAAGAAATTACTGATGAAATTATAAGAAAAAATTTACATTAATTTTAAAATAATATTCCTGCGAATATAGGAGAGATATTGCATGTTTTATTTATGAGCTAAAAGTTATGGGTTCGCAGAATAGTTAAATTATATTCATGATGAACGCGCATCTTAAAACATCTAACATAACAAGTTTTAAGTTTCACTTTAAATGACCACAGTGTTACAGTGATCATCCCTAGATATGCTCAGTTAATTGTTGATAGCAGAGCAAATCAGACTTTTAGTTGAAGTTGTTAGAACTTTTTTTTCAATTTACACTGGATAATCGCTTTTTTTCTTCTTCGAAAATGAAGTTGACCCAACACAAAACACGCTTAAACGTAACGGACCTGCAACAACCTTTACAATGTGCAAATACCCAAACTGACACCGATTTGCATAAGCTAAGTGAAAGAGTGGAGAAACAAATATTGCAATAGTCAAATAAATATTTTAAAGATTTATTTTTTTATTTCATTTGCATTTATATATTTTTTATATTTCATTTTTAACGTTGTATATTTCTTTACAATGTGCGTTTAGTATCAATATTATTATATTATATACGTTTACATGTAAGAATAATAGTAAACACAAAATAATAACTCATTATGTGTCACTTTTTCACACCAAAAAATATGCCTATAGTGGGTCTCAATCTAATATGGGGATATAATTTTATATGCGGGTCGCAGAACTATGGTGCATTTTCAAAGTAGCCGAAAATCATTTGATTTGGCCATCCCCGCTCTAAGGCGTCACATCTTTTTCAGCAACTCTTCATGGATGAGTATCTTTAAAAACACAATCTGTCGAAATAATCCTTTCTTTCATTTGGCGATAAAACTTTTTAATACAATATAGAGAGACAATTATTCTTCATTTTTACGATTTACCAAATGAATCTTCTCCAGGCAGGAATGCCCAAATACAAATACACCTTGAATCTTTCTTTGGCATAGAATAACAAAATACACCTTGGGACACTCTAATATTGCATAAATAATACAAAACTCATTAGTACTGGAATACCGTAATTCACCATTGCATATACATGCGCGATATGAGCAGACGCTAAAAATTGAAATGACAATTTTTAAGGAATATTACAGAACACCATTCTGTGACAAATAAATTGGAGAAATTCCATCCGACATTAAATTTACCACTCTCGCAGAACTTTGTCAAATGTATTTCTACAAAAAAAAAAAAATTTTTTTTTCTTCAAAATATCAAGATTTCGAAATTTATGTCTGTGTAGTACTCAATTTTATCTGCATAATTTTCAAGTTATGAGAGAAAAAAAGATGAAGAAATAGATAACCCGCAATCCGCTGGAATTATATACAGTTTACCCATAAAATTTTGAATTTAGTGTACGAACAAAACGCATAAAAGCAATTTTAAATATACAATGAAAGCAAGAGTATTCATAAATCATATTCAAGCAATAAATTACGTTCATCAATTATCACTCAAAACTGAAAACAGATTAATTGAAAACCTATCGAATTCCAAATGATTTTATAAAAAAAAAGCTCGTTAAAGACATTTAAATAAATCAATAAGAATAGCTTATTATTTTAAGAAGATGATAAGTTAAGAACGTTTGTTATTTATTTATATATATATTAAGAAATATTAATAAATGAATCATAACAAACGGTCAAAGTAACCCACTCTCCTCAACACAATACCCATATATTTTATGGGCAATAAAACTATCGAATTTCAAATTATTTTATAAAATAAACATGTTAAAGGCACTTAGATAAATCAATAAGGGCAGCTCGTGAAATAAATTTTAACAAAATAAACCAATAATAGTAATGTAATGCCTAATGGCATTTCAAAATACTCTATCCTACTCAAAACAAACTCAGGCTCTTATAGGCCTTCGGACTTAATATAAGCATCACTTTGTTACATCTCTCAGTTAAGTTCATGTCTGTAAGTTATAAGAACCGAATTAGGTGTTTACATAACCAAGAAATTTTATACTTCACTAAGCAATTCGACTAAACTAAAGAAATTTTTATTCAATTTTTCTTACCTTTCATGTGCCTGAGGTCAATCCATCTTGTATTTCTCTTCTGATATTTCCACAATGCTTTTCTGAATATTTACTTAAACAAATGACGACTAATACTTAGAAACAGAAATACAAAACTCTTTGTTTTCATAGGGCAATCACACAACGAAGTGAGGGGGAAATTTCGTAGGGAAAGTTACAGTTGAAGTAAGAGAAGTAAAGTTACAGTTTATAAAGTGTTCGGTTACAGTTTAAGTGGGATCTGGATATAAATGTAACAATTTCAACAAAACTTATAGTAAAATATTAGCATCATATATAACATCGATAAAGAATAACTTATAAAAGTTATTATTTTTCTTAGAACTGACAATACAACAATGTATTGATGCACTTAACTGCTTATTGATAAGAATTTGAAAAAAATAAATAATCGTCAATTTCTTTTTAAATTACGTAAAATTTTACCTTGAAAACCGTATGTTTTTCTATGTATTTGGAAATAACAATATGATATCTTATTCGGATAAAAAAAGTTCTGCGCACTGTGTTTAATCAATAGCTTTATGTACTTCTAGGATAAGATTGGTTTGGTTTGTAGCTCTACGGCCATCTTGTGTACACAGGGGCTAAGCAAACCGGGACCTACAGTATATAGTGGATTCCGAACTACCACTCATAAACATCCATGCCACAGCTGGGATTCGAACCTTGGGTACCAAATGCCAGAGCGCTAGCCAATTGGCCACCAGGCTGCTCTGGGAGGAGTACTGTACGATTCGGAATCAAATACCCATGCAGGGTCGGAATGATCAGGAGCAGAAACCACATTTTCGAAGAGAAAATTTGGTTTATTAATCAACAAACATCAACAAAAGAAATATCCTCAACAGTAACGAAGGAGAACTAAAAATGCATGCATTTGCAACGGATGCATTTAGTTCATTTGTTTTTGGATTGAATATAGCGTCGTAGTCTCCATTGTTCAGAGAAAGAACTGTTTGCTCTGACCTTTAGTTTCACAATATTTAGGTTTGTATCCTGGCCGTGGCATTGATGTTTGTAAGGGGTTCGGAATCCACTTTAAACTGTATGTCCCGGATTGTTTAGCTCTTGTGTGCACAAGATGACAGTTGAGCGACAAATCAAACTAAACCAACCTACATTTTTTAATTAAGATGACAGATATATCGTTTTTATCTACAACCATTTGCTTAATAAGCTCTCGGACGCGCAATTTCATAAGTTTCGAGTTCGAGTCCCAGCGATGTTGTAGTGGAATTCCATTCTGAATCAATTCTAAATCCACTTTAAATAGTAGCTCCCTGTTAATGACTATTGGACGTTAGCTATATGGCTGTTAAATGTTCGGTATAGGGTTAACAACCCTACCCCGTCTGGTTTCGTAATCTGCCAGTAGATAGACGACCTTGGCCCATAATGGGGCTGTTGCGCCAATGAGGATAATGATGGTTTCCTTTATAACTATTTCTAGGATTACACTTTTTGCTTTTATTTAATTATGTTCACTGTAAAAAAAATTTGAATTTTATAAATATGTTTCCACAATTTGCATTAATTAATTAGAAACCCTTTTTGAGATATTGTAACTTTCCTGAACACTGTAATTGAACTATAAAACAAAGATTTTAATATCTATTTCTATAATAAAATCATGATCCATATTAAATCTAATTCGATATAAATAGTATCATTATCAGGATACATTAAATTTTATCTGCTAATTAAATAATACTAGAGCGAATTAGTTTACTATTTAATATAAACAATATTCTGATACGTTTTACATAATTAGAATTATTCTAACTTAATCGAAATTCATGTTTGCGTATATATTAAACAATACACTCCTCTGCATTAAACTTTAAACTATCCGTATGAATTTAAATTCTTTAGAATCCGAAAGGCGTTAGAACATATTTGGAAAGGATTTAGAACGGAAACGGAATTAACAGCTGCTGTTAAAGATATTCAATTTTGCTCGATGAAAAAAACTCTCAAGAATCTCAGGGAGATATTAATTGAGATCTCATTCATTGTTCCCTCGAGGATTTAAGTGATCACAAAAGATTTTCTGGTTCAATGTTAGAGAATTTTAAATTCTATTCCTTCCATGGAGTCATCCACTTTCCGAATTCCTTCTGTAATCTTTATCTCGGAACAGTATATTTGAAAACCTGAAGCATTTAATTTCAATAAAGAACGAGCTTAGTTTCAGATCCAACAAGATAGCTCATTAATCTCTATTGCAAACAGTACCAGTTCTAAAATGAATACATACTAATAGTTTGTCAGTATTTAAAACCATTATGAATATAAACATATAAAAATATATTAACTAATAGAATTGGAATGTATTTCGTTTATTATTGTAAAACGTTCAGTAAAACAAAGTGTTTCATAAAGAATTTAAGAATTTGTTAGTTTCTGAATATTTATTATAGTTTGGTTTGGTTTGTCGCTCTACGGTCATCGTGCGCACACGAGGACTAAAAAGACCGGCACCTTCAGTTTAAAATGGATTCCGAACCACTAACAAACTTCTATGCACCGCCAGGATGCGAACCTGGAGCATATGGTACCAAAGGCCAGAATGATAGCCTAATGGTCACCAGGCCGGTTTTAGTTTAGGCTTTGGTTTAGGGCCACTGGATAGCATGTTGGATTTCTGAACTTGAAACCCAAGAAGCAAAATTAACTTGAAAGCTCCATTCAAAAGACAGGCTTGATAAATCCTTAAACTGGAATGTTCTTTTGTCAATCACGACGCATAGGTAGAAAGGAGGAAGACCAGAAATTAATTAGATGCGGCCTAATGGACATTTGGTACCATAGACTTCAAGTTCGAATTCTGGCGGAGGCTTGAATGTTTGCTAGTGATTCGGAATCCACGTTAAATTGTAGCTCCCGATCTAATTAGCCCAAACTTTGCACAAAATGACTGTAGAATGACATGCCAAAGCCACTAGATACCATTATTACTGATACATACTAGTATACATACTAGCTGAGTGTATCAACTGCGTGACATATGCATGCAATGTAGTACCTCCATATGGGAGTGAACACTGAATAACTGTGAATCTGCTACACCTATGTCTTAGTATCGAATAATCCCAAACTGAAGTGCCCGGTATTCGAAAACTTAGTTTTATTGTTTGATCTATCTGTTAGTGCACCAAAAAAACTGTACTCACCAATTCTCTTAATGATGAATTCTACTTCCGCTAGCATTAATTTTAAAATTTGAAGCTTTTACAACCATAAGGCATTCGTTATCCGCAATTGAAAATCCTACATTCTCTATCTTATACCTAAGATCAGTGTTTGATTTGTGAAATTTTTGTCTTCAATCTGTCTTTGGGTTATCGTCTTAATTCCAGGAAATTCGATCACGTTTTAATTGCGTTTTCTAGTAAGTACAAAAAAAAGGAGAAGCAAGAAACTTTCAAGTAAATCCTTCCTCCAGAAGTAAACACAAACGGAAATTGGTTTGAAAAACAAAACACCAAAATAGCCAAAGAGTTCTTTAATCAGTTTTACAGCTTCTGGCAAATAAAGTTGGCCCCATTGTCAAAAATTATTTCTTCGAGCGGCGAGGGCAAACATTAGAAGAGGAAGAAGACAGCAAGAAAGCACTCGGAGAGAACATCAGAAAAAAAAAAAAAAGTGCATGTCATACAATTTCAAATCATACGCGTCTGAGGACTTAGAGAGGAACATTTCTTTATTAACTTTTATTTGTATCTCAAAAATTGGGATTCTGCCCCATTTTTTGACATTTCTAAAACCTTGATTTCCTTTTCGGGTCGATGAAAGGGAATTTCTTCAGTAAATAACTTTTGAAGAGGATATGTTTACCTCTTTACTGCGCTTGCAGTTTTTTTTATATTTTTTCAACTTACTTTCCAATTCCGAAAAGCCTTCCACCTGCAAATAGAATTAGAGTATAATTTCCTTCTTCGATTACCTTTTATTTTTGTTAGCATATCTCAGCTTTCATGGGCATATTAAATTACTTTTACATATTATTTTACTGCGCAAATACCTAAAAGAAACATTTAACTCTTTTCGATATATTATTTTAAATACATTTCTGGTATCCATTTTTTTATTTGCTATTTTGACAGGTGATGACAAGGAAAAAAAAATTGCTTTTCATTTTCACAATATTTTTTTACTACCTTCTTGAAATTCTTATTTACCCTGTCTTTCTTGAAATTTTTATTTACCCTTACTTCGTATTACATATATTCGTACATTCCTCGCTGCTCGTGGGAAATTGGACGCATTTTAGTAATATATAAATTTAACGACGTGTTTATGTAAATTGGGAATCGCTTGCCTTTAGATATCGAAAACTGCATTTTGCAAGCGTCTTTGATGCTCCTTCTGCAAATAAAACTTCCATTTCCCACAGAGGACATTAATTGAAATGGACTATTTCCATTTTGAATAGTCTTCCAGGAAACGGGGCGCTGACATCGCCTGCGAAGTGCGCCATTGAGGGTCACTTCCACGAAACAGCACGCATGCAGACACGTTCTAAGACTTAGGTGGCCAACCAAATATTCCGGCAGAAATAGCTGATATAAGCGTTGATTTGCTTAAATAAAAAGTAGGGTGAATTATATTACGCGTTTGCTAGAAATTGATCGTTATATTTCTAAAAAATAAAAATCCATGTTATGCGATTTTCATATTATGTCGAATTATAAGCAATTTCGAGTGTCAATATAGATTTTAAGGGAATACCAAAGATAGACTACTCTTGATTAGGGGTAGCCAACTCGCGGCCCGCTTTGAATAATCTTCCGGTCAGTGAGGTTTATCAAACTTTTACCTGAAAGCCAATGTATTAATAAATATATTGTGTGCATTCGTATATTCAAAAATAATTTGTCGAAATGATGAAAAAAAATTAATTTTGATTTTAAAATAATATTCATGTGAATGACAGATATTGCCTGTTTTATTGATGAGTTCTCAGAGTAATTAACTCATATTTCTGCAAACGCATGATGTGCGCGCATCTTGGAACATCTTTAATATAATATAACTTTGTTCTATGTTTAATTTTAAATGACCTCAGTGACGCAGTGACCATCCCTCGATACGCACAATTGATTATTGATAGCATAGCAAACCACAATTTTAGTTGAATTTTTTTACACTTTTGTCGACACCTGCGAATCGTTTTTTTCTAAAATGAAATTGACCAAACATAATGCACGCTAACCTGCAACACCCATTATGATATACAGATATTTTTTATATTTCATTTTTAATATTATATATTTCTTTACAATATGCGTTTAGTATCATTATATTATATCTATATTTAAATGTAGAAATAATAGTAAACACAAAAATACTAACTTATTATGTTTCAAATTTCTACTTCAAATAATGTCAACAGTGGGTTTAAATCTAATATGGGAATATATAATTTTGTATGCGGCTCACGGTGTTAGGATGCATTTGCAAAGTGGTCAGCAAGATCATTTGGGTTGGCCACCATTGCTATAAGGCGTCAGACATTTTTCAGCAACTGTTCTTGGATGAGTATCTTTAAAAACACAATCTGCCTCAAAAAAATTCCTTTTTGAGGCAGATTGTGTTTTTAGAAAATACACCTTGAATCTTTCCTTGGCATACAATAAGAAAATACACCTTACGACACTAATATTGCATAAATAATAAAATTCTCATTAGTACAGGAATATCGCAATTTATTACTGCATATATATACCCGATATGAGCAGACACTAAAAATTGAAATGGCAAGTTTTTAGGAATATTACAGAACACCATTCTGCGACAAATAAATTGTAAATTTAATGCCTAATGTAATTTCTCCAACTCTTACAGAACTTTCTCAAATGTAATTCTACAAAAAAATGTTTTTTTCAAATTATCAAGTTTATCAAGTTATTATCGAAATTTATGTCTGTATTGTCAATTTTATTTGCATAATTTTCAAATTATGAGAGAAAAAATATGAAAATATAGATAATCAACTGGAAAGATATGCACGCTACCCATAAAATTTTGAATTTAGCGTACGAATAAAACTCATAACAGCAATTTTAAACAAACAATGGAAAAATATTATCAATAAATCATATTCATGCAATAAATTACTTTCATTAGTTATAATTCAAAACTGAAAAAAGAAAACAGATTAATTGAAAAACTATGAAATTCCAAATGATTTTATAAAAAAAAGCGCGTTGAAGACATTTAAATAAATCAATAAGAATAGCTTATTATTTTAAGAAGATGATAAGCGAAGAACGTTTGTTATTGATTTATATTTATATTAAGAAATTTCAATAAATGAATGAAACAAACGTTGAAAGTGATCAAAGACATCGCTAACCTACTCTCCCCAATATAATACCTATACATTTTATGGGCAATAAAAACTATCGAATTTCAAATTATTTTATAAAAAAAACACGTTAAAGACATTTAAATAAATCAATAAGGATAGCTCATGAAATAAATGTTAAAAAAATAAACCAATATTAGTAAAATAATGCCTAATGGCATTTTAAAATATTATCCTAGTATCTTCGGACTTAATATAAGTATCACTTTGTTACATCTTTAGTAAGCATCCTGTAAGTTATAAGAACCAAATTAGGTGTTAATATAACGAAGAAATTTAATTCTTCACTAAGCAATTCACCTAAACTAGAACATTTTTCATTCAATTTTTCTTACCTTTCAAGTGCCTGAGGTCAATCCATCTTGTGTTTCTCATGGAATACTCCCACAAAGCTTTTCTGAAGATTTACTTTAACAAAGACGACTAATACTTAGAAACAGAAATGCAAAAACTCTTTGTTTACATAGGGCAAATCACACAACGAAGTGAGGGGTAATGTCGTAGGTAAAAATATAGTTGAAGTAAGAGAAGTTAAGGTACAGTTTCTAAAGTGTTCGGTTACAGTTTAAGTGGTCTGGATATAAATGTAACTATTTCAACAAAACTTATAGTAAAATTTTAGCATCATATATAACATCGATAAATAATAACTTATAAAAGTTATTATTTTTCTTAGAACTGACAATACAACAATGTATTGATGCATTTAACTGCTTATTGATAAGAATTTGAAAAAAATAAATAATTGTCAGTTTCTTTATAAATGATTACTTTAGATTTTATCTGGAAAATTGTAGGTTTTTCTATGTAATTTGAATTAAAAATACGATATAATATTTGAATAAAAAAATATAGTCAATGTGTTTCAGCAATAGCTTTATATGCTTTTAGGATTAGTAGATTGGTTTGGTTTGTCGGTATACGGTCATTTTGTGCACACAAGGGTTAAACAGACCGGGACCTACAGTTTATAGTGGATTTCGAACAACTTACAATTATCCATGCCACCATCAGGATTCGAACTTGAAAGACAGAGCGCTAGCCAATTGGCCATCAGGCTCTAGGAGGAATAAGGTACGACTCGGAATCAAATAGCTATTCAGGGTCGGAAATGGTCAGGGGCAGAAACCACATTTTCACCATGTAAGAGAAAATTTGGTTTATTAATCAATAAACATCAACTAAAGGAACATCCACAACAGAGAACTAAAAATGCGTGTCGTTTCACGCATAATGCATTTGCAACGGAGGCATTGCTTCCCATACTTGAATTTGTATGGTCTTTGGATTGAAGATATCAGTGTCGACTCCCTGTTCAGAGACCGGACGGTTCGTTCACAACTCATGATAACTGCCGCGGCCTGGTGGTCAAGTAGCTAGCGCTCTGATATTTGGTACCACGGGATCTATGTTCGAATCCTGGTGGTGGAGTGGATATTTGTGAGTGGTTCGGAATCCACTTTAAACTTTCGATCCCCGTCTGTTTAGCCATCGTGTTCGCAAGATCACCATAGACCGACAAACCAAACTAAACCAAACCATGATAACTGCATGGAAAGTTTACCTCTCTGATGAGCCGGTTGCCTGGTGGCCGAATGGCTAGCGCTCTGGTACTCTGTACCACAGGTCGGTCCCGGACGTGCCATGGATGTTTACAATGGTTTGGAATCCACTTTAAAATGTAGGTCTCAGACTGGTATTGGATGACTTACACAAGATGACTGTAGAACTACTAGTCTAACCAAACCAACTCAGATGAGCCGGGAAAAGCATCCAAAGAATCCACTGATCGGAGTGAATGCTTTATTTGAATCATTGAGGGTATAAGCGCTTTTTCTCATTTCTCAGCAAGACTCATAAGCTAGATGCATGTGCACTAGTTCCGTATTGGTATGATTATTCGTATGTTGTAGGATTAGTATGGCCACGTCAGTGTGTGAAATGAATAGTCTAAGCTAGATCGGTCAGAATTCACATTTCCTTACCATCTAAAGAATCTGGAAAGCCTTTCTGACTCAACATTGAAATGAGATTCTGATTCATTTACAGGTAGCCTAGAAGATTGTAAAACTGATACTAATATATATATATGTATTAAATTAAGATGGTAGAAATATCGTTTATATCCAAAACTGTTTTCTTAATAACTATTTCTAGGTTCACACTTTTTGTTTTTATTTGATTAAAATCAAAGTAAAAAAATTTGAATTGTATAATTACATGCTTACTCAATCTTGTATCAATTAATTAGAAACGATTTTTAAAAATTTTAACTTTCCTGAACATTGTAATTAAATTATGAAACAAAGATTTTAATGTTTATTTCTCTAATAAAATCATGATTCATATTAAATTTAATTCAATATCAATAGTATCTTAATCACGAAACTTTAAACTTCATATACTAATTAAATAAATACTAGTGCATATTATTTTACTATTGAAAATAAACAATAATCTAATAATCTAATAATTCTAATAATTCTTACTTAATCGAAATTCATGTTTGCTTATATATTAAACAATACACTCCTCTGCATTAAACTTTAAACTATCCGTATGAATTTAAATTCTTTAGAATTCTAAAGGCGTTAGAACATATTTGGAAAAGGATTTGGAATGGAAATGGAATTAACAGCTGCTGTTAAAGGTATTCGATTTTGCTCGATGAACAAAACTCTCAAGAACCTCAGGGAGACATTAATTGAGATCTCATTCATTGTTACCCCGAGAATTTAGGCGATCACAAAAGATTTTCTGGTTCGCGTTGGAGAATTTTAAATTCTATTCCGCCTATAGAGTCATCCACTTTCGGAATTCCTTCTATATCTTTATCACTCGGAGCAGTATTTGAAAATCTGAATCGTTTAATTTCAATAAAGGACGACCTCAGTTTAGGATCTGTGCAGTAGTCGGAACAATATAGGTAATTAATCTCTAATGTAGACAGTATGAGTTCCTCTTAAACCATTATAAATATAAATATTTAAAAACATAGTAATTGTTAGAATTGAAATGTATTTCAGTTATTATTGCAAAACATTACAAGATGTTTCATAAAGAACTTAAAGAATTTATTAGTTTATGAATATTTATTAAAAATAGTTTATAAAAAAAAACATACTAGGTTGACAGGATACTTAAGCTTTCATATTTGGTTTAGTGTCACTGTATAGCATATTGGAATTCTGAACTTTAAACCCTAAATAATAATTTATAGAATTGAAATGTATTTCAGTTATTATTGCAAAACATAACGTTCTGCAAAACAAGGTGCTATACAAATTTAAAGAACTTATAAATTTGTTAGTTTATGAATATTTATTAAAGATGGTACATAAAAAAACATACTTTGTTTGCCGGAGCTTACATATTTGGTTTAGGGCGACTACATAACATGTTGCAATTTTGAGCTTGAAACCCTACAAGCAAAGCCAAATTGAAAGCTGCATTCAGAGGATAGGCTTGATAAATCCTTAAGCTTGATAAATTCTTAAATTGGAATGTTCTTTTGTTAATCATGATACATAAGTAGAAAGGAGATGTATTCGAAGCCTTATAACCGTCAAGAATATTTTTTTCATAATTTTTAAATATTTTTCAAAAATATTTTTATGAAGTAATTTATAAAATCAGCAATATTTTAAAGCAAACTGCATTTAAATCGAGAAGTTATTGATACACAACAATGAAGGAGTCAGAAGGGAAAATGTGCTTTTTTTTTTAATTTTTCAACATGACATCAAAAAAAATATGTCACTTACAAGGTAGTCACAAAATGGTATGTATGTGGATTTATAAAAATTTGTTTGAATATTTTGATTATTTACCTTTATTCTGTGAATTTCAATCTTTTTGTCCCATTTTATTTTATACGCTTGTGCCCAAGTGTTAACAAAATCATAAAACAAAAAAGAATTGCATGACATTTTTAAGTGAGAAAAATTGACAATTGCGCCCTTTTTACTAAACATAAAAAAGTATTTAGAATCAATAAAAAAATAATAAAAATAAAGCAAAATTGATGTATATATATATACTTTTGATACTCAAAAAATTCTCTTATTTAGGTGGATTACTCCAAATGTTCAAAAGCCAATTTCATTTGAAATTATGTTCAATAAACACTACCCCTGCATACTAATACTTTGTTTCGCTGCTTTAATACATAAAACCCCCACACGCAAGAGTAGCTCCTTTAAGTTTTCAGACAAATAAATGGCTTTAGAATATTTCTTTGCTTCTCTGCGTGCAACTTCGTGTCTGGGTTTTTGTTTTTTGTTAATTTTAGTTTTCTGTTTGAGGAAAAGTCCAAAAATTTCTATTGAAACAATTTTGCATTCCACTCTGGTTTTAATTTTTTTTTTTTTTTTTTTTTAATTTTTTTTTTTTTTTTACCCCGTAATGAATATTTCGAAAGAGCAGGAAACCCTTAAAGCCATGTTAAATGCTAAATGCCGCAAGACGTTGCTTTAGAACAAAGTTTGGTGCAATAGTGCAATAACAAAGTTATTCAATTTTAAAATAGTTCACCAAGTTTATTATTTTCAAAGTTATAATCATATATATTTATACAAAGAATACATTATATTCGGTAAGAAATTATTGATCAGGGTTGGCCAACAAAAATTATATTTCAAAAATTTTGTTGTATTTCTCTAACTTTAAATTATTGAATACTCAGCTGTGAGTTTTCTTATTTCTTTTGCATAGCGGATGTTATATATTATTTTAAAATTATAGTTAATTTTTCTCATAATTTCAACAGTTAATTTTTGAATATATGGGTGCACAAATAAGGTTTTTTTTTAATACATTAATTTTCACTACTTTGGCTATTATAAAATAAATATATTTTTTGTAAAAGTGTGATAAATCTCACGGCCGGAAATATATCCAAGGCTGGCCGCGGGTTGATCACCCCTGCCCTGAGGAGACAGTGTGGCACTTCACCAATGTTACGATTGTCTTGTGATGGTTGTTTTATGATCCTTAAGGTGCTTCTTTTAAGAAGAAAGTCGTTACTTTTGTTGTTAAAATATATGTAATATAAAGAACTAAAAAATATACACAAATTAACACGGAAAAAATGTTTTTCCATCTCATAAGATCGATGAGAAAAATATCGGATAATTCCGATAATATCGGGATTAAGGATAATGAAGGATAATTCCGATGATATCTAAAATTTTTGTTCTACTCATTGTGTCCGCTGATATGATGTGAAGCTCTACCAAATAGTTAGAACGAGAGAGGTAATTGTTCCCATTATGGAAAATCTTTTAGGAGTAAATATTTCACATTCATGAATAATTATTCTGTCCGTGTAGGAATTTTCCATCGGGTATCCTTGATATCGATACTAGATACTTACGTATGCAAACGCAATCGATACACAATAGCATACTTATCAGTATTCTAACAGCAGTGACTGCAATACATATCACTAGCGGATTAGAAGTTTGCAACTTAGTGGTTGCTTCGCTTGCATTAAAAAAAGTAATTGGCATTTCCTAAAAAAAAATTCCGAATTCATTTACAAACATTTTTTTCCTTTTAATTCAGAAAATAAAGTAGCTTCAGTTCAAATTTTAATTCATTCTACTCCAATCCATATGTCAATGAGATTTCTTAAACCACATGCATGCATACATTTTAAGATTAGTAGTAATGCCCCAGAATTGCTTTAAAACCATTAAAAAATATGTACCTTGCCAAACTGAACCATCCTATATTAAAGCCTATCTACCCAAATTAAGTCAAGAAAGGCATTTAGAAGCTTTACGAACAAGAAACTAAATGCGGAGCCGTATTTTCAAACATAAAAATTTATGTGCCCTCCCTTAATTCTTTCTTGCCAACCGGACACGAAGAGCGTCCTGCCGGAGGTCACAAAGGGAGCAGCTCCTGGGACCGGACTGCACAGACAGATTGATCACAGATCGGCTCCTTTCATATAGCGGAGAAAAGGGGGAATTAATTTCCTGATCTTTTCGTCAGCATATTCCGAAAGGAGTCCTAATGGATGTCCGCTGGACATCGTTGAATGGCTGGACATCGTTGAATGGCTGGACATCCATTACCATTCATCGAGGAGATTGTGTCTGCGAGTGCTTTTACCCTTGTCCTAGAACGAGATCTCGGTCCATTTCGATTGATTGTTCTGCAGGACTTTGATTGTTGAATGGGAGGAATACGACTCGCTTTAACAGGTGCAATTCTGTACTGTGTTTTGTTTCTTTTGTAACATTGTGATATTTATTAAAAAATAACCTTAAATTATTATTAAAGTAAGTAGTTCTTTCTCAGATTATGAATGACTTATAAATTTCACAATTTATATATATGTATATATATATATATATATATATAAATTATGTGTGTTTGTGTATGTACATTAGCTTCTATGCATATGTCAATAAGATTTTTTAAACCACATACATATATATTACTTGAAGATTTAAAATGGGCGGCTTTTTCTAATTAAAAAAGCATTTTAATCTTTTGTCAATTTTTTAGAGTAAAAAATTCAATTAATAAAATATTTTCAAAAATCTTCCTAGGAGAGGTCAAAATTTAGGTTTTTTAAATTTATCCTCAAATGGAACTAAGCCTTTTTATCATGTAATTTGCATTTTAATGTATATACCGTGATACTTTTGGAATAAGAATTTAACTACAAAAAGTAACCTAAATAAAAACTACTCATAAAAGAATTTTTTTTAAACCTCATTGCATGCATACCTTTTAACATTAATAGTAATGCCTCAGAATTGTTTTAAAACCATTAAAAAATCTGTGCCTTGCAAAGCTGAACCATCCTAAATTCAAGCTCATCTTCCGAAATAAAACCAAGGGAGCCATTTAGAAATTTTGCGAACACAAAAACAAAAAGAAATGAAATGGAGTCGTATTTTCAAACATAAAAATTGATGTCCGTCACTTAATTCTGTCCTGCCTTAATTCAAAGGATGAGACAGATTGATCACAGATCGGCTCCTTTCATCTAGGAGGGGCTGGGAATGGAGAATTAATTTGCCGATCTTGTCGTCAGCATATTCCGTAAGGGGTCCTAATGGATGTCCGTTGGACATCGTTGAAATGCCGAACATCCATTACCATTCAATGAGGAGATTGTGTCCAGGAGTGTTTTACTCTTGTCCTAGAAGGAGATCTCGGTCCATTTCGAGCGATTGTTCTACAGGACCTTGATTGTTGAATGGGAGGAATACGACTTGCTTTAATAGGTGCAATTCTATACTGTGTTTTGATTCTTTTGTAACATTGCGATATTTATTAAGAAATAACCTTAAATTATTATTAAAGTAAGTACCTATTATTCAGATAATGAATGACTTTTATAAATGCTGCACTTTATATGCATATATATCTGTGTGTGTGTGTACATTAGCTTCTATGCGTATGTCAATAAAATTTTTGTAAACCACATACTTATATATTTGTTCAAGAGTGAAAATGAGGGTTTTTTTCCCTTTAAAAAGTAAATGAGCATTTTAATATACTTTAATTTTTTTTTAGAATTACAAATTCAATGAATAAAATTTAAAAAATCTTACCTTTAGAGATAAAAATTTAGGTAATTAAATTTTATTCTAGGGCTGAACTATTTATTTATTTTTTTTTTTTTTTGATTATGAAATTTCCCTATATACACACTATGATATTTTTCAAATCAAAATTAAACTACGCAAAACTGTGTGTGGGCATTAGTACATTAGCTTCTATGCATATGTCTATGAGATTTTTTAAATCACATACATGCATACATTTTAACAACTGTAGTAATGCTCCACAATTGCTTAAAAACCATTAAGAAATCACTGCTTCGCAATGCCTGAAAACTCCTATATTCATGCTTAGATACTAAAGTAAATTAAGAAACTTTACGAACCGAAAAGCCATTTTCAAACTTTACAAACGAAAAAAAAAAAAAAAAAAAAGACATAAAATGCGGAGGAGTCGTATTTTCAAACATAAAAATTTATATACCATCTCTTAATTCTTTCCTGCCAACCGGACACGAAGAGGTCCGGCCGGAGGTCACAAAAGCAGCAGCGCCTGTGACCGGACTGCAGAGACAGATTGATCACAGATCGGCTCCTTTCATCTAGGGGGGAAAAAGGGGGATATAATTTGCTGATCTTGTGGTGAGCATATTCCGAAAGGAGTCCTAATGGATGTCCGCTGGACATGGTTCAATGACCGTACATCCATTACCATTCATCGAGGAGATTGCGTCCATCAGTGTTTTACCCTTGTCCATGCGGCCCAAAAGGAAATCTTTCGATTGATTGTTCTACAGGACTTTGATTGTTGAATGGGAGGAATACGACTTGCTTTAATAGGTGCAATTCAATACTGTGTTCTTTTCTTTTGCAACATTATGGTATTTATTAAGAAATAACTTTGCTATGAAATATATATTTTTTCAAAATTTAAAATGAGGGTTTTTTTATTTATGTGAAGCATTTTAACATAATTACATATTATTTTGTTAGATTGAAAAATTCAATTTATAAAATTTTCAAAAATCTTCCTTTGAAAAATAAATAATTAGGTTTTTTAATTTTATTCTAGAATGGAACTTTTTGAATCAAATTTTAACTAAGGAAAGAGAAACAGAATTATAGACTACTTATAAAAGAATAAAATAACTTCGAACCACTCTTTTGTATGTCTGACAAGACCTATTTCAGAGAATCAGCAGAGCCTTCTTTATATTGACTGTACTTCATCAGTAGCTCATAAAAGAAAAATTGTTAAAACGCATTGAATGCATACATTTTAACACCAGTAGAAATGCCTCGCAATTGCTTTAAAACCATTAAAAAACATGTGCATTGCAAAGCTGAACAATACCATATTCAAGCTTATCTACCCAAATAAAGTCAAGAAAGGCATTTAGAAACTTTACGAACAATAAATGAAATGCAGAGGAGTCGTATTTTCAAACATAAAAATTGGTGTGCCATCCCTTAATTCTTTCCTGCCAACCGGACACGAAGAGGGTCCGGCCGGAGGTCACAAAAAGAGCAGCGCCTGTGACCGGACTGCAAAGACGGATTGATCACAATTCGGCTCCTTTCATCAAAGGGGGAAAAAGGGGGAGTTAATTTGCTGCTCTCGTCGTCAGCATATTCCGAAAGGAGTCCTAATGGATGTCCGCTGGACAGCGTTGAATGGATGAACATCCATTACCATTCATCGAGGAGATTGTGTCCGCGAGTGCTTTTACCCTTGTCCTAGAAGGAGATCTCGGTCCATTTCGAATTGATTGTTCTACAGGATTTTGATTGTTAAATGGGAGGAATACGACTCGCTTTAATAGGTGCAATTCTATACTCTTCTTTTTTTCTTTTGTAACATTGTGATATTTATTAGAAAACAACCTTCATATGAAATATATATTTGTTCAAGATTAAAAAAGATAATTATTTTTTTTATTTAATATGTAAGTGAGGCATTTTAATATACTTACGTGTCATTTTTTTAAATTGAAAAAATATGTTAATAAGATTTTCAAAAATCTTCCTCTGAAAGATCAAAATTTAGGTTTTTGGATTTTATGCTAGAATTCTGATCTTATAATTTGCATTTTAACGGATATACCTTGATACTTTACGAATCCGAACTTTTCGTATAATAGAAAATGTCAACCGGATTGCGCATTATTTTGAAGTATTACTTGGGAAATTGCACAGCTCATAGCAAAACGATCTGAAGTAAAAAGCTCAAGATTTAGATCATATTAAACAAATGCTGCTGCAAATGTTCCAGCTGAGGGATGAAATTTTTCGACACATTTTTCCCTCACATAGAAAAATAACTGAATTCCCTTGTAAAGATAAATATTTCGATCTCAGAAACTACCACGATATTTAATTAGCGGAAATGAATATTCAAGATATTGATGGACTGAAATATTTTATGTTTTATGCAACTTAAAATTCAATATATATTTGTTATCATAATTAAATCTATTTCCCCCTTTCCACATTTTAAGTTAGTTGAAAAAGCTATACATTTAATAAAATTTTCTCTTATATTAATTATTTTGGTCAGGATCCGCTTTAAACTGTAGGTACCGGTCTAATAGGTTCGCAGAGTGTTGTGGGGGTAGTATTACTCGCGTCCATAACATATCTTAGAACTACACTTGCCCCCTGGGTAGTGCTACATGGGTAGCTGCGGTAAAGCCTTTGCTTTTGGCATAAATATTAACTGTTTCTGTATTACCAACTGAATTAGAACAACAACAAGTTACTATGACCATGGATAAAATGAGCATGAATTCGATTTAAAATTAATATTTGAAGTTATTCAATTATAAATTAACTAAATAATTTATTTGTATAAAATTAACTTACCTTTTCGCATGCCGTTTATATTATATAAAATAAAACTTCTTTCGATTCACATAATCAATGTCCTTAATTATAAATACATAATTCGGAGAAATAATTCATTTGTATAAAAGCGTAATAAACCAATTAAAAACTAAGTAAGTGCTTAATATTTCATTTCAATTTTATCACTGACATTTCTTTTAAGGAGAATTTCCAAAATTTAAAATGAAAAATAACTGCGTGAGTAATAGTTTGGGACATTTGGAGAGAGGGCATTTGACTTCCGTAGAAAGTCATTTCCGGAAATTAGACACCATCTTTCTTACTTAGGGGACGGCATACAGTTTTGAAGAGGTAACAATTTTTCACCAGCGTGTTTCCCTTTCAGAAAAATATCTCCCCTAATTCAAGAAGGAAATTTCATTTCTTCATTTAAATAAATATTCAATCATCTTCACTCACGCGCGCTGACATCTTAAATAAGGAAATGTAATTTTTGTTTTCTGTAATGCCTTCATAGTACAGTCTCATTTTATGACATGCTAAATGATTAGCATTTGATTAAGAAATTCATTGTTGATTTGTTTCAAGAAACCTTTGATACAGATTACACCAGGACCAAGAAATAATTTAAAGTGAAAAAATTTCAATGTTTTTTTTCTCACTTAAAAAGAAAAAACAAGCAATATAAAAAAAAATTAAGTCAATTCCTACTTTTTTATTAATTTAATTTAATTAATGAATTAATATTTGAACAAGATTTATAAATATATATGGGGAGAGTGTGAACTAATAGTAGGAATTGAAAAAAAGAAAGGTTTTCGTAAGTTCAAATTTTCCTCTTACATCTGGCGCCATCTTTTGGTAGATCATGCAACTTAAATAAAAAAATTAAATAATTAATTTAACTTAATTACTGAATTAATATTTGAAAAAATTGTATTAACATCCAGTGTCATCCACTTCAAGTTCAAAAAAAAATGTATTTAAACTTGAGTGGGTGAATGAAAAGTATTTTATGAACGATTGAAAAATTGAACAATATATATATAGGGAAAGTGTGAACTAATAATAAGAATTGAAGAATGATGAATCTGTAAGGTTAATATTAAATAATTTTGAATTGCAGTTATTAGAAATGCTAGAATGAATGAGTCTATTTTATGGCATGCTAAACGATTAGCATTCGATTAAGAAATGCATTATTGATTTGTTTCAAGAAACGTTTGATGCAGATTACACCAGGACCAAGAAATAATTCAAAGTAACAACTTTTCAATGCTTTTTGTCTCATTGAAAAATTAAAATAAGGAATCCATAAAGTTAATATTAAAAAATTTTGCATTACAGTTATTAGAAATGCTACGCCCTCAGTGTTAACTGCACAAAAGTTCAGGCTGGGAAATACAATTTAAAATTTAAAAATAATGTCAAAATAATAGTTACATGAAAATTTTCTGCTGTTTTCTGACATTGTGATGCATTGTTAAAAGCGAAAGTGACTTGTTTCAAATGCCTATCCACTACAAGACAACTAATTATATGTTATTTATGTCATAAGCATATTAACAGTTTTTTTGCATTGAATGGCATAATGATAGAGGCTTAATTGCCGAATGTCTAACGCTCTGGCGCTCGATACTACAGGTTTCGGGTTCGAGTCCCGGCGGTGTCATAGATGTTTAGTGGTTAGAAATCTACTTTAAGCCATAGGACCTGGTCTCATGTGACTGTAGAGCATCACGGAGCGTAATCAGACTTCTCACCCAAATCATTCCCAAATGAGCTCTAAGCAATGTGGTGTGGTGTGTTGTGGTGCGGTGTAGTACAGTAGCAGTAGTCATATTAGACCTGGAGCTACGGTTCAAGGTAATTTCCAAGCTACTACAAACATCCATGATAACCCCAGGACTCGAATCCGATACCTGTGCCAGTGAGCGCCAGAGCGCTAGTCATTCGGCCATCAGGCACCGAATTATACGATATTAAAGAAAAAATATTTGTTTAATTACAATTTACAAAGTATATAAATACTAAATCCAAAATAAAACATATTTAAAATTGACACTTAGTAAAACCAGAAAAATCTTCATAGAATACATTAAAAAGTTAAATATTATGAATACCTTATAATATAAGATATATTTTATGTATAAGAGGAAAGAAAATCATTTTATTTCATGCTGAACTAGTAAAAAATTTGAATAAATGAGTTTTAATGAAAAGGAAAAAATGTTAATTACGATAATGCGCCTTCTACAAAAATAATTACTCAATTTTTTCATAATAATGTTCTCTAAAAAGTCGAAAAAAGTGTTAACTGTATTTAATTGTGTTTATGCATTGATTATGCAATATGAGATTTAAAAAAAAAAAAGCATCTCAGATTAAAAATATTTTATGTCTACTAATAATATTTACCTTATTTTTTATTTCTTAACATTACGAAACAAGTTTAATGTAAAAAATAATATATTATCTAAAGAAATTAGTAAAGAAGTATTATATTTCAATTCATTTTCTTATTTTAAAACTACAATAAAAAAAGACAATTTGAGCTACAATAAAGACTTACTTACAGCTGGAAAAAAATAATTTAAAAGTAACCATTAAATTAACAAATAATTTTTCACTTCTAATAAGCATTTTTTTTTAATTATGCCCATGCGAATTTGAAAGAAAAATATCCATAGAGCGCGTTATATTTATTTTTTTTCTTATAATTTAATTAATGCGAATAGAAAAAAATAATAATCTCAGAAACGGCAGGATAAATTATATATGTATATTACAATTCTGTAATTGTTCTAAAACACACAATTACACATTTTTTTGGAGCCTGAATGGCCGAGTGGCTAGCGCTCTGGTGCTCGGTACCACAGGTTTCGAGTTCGAGTCCCGGCGGTGACATGGATGTTTGTAGTGGTTCGGAATCCACTTTAAGCTGTAGGTCCCGGTCTGTTTAGCCCAAAGTGTGCAAAAGATGACCGTAGAGCGACAAACCAAACCGGCGGGACTCGGAAGTCCAAACCTGCGGCACCGAGCGCAAGAGAACTAGACACTCGACCATTCAGGCTCCAAAAAAATGTGTAATTGTGTGTTTTAGAACAATTACAGAATTGTAATATACATATATAATTTATCCTGCCGTTTCTGAGATTATTATTTTTTTCTATTCCGCCTCGAGTCCCGCCGGGACCATGGATGTTTGCAGTGATTCGGAATCCGCTTTAAACCGTAAGTCCCTGTCTCATATGACTGTAGAACAGGAGTAGCCAACACAAATGAACTTGGGGACCACTTTGGAAATGCACCTTAAATCCGCGGGCCGCATTTAAAGTTATATTTCCCCATATTAGATTGAGACCCACTATAGGTATTTTTTTTGGAGTGAACAATTTAAATATAATGAGTTATTATTATTGTGTTTATCATTATTCTTACGTATGAACATATATAATATAATAATAATGATAGTAAACGCACATTGTAAAGAACCATATTACACTAAAAGACAATATGAAAAATATATAAATATAAACGAAATAAAATAATAAAATCATTCAAAAAATATTCATTTGACTAGTGCGATATGTGCTTCTCCACTCTTTTACTTAGCTTTTGCAAATGGATCTCAAAACTGGGTTTTTGCACGTCGTAATGGGTGTTGTAGGTTAGCGTCCGCTATGTTTGAGCTTGTTTTGTGTTCGGTCAATTTCATTAAAAAAAAAAAAAACGATTCACAGGTGTAAGTTGAACCAAAAAAGCTAACATTGAACTAACAGTCTGTTTTGCTATGCTATCAACAATCAACTTTGTTTATCTAGGGAGGGTCACTGCGTCCTAAGGTCACTTAAAGTGAAGCATGGAAACTGTTACATTAGATGTTCCAAGATGTGCGCGCGGCATGAGTTCGCAGAATATCATTTACTTATTTTGCTAACTCATAACTGCAAACTAATAAATAAAACAGGCAACATCTGTCCTATATTCGCAAAAATATTATATTAAAATCAAAGTCAATTTTTTTCTCATAATTTCGACAGTTAATTTTTGAATGCACACAGAATGTATTTTTTGCACACTCAATGTATATATAATGAAAATGATAAGAAATAAAAGAGCATAAGTTAAAGGAAAGAGAGACTGGTGGATATGGAACATGTTGGAATCACAATCAGTCTTTATGAACAAATTATAAAGCTGCATTCGTTTTACAAATGTTTTCATGCGTTTCTATAGTAATGCCTTCAATATGGAAGTAGGCAAAAAGTTGAGAATAAATCTAGCCCTTTAATTTCAAAATTAACGCAGGCAATAACTGCAATCCTGAAATTTACTATCATGAAATATATACATCTATTAATAGGTTAGAACACCAGATAAACGAAGTACCAATACATAAGAAACCAAGTAAAAAAGTCAATAGTCTTGTAAATTTGAAAAATAAAACAAATAATATATATACCGGGTGATCAAAAAGTCAGGACGAACTTTAAAAAGGAATAATTCGAAAACGAATCAAGATACAAAGTTACGGTTTGCCCCAAACGATTGAAAAAAAACGGGGTTTTGTGTGCCAACAAATTATGTTGTATTAGTTATGTTGGCGACCAATAAATGGCGCTGTCGATTTCTGATGTAGAATTATGCAAAGCAGCAAGTGATATAAAAAGGAGCTACTGCAGCAGGTAATGGTAGTCGTAGCTTGTATGCATCGAAATGCTGTCCATGGTTGAGAAAGGCCTCTTAGTTAAACTTTGTTATAAGAATTCGGAAAGTGCCATTGCGGCATTGCGAGCATATCGCTACATGAAAGGTATGCGAGACAGCAAAGGACCAATAACGTTTTCCGCATTGAAGAAAATGATGAAGAAATTTGAAGCTACAGGTTCTTTGGCGTCACGTCAAAGAAGTGCACGTCCCTCAACAGCCGTTGCTGTTGCCACGACAGTGGAGCAAACGGTGCAGTCCATGTCGGCGGTTGCTGCACATGGAGAGTGCAGTGCTCGAGAAGTTTCGCGGCAGACAGGAGTGTCGTACGGCAGTGTCTGGAAAGCATTGCGAATAACTCTGAAACGGTATCCCTACAAGTTACAACATAAGCAAGAACTGAAACCTCCTGACTTCGACTCTCGCCGAGGTTTTGCGAATTTGGTATTCAATAAGATGGAAGAGCAGCACGATTGGCTTCACACTGTGCTTTGGACAGATGAAGCGCATTTCACGCTCTCTGGCGCTGTTAACACCCACAATTGTCTAGTGTGGGCCACAGAAAATCCACATGCATTTGTTGAGGTACCCTTGCAACAGCCTAAAGTGACAGTCTGGTGTGACTTCACTGCTGATTTTATAACTGGTCCATTTTTTTTCGAGGAAGTCACACAGACGGGTTTCAAAACAGTTTCTGTCACTGGTCAGTGATATGTAGCACTGTTACAGAACAACATTATTCCTGAACTGCAAGCGCGATAGGCACTCCAAACAGTCGCCTTTATGCAAGATGGAGCACCACTTCCTACTGATCTGCCTGTGCAACGTCTGCTACGCTCCACATTTGGGGAAGATCGTCTTATCAGTCGCTACTTTAATCACGCATGGCCTCCAAGATCGCCCGATCTGACACCCTGTGAGTTTTGGCTGTGGGGATTCTTGAAATCAAAAGTATACCGTGACCAACCGGCATCACTAGCAGCACTGAAAGATGCCATCCGCTAAAATGTGTCTGCCATAACGCAAGAAATGCTACTAAATGCTGTGAACGGTGTGGTGACTCGTCTCACAGCTGTACTTCTGAATGATGGACAGCACATTAAACATTTACTGTAGTACTCATTAACTGTAATTAAGCTGACTTGTAAGTTGTGAACATTTTTTCATTTGTAAAACATTTTTTGGTGCGATAAAACACTATAGCGCCATCTGTTGGTCGCCAACAGAACTAATTTCTTTCATTCCCACACAAAACCCGGTTTCTTTTCCATCCGTTTGGTGCAAACCGTATCTTTTTACCTTGATTCGTTTCCGAATTATTCATTTTTAAAGTTCGTCCTGACTTTTTGATCACCCGGTATTTTAAAACATCCACAGGATAGTTTTTAAAAGGAATATATTCTTGTGGGACATTCAAAACGTCATTATTTCTCTCAACTAGTTGTTTGGATAAAATTTTTAATATGCCCAACGGTGTATTCCAATAGCACGGCAAACTATATTTTCTTTTTAATAGAAGCAGTAAGGAACAGAATTGAAAAGTGACAGTAGATAAACTAGATCAGTAAATATATTTAATATACAGTTTCTAATTATTTATAATATTCCTGATAAATTTAAAATTCCATGAAAATTAGAGCAGTGGCAAAATTAAATTTTTAAAGAAGTGCTTGGTTTTGTCGCTAAAATCCTTTCCTAAAAATCTTGCAGAAGAAAATGAAAAATGTTAATTAAATAAACTGACACAAAATCTTAAAGCATTTCTTTAAAAAAACATCCACCATTGGAGAAGGAGCTATTAAGCGAACAAGTGGATCTTTTCTCTCGCAAACGGTTACAGACCCTCGCGAATAAGGGAGATAATTCACCTTAACCAAAAAATCTGGTTAATTAGGGAGCAAATAGAAAAGAATTCCCAGAGGCTTTTACTCTAATACGTGCTAATTAATGAGGGGTAACCACAGGGTATTCACGATTTCCAATGAAAAGAGGGGAAAAAAATAATTAAAGCATTCAACAGGAATAATGTTTGAACCTACATGTGGCTTGTAGGGCGCTCTAACAAGTATTTCGTTTCGTACTCGCTGCAGACATTAAGCCTCGAGGATTTGAATAGCTTTTCTCGAATAGCTAGACTCGAATCATCCCGTGGTTTTTAATCAAGATACTAATAAAATTATTTTTTTATTTTTAATTATCGGAGTTCTCACAAGAAAGAAGAGCAAATTAACAAAGGCACAGTTGTTGAATGATTAATGGATAATTGATTTGAAGAACATAAAATGTCAGGCAATTCTTTGCAAACAAAGTAAGAGAAATAAAAAGATGAATTATTTTTTTTAAAGAAGTTTACTAACGAGAAGAATTCTCAGAAAACTGAATTTCAGATATTTTCTTTTATTGCGGTTATTATTTATTATCTCACTTTGTAGCCAGCAACATCCAGACCAATCCCAATTCATAAGCAAGCAAGTAAAAAGGCCAATAATCTTGTAAATTTCTAAAATAAAACACAGTTGTATCACTCACAAGTTAACTTTCATAACTAATACATTCTTGAAGGATAGTGAAAACGGCGTTATTTCTGTGCACTAGATATTCCGATCAAAGGTTTAACACGTCCAACGGTGTATCCCGATAACACGGCAAAGTCAATGTTCATTTTTGTACAAGTAGTAAGGAATAGCATTAAAAAGTGACAGCAGGTAATCTCGATTAATGAAAGTGTAACTGGTCAGATTAAACACGATATATATATATACGCTCAAGAGCCAAAACATTATGACCACCCCTACATTTTGCAATGAGCTCGCCTGGATGACGTGGAAGGCACGTGATCAGATGGAAGTGGTATTTAACTAGTATTAAGTGGTGGTGATCCATGTCAAGGCGGGTTGAAACTGTGTTGCGCGCCAACTCGTTATTGGTAGGTGGTCATAATGTTTTTGCTCTTGAGTGTATATATACATTTATATATATATATATATATATCAATTCTGAACATCTGTTGCTTTAATGTACAATTTCAATTATTTATAATATTCATGATGAATTTAAAATGCCATGAAATTTAGAAATACGAAAATAGCGACGAACAACAAAATTAAATTTTTAAAGAAGTACTCGTTTTTGTTGCTAATGTCCTTTCCTAAAATTCTTACACAAGAAAATAAAAAATATTAATTAAATAAAACTGACACTAAATCTTAATGCATTTCTTAAAAAAAAATAACCAACCATTTGAGAAGGAGAGCTATTAAGCGAACAAGTGGATATTTTGTCTCGCAAACGGTAACAGACCCTCGCGAATAAGGAAAATAATTCACCTAACCAAAAAAACTGGTTAATTATGTAGCAAATAGAAAGAAATTCCCAGAGGCTTTTACTCTAGTACGTGCTAATTAATGAGGAGTAACCACAAAGTATTCAGGGTTTCCAATGAAAAGAGGGAAAAAAATAATTAAAGCAATCAGCGGGAATAATGTTTGAAGCTGCATGTGGCATGTAGGGCGCTCTAGAAAGTATTTCGCTTCGTACTCGCTGCAGACATTAAGCCTCGAGGATTTGAATAGCTTTTCTCGAATAGCTAGGCTCGAATCATCCTGTGTTTTTTAATCAAAGTACTAATAAGGTACTTTTTTATTTTTAATTTTCGGACTTCTCACAAGAAAGAAAAGCGAGTTAACAAAGCACAGTTGTTGAATGATTAATGGATAATTCATTTTAAGAGCATAAAGCGTCATGTAATTCTTGGCAAGTAAAATTAGACAAATAAAAAGATGAATTATTTTTTAAAGAAATTTACTAATGAGAAGAATTCTCAGAAAACTAAAATTTTCAGATGTTTTCTTTGGGACCGGTTCCTTCTTCCGCGCAGTACAGACGTGTTTTTTTTCCGCTCCTCGTTTTCTCCCCTCGTATTATGATCTTTGTCTTGTAATTCAGGATTTTAAAAAATTTTTACACAGTTAAAGACGACCAGGGTAAGTCTTCCCTCACAAGATATATTTTATTTGATTAGCGATACTTTTTATTATGCATTGTTTTGTGTCTGAATTTATTCCTGTGTAAATTTTTTCGCTTTTTTATATTTGATCATTTTACAACAATTTATGTTTTTTTCCTTTTACAATTTTGAATGTGCTTTTTGGTTTCTTGGTTTATCTTTTATTGTCTTGCCTTCTAAGGATTCCCATCCCCATCTTATTTTTGATTTTTAAATTTTCTATTTTTCTTCCTGTTCAACTGTTTTTAACTATATCTTCCTTTGATTTTTATTATTTTTTATCCAGATTCCGTAGTATTTATTATTATTATTTTTTATTTCTATCCATCTCTTCTTTAGAAATTCAGTTCAACAAGATTTTTTGTTTTTGTTTTTTGTTTTGTTGGTCAATTTTTTCTCAGTAAATTCTTCTTATTATTTGTCTTTCTCTTGAAATATTCTAATTCTTCTTTTGCTGCTTTAGATTTTTTGAAGCTGTTTTTCATTTAAAATTTTTTGTTTATCGAATTTTTTGCCCTATTTTTCACTCCTATGAATTGGTCTACGCTTTTCCAGTAGTCAGCCATTTTGTCTAACTTTCCACCCGCTTGTCTTTTATTTTTTTTATTGCAGAGTAGAAATATTATCCCACCCTTTTTACTTTTCGTTTGACCTTGGCAATCAGACAGACTGTTTTGGGGTCTTTCCTTTCTCTCACCCCCGTCTTTGAAGCCATAATCAGGTGACCTTTAACCCCTGTCACTCCTCAAGGCGCTCTCCCCACTCTCGACAATTTTGAAGTTGTTCCTTTTGCAGGACTTCATTCCCTTCTTGTTGTTCCCCCACCCCTCCCCGAAATAGTGCATAAAAGAGCAGTGCCACTGATTCATTTTGTGAGGGTAGCGAGAACCGTTTGTCTTCTTTCTGTTTTTATTTATTCATTATTTGTACACTTTTGAGTTTAACCATGTATAACTTGAGAAGTGAAAATCACGAGCAAGCTTTTTGTACTGTGGAAAAGGAAAACATCAATGATTTACCACCTTCAGAAATTATAACTGCAATTAGAAATCTACTTAATGAGAAAACAGGCTCTCGCTTCATTTTTAATTCTGCCCTTAGATCGTATGGTGATAAACTATTGAGAAGACTTGAACTTCACGTTAAAAACTTCCCGACAAATACCCCTGCTGCCATAGATAATTCTCCTCATGATACAAATCCTTCCCTCACGTATGCAGAAACTTTAAAAAGTCCACCCAAGATTTCGCATACAGTACTACTGTACCCTTCTCAGTCAACTACAGATTCACTATGCACTGAAAAGGAAACATCACTGAGAGAATTGTTGAAAAAATCTGTTAATCCTTCAAAGGAAAAAAATTAAAATTAATTCAATCAGGAATTTACGTAACAATGGCCTCGCCGTGAATTGCGCAGAGGAAAAAGACGTTGACAAACTCTTGAATTCAATAGGTAATTCAGAATTACTTAAAGAAAAGATTAGGCATCATAAGCCCCAACGAAGATCACCCAAATTAATCATTTACAATATTCCAAAGAAACTCTCGGATCTTGAACTCCAGGACGCCCTAGAAATCGCGACAGGGTTCAACAAGCTAACTTTCAAAATTTCCTTCAAAATAAAAGGAAGAAAAGAAGATTGCAACCATCGCATTATAGAAGCTTCTCCAGCAGCTTTCAAAACTTTGATAAATGAAGGCAAATTAGTTGTTAACTGGCAAATACATAACATCAGAGAATTTTACAATGTTCGAAGATGTTACAATTGTCAGAATTTCGGACATTCACAACATCAGTGCACAAACAAAAGCCCATACTGCGCTTTTGCTCATCTAATCATTTCACACATAATTGTAAATCGAACGATCTTTACTGCATAAATTGCCATGATGCTAATATCAAATATAGCACAAACTTCGACACTAGGCATTCAGCTGGCGATTCACACTGTCCTTGCTTCATAAAAGAAATCAAAGCGTACAAAAGATCAGTAATATATTAAAAAGTCTTGCAGTTGTTTTTATTATCATTATTATATATACATATTTAATTTCTTTATTTAATTTTTTTTTTTTTTTTTTAAAGACCTACATCCATTAAACATACACTAAATATAGTTCCAAATTTGGACATTACAATGTCTTCATATCTTGAGTCTTGCAATACAACTGATCAACTTACTAATTTTCCTCAATGGACGCTCCAAGATCAAAATTCCATTAACTTGAACATTGTGCAAATCAACCTGAGAAAAGCCAAAGTAGCTACCATTTTATTAAATCAACTTATTCAGAAATTTAAAACGGATTTAATTCTCGTCCAAGAACCTTATGTCAAAAATAATAGAATTGAAGGAATACCCAGAACTTGGAAAAGTTGGTTATCCCAAAATGGAAAAGCAGGCATTGTCGCTCTCCCAAACGTTCAATTGCCGATTGTGCTGGGGATAGGTAGGAGTGCAGTGGCAATAAAAATTTCTGATAACTATCAACCCCTTACTATAATTTCAGGATACTGTTCACCTTACGATAATCTCCAAACGACTTTAAATGAGATTAACAGTTTCACTTCTTCGATTGAACATGAGAAATTGTTAATTGGAGCAGACCTAAATGCACACAGCACAAGTTGGGGCTATAATTCAGAAGACGCTAGAGGTTTGTTAGTGGAGGAGTTCCTAGCAGCAAATGACTTCCATTTATTAAACAATAGAAAATCAGAGCCAACTTTTGTACATCGCAATAGTAAGGGATGGCCAGATGTTACTCTCGTCTCTTCAGCAGAATTGGCCTCTAGATGTGACTGGGAAGTTCTAGAGGAAGAAACTCTCAGTGATCACAAATACATAAGAACAACTATAAATTCTGAAAGGAATACTATTACATTTAAAAGATTTAAAACTGCGTTCGGGGGACATAAAAAATTCTTTAATGCCTTCTCTCCATCTTTTCCCAGTTTAATTTCCACGTTGAACAATGTTAGTAATAGGAGTCAACTAAATGAAGTTACTCACATTCTTCAAAAAAAACATTGTTAAAGCATGCTCTAAAGCATACCGAATCAAAACAATGGTAAAAATAAACCTCTTACCTGGTGGAACCCCAACTAGAAATAAGAAAAAAGCAATTAAATGCTCTTAGAAGAAGAATGCAAAAATCGGAAGGGGCTGAAAAAAGAAAAGTATACTTCGGCTTACTCCAAAACAAGAGCAACCTATAAAAAGAAATTCTCCACGCAAAACGCCAAGCCTGGAGAAAATTCTGCTCAGAATCAGGTACTCCTTTTGGAAAACCTTTCAAGACCACAGTCAATACTTCCCTTCCCCATCTGAAATCTTTAAAGCCATAGATGTATCAGGAAGTGGGAATAGCAAAGCAATTGCCAAGAAACTTCTGGAAAAAATATATCCTTTCAGTGTCCAAGAATCTTCTTCTTCTCTTCCTGAAACTCACTCTTTTGCTATAGATCCGCCATTTACTAAAGAAGAAATTAAAAGAGTGATACAAACGCTACCAAAAGGGAAGGCTCCTGGATTTGATGGCATAGATAACCAAGTCGTTCTCATTATTAATGATTATTTTCCAGATATTTTCCATAAGCTCTTTAATAAATGTTTACAGTTCCATACTTTCCCAAATGCCTTTAAAATAGGAGTTGTGGTCCTTTTCCATAAGAAAGCAAAAGATAAAGCAGATCATAATTCCTACAGACCAATTTCTCTTCTTCCCACGATAGGCAAAGTTCTAGAGAAACTCTTAACCCTAAGATTATCCTTCAAACTTCAAGAATTAAATAAGCTGAATTCTAGACAATATGGATTTCGTATAGGTAGATCTGTCGATGATGCGCTCATAGCTCTAATGGACTTCATCTACGATGCTAAACAACAACAACAACACATAGTAATCATTTCTTTAGATATTAAGGGTGCATTTGATAACCTTCAATATAATTCAATCCGAAATAGAATGAAGGAAGTTCTGCAACCTTCAGATGTTACAGAAACTCTTCTGGACACCTTAGCCCAAAGATTAGTTGCAATTCAAACAAGTGAAGGTCCAGTAATGTGGGAACAATCTAAAGGTTGTCCTCAAGGTTCTTGTAGTGGACCAATAATGTGGAATCTTGTTGCAGATGAGGTACTCAATTATCAATGGCCTCCAGCAGTGCATTTGCAAGCCTTTGCAGACGACTTCATATTTGCCATTAAAAGTCCAACTAGACGGGGACTAGAAAAACTTTCAAACGAATCCCTCCAGAAGTTTAAAATTTGGACAGATAAACATCAGCTATCTATATCTATAGAGAAAACGAATTACCTCGTCATAGGAAAGCTGTCAAGAGGGCCCGTTATCAAATGGGGAAATGACTCCATCAAAAGGAAAAAATTCGTTAAATACTTGGGTGTTTTCATCGACGAAAAACTCAATTGGGCGAAACATCTTAGTGAACAAGGCAAAAGAGCAACAGATATAAGTCGTTTGTTACGAAGGAGTGCCGGTAACACCTGGGGTACAAAACAAGAATTCAGGCGAATCTTATACAAGACGATAGCTGAAAGAGTGCTAAGTCACGGAGCAGCAGTCTGGGCACTTTTTCCAACCTCTAGAATTGAAAAAAAAAATTGCAATCTATTCAAAGACTCTTCCTTCTGTATATAACTGGGGCATACAGAACCACATCAACAGCTGCTCTTCAGATTATCACGGGTCTCGCCCCTCTTCACTTAAGATTGCAAGCAGAAGCTGCATTCACTGTTGTGTCTAGAACTAGGAAAAACTTACAGATGGAAACTCTTCAAATAACAGCGGATGACTTTGAGCAGAAGATTGCAGGATTGTCACTCCACCCAATCCATAGTTTTAATATCTGCAATCAAGTTGACATACGGACACAGTTCTTTTCAACAAATGCTGAGACTTTTTATACGGACGGCTCGAAATCGAGTGAAGGCACAGGGGCAGCATTTTGCTCCTTCAAAATGGGATAAAAATTTCAGAGTGGATGGGTAAATTGAACCCTCATAACTCTGTTTTCCAAGCAGAGCTAATAGCCATCCGCGAAGCAATTAGACATGTATCCACAACAAGAAAACATGTAAAAATATGGTCTGATAGCCTCTCTGGACTACTAGCTATTTTAAATCCTTTTACACCACATCCACTCGCAAGAGAAATTCAGTGGTATCTCCACTCCAATAAACTGATAAAATTGGGATGGATAAAAGCACATATTGGACATCTCGGCAATGAAACCGCTGATGAGCTTGCCAAGCAAGGCATATCAAATGGCCAGCCAATTCAAATAAAAAGTCCCCTTTCAGAATTGAAAGGTTTTTTAAATAATCACCTCCTTTCTAAATGGCAAAAACAGTGGGATGAAGGATTAACGGGTCGACCTATTTATGAAATTATTAAAAAAGTGTCGGCATATTCTGCTGGATGGACAAGAGAGGAAACCATGTTTTTAACAGGGCATGGTCCATTTCCCTCTTATCTACAACGATTTCATCTGAGGGACGCAAGCTATTGTTCTTGTGGAGATGTGGGTAATCCTCTTCACTACGCTACCTCCTGCCCACTTACTTTATCATGGCATATGAAGAAACCTTCCGAAGAGAATACTATTCAATGGAAGATTAACATCTTAAAATGCAAAGGGTCTCGACTCAAAATCCGAAGCATGATAAACTTTATTTGTAAAAATCAAATCTTACTTATCCCGGACTAAGTGTGAAACAATATTTTGTACACAAATTTTTAACAATCTTTAGTAGCATACTTCCTTTTTCTACATATATATATATTTTTCTTACTCTGTGCGTGTGTGAATGTATTTATAAACAGAGTAATCCTGCTTTATAAAGAAATTGACATGTGTTTACTCATCATGTGTATATACTTATAGTTTTGCTTCTCACAAAGATTTAAGTGTGTGTATATATCTATATATATATATATATTTTTTTTTTTTTTTTTTTTTTTTTTTTTTTTTTTTTTTTTTTTTTTTGTATATTTTTAAGTAATTTTACTTTTTTAAATAATCTAAGTGTTTGCATATACTGTGTTAGAATATTAAGGTAATTCGCTGTTAAAATATTTTATAATTATGAATCATGTAAAGTAATTAACTTTATAAAATAATCTTTGCTTGTGTATATATTTAAGGTAACATAACCGTCCTATGTTTGCATATTTAAGTAATTTGTTTTACAAAATAATCTATGCTTGTGTATGTATCAAAGGAAATTTTGTATTATAATGTATATAATTTAAGTGGGTCCAACAGCATATTTCTAGGGCACACTATATTTGAAACAATTCGTTTTCTTTTTCATTATTAGACTTCAAATTGCAAAATCAAAAATTTTTGATGTGAATACCATTTTTCTAGTTATATACCTAGCATATTTATCTCTTATGTAATATCTCCTTCCTTTTTTTTTTTTTTTTTTTTTTTTTTTTTTTTTTCTTCTTATTATTATCTTTGTCCATAATTTTGCAGCAACTGCTCCTACCGTCGGTTTATTTATTAGCTATTAAGATTTTCTAAATTCTATAATAATTGATTTGATGAATATTCCTTCAGCTCTCTGATTTGTATAATCTCTTATGTAGTGTTTATTGTATCATATTGCTTTTTAATTTTTTCTCTAAAATCTCTTTCCTAACGTTTTTATATTTTTCGCATTTCATATTCCTCCTTTTTAAATTTTTGACATTTAGTTCTGTTCTTGTATGAATTTTCCCCATTGTTCAGCTTCTGTACCTCCAAAAGTGAATTATGCAAAACTTTTCTGCCATCGTGCGTCCTTTCCTTTCACCCGCATCATTCCCAAACTGTATAGGGGCAACTAAGCTCTAGGCACAGTGATGTGGTGTGGTGTAGTAGTAGTAGTAGATGTTTTCTTTTAATTTTATTGTCGTTTCTTATCTCACTCTGTAGACAGCAATATCTAGACCAAGCCCAATTCATAAGAAAGTAAGTAAAAAGTTCAGTAATCATGCAAATTTTAAAAATAAAACAATTACCATAGAAATGTTACAACATCCACAGGATAGCTTTTACAAAGAATTGATCATAGATATTATAAATAATTGAAACTGTATATTAAAATGACAAATGTCAAAAATTGACACTTTCCTGTAGGATATTCAAAACGGCATTATTTATGTCCACTGGATGTTTGGATCAAAGTTTTAACATGTCCAACGGTGTATTCCGATAACATGGCAAACTGTATGTTCATTTTTATAGAAGCAATAAGGAATAGAATTAAAAAGTGACAGTAGGTAATCTCGATTACTGAAAGTGTAACTGGTGAGAATAAACTTGATATATACATATATTTATTCATATATATCAATTTTTGGCATTTGCAATTTTAATATACAGTTTAAATTATTTATAATATCCATGATGAATTTAAAATTCCGTAAAAATTAGATATACGAAAGCAGTGACAGGAGATAAAATTAAATTTTTAAAGCGCTCCTTTTTGTCGCTAAGGTGCTTTCCTAAAAATCTTACACAAGAAAATGAAAAATGTTAATTAAATAAAACTGACACGAAATCTTAAAGCATTTCTTTAAAAAAAAGAAAACACCACTGTCAAAGGAGAGCTATTAAGCAAACAAGTGGATATTTTCTTTCGCAAACGGTAACAGACCCTCACGAATAAGGAAAATAATTCACCTTAACAAAAAAATCTGGTTAATTAAGTAGCAAATAGAAAAGAATTCCCAGAGGCTTTTACTCTAGTACGTGCTAATTAATGAGGAGTAACCACAGGGTATTCACGGTTTCCAATGAAAAGAGAAACAAAAAAATATACAAAGCATTCAGCAGGAATAATGTTTGAAGATGCATGTGGCATGTAGAGCGCTCTAACAAGTATTTCGTTTCGTTCTCGCTGCAGGCATTAAGCCTCGAGGATTTGAATAGCTTTTCTCGAATAGCTAGGCTCGAATCATCCCGTGTTTTTTAATCAAGATAGTAATAAGATTATTTTTTTATTTTTAATTATCGGAATTTTCACAAGAAAGAAAACCGAGTTAACAGAGCACAGTTGTTGAATGATTAATGGATAATTGATTTGAAGAAAATAAAACGTCAAATAATTCTTGGCAAGTAATATAAGACAAATAAATACATGAATTAATTTTTTAAAGAAATTTACTAACGAAAAGAATTCTCAGAAAACTGAATTTTCAGATATTTTCTTTTAATGTTGTTGTTGTTTCTTATCCCACTTATTAGACAGCAACATCTAGACCAAGCCCAATTCATAAGAAAGCAAGTAATATGGCCTATTACATTTCAAAAATAAAATGCAGTTATAGCATCCTTAAGTTAGCTTTTACAAGGAATATATTCTTGAAAGATTGTCAAAACGTCTTTATTTCCGTGCACTTGACGATTAGATCAAAGTTTTGACACGCCCAACGTTGTGTCCCGATAACACGGCAAATTGTGTGCTCATTTTTATAGAAGCAGTAAGGAATAGTATTAAAAAGGGACAGTAGGTAAAATCGATTAATGAAAGTGTAACTGGTCAGAATAAACATATATATATATATATATATATATATATATATATATATATATATATATATATGTATAAATTTTTGATATCACCTTTTTTAATATACAGTTTTCAGTTATTTATAATATTTCTGATTAATTTAAAATTAGAAGAAACGAAAGCAGCGACAAACGACAAAATTAAATTTTTAAAGAAGAGGTCCTTTTTGTCGCTAATGTCCTTTCCTAAAAATCTTAAAGCAAGAAAATGAAAAATATTAATTAAACTAAACTGACACAAAATCTTAAAGCATTTCTTAAAAAATAAAAAAAACACCATTGGAGAAGCAGCTATTAAGCGAACAAGTGGATCTTTTCTCTCGCAAACGGACCCTCGCGAATAAGGAAAATAATTCACATTGACGAAAAAATCTGGTTAATTAAGTAGCAAACAGAAAAGAATTCCCAGAGGCCTTTATTCTAGCACGTGCTAATTAATGAGGGGTAACCACAGGGTATTCACGGTTTCCAATGAAAAGAGGAGGAAAAAAATAATTAAAGCCTTCAGCAGCAATAATGTTTGAACCTACACGTGGTTTGTAGGGCGCTCTAACAAGTATTTCGCTTCGTACTCGCTGCAGACATTAAGCCTCGAGGATTTGAATAGCTTTTCTCGAATAGCTAGGCTCGAATCATCCTGTGTTTTTTAATCAAGATACTAATAAGACTGTATTTTTTATTTTTAATTCTCGGACTTCTCACAAGAAAGAAAAGCGAGTTAACAAATCACAGTTGTTGAATGATTAATGTATAATTGATTTGAAGAACGTAAAATGTCAGGTAGTTCTTGGCAAACAAAACGAGGCAAATAAAAAGATTAATTATTTTTTTAAAGCAATTTACTAACGAGAATAATTCTTAGGAAACTGAATTTCAGATATTTTATTTCAATGTTGTTGTTCTTTCTTATCCCAATTGGAAGACAGCTACATTTAGACCACGCCCAATTCATAAGAAAGCAAGTAAAAAGGCGAGCAATCTTGTAAATTTCCAAAATCAAACGCTTTTTTAACATCCACAGAATAGCTTTAACAAGGAATACGTTCTTGGAAGTTATTCAAAACGTCATTTTTTCTGTCAACAAGATGTTTGAATCAAAGCTTTAACATGTCCAACGGTGCTTTCCGATAACACGGCAAAATACATTTTCTTCTTTATAGACTTTCTACCTTTATTCTTATAGAAGTAGTAAGGAGCAGAATTTTAAAGTGACTGTAGATAATCTATATTAGTAAATAGATGTAATAAACTGTTTCCAATTATTTATAATATTCCTGATTAATTTAAAATATAGTTTCTACAAGGGATGCGTTGTTGAAGGACATTCAAAATGTCTTTATTTCTATCTACAAGACGTTTGAATCAAAGTTTTAACATGCCCAACGGTGTATTTCGATGACATGGCAAACTATATATATTTTTTTTTAAAGTAGTAAGGAAGAGAATTGAAAATTAAAAGTAAGTAATCCCGATTAGTCAAAAAACGTAACTGGTCAGAATAAACATGAGATATATATATCTATATATATATATAGATATATATATATTAATTCAGAGTTTCAATTATTTATAATAATCATGATTAATTGAAAATACCATGAAATTTAGAAATACGAACATTGCGACGAGCGAGAAAAATAAATTTTTTAAATGCTCGTTCTTATCGCTGATGTATTTTCCTAAAATTCTTAAACAAGAAAATGAAAAATATTAATTAAATAAAACTGACACGAAATCTTCAAGCATTTCTTTAAAAAAAAACACCATTGGAGAAGGGGAGCTATTAAGCGAACAAGTGGATCTTTTCTCTCGCAAACGGTAATAGACCCTCACGAATAAGGAAAATAATTTACCTTAACCAAAAAATCTGATTAATTAAGTAGCAAATAGAAAAGAATTCCCAGAGGCTTTTACTCTAGTACGTGCTAATTAATGAGGGGTAACCACTGGGTATTCACGGTTTCCAATGAAAAGAGGAGGAAAAAAATAATTAAAGCATTCAGCAGAAATAATGTTTGAGCCTACATGTGGCTTGTAGGGCGCTCTAACAAGTATTTCGTTTCGTTCTCGCTGCAGACATTAAACCTCGAGGATTTGAATAACTTTTCTCGAATAGCTAGGCTCGAATCATCCTGTGTTTTTTAATCAAGGCATTAATAAAGTAGTTTTTTTTTATTTTTAATTCTAGGACTTCTCAAAAGAAAGAAAACCGAGTTTTAACAAAGCACAGTTGTTGAATGATTAATGGATAATTGATTTGAAGAACATAAAATGTCAAGTAATTCTTGGCGAACAAAATAAGATAAAAAGAGGAATTATTTTTTTTAAAGAAATTTGCTAATGAGAAGAATTCTCAGAAAACTGATTTTCATATATTTTCTTTTAATGTTCTTGCTGTTTCTTATCCCACTTGGTAGACAGTAACATCTAGACCAAGCCCATTTCATAACACAGCAAGTAAAAAGGCCAATAATCTTGTAAATTTGAAAGAAAAACGCAGTTGTAACATCCACAAGTTAGCTTTTACAAGGAATACTTTCTTGAAGGATAGTCAAATCCTCGTTATTTCTGTGCACTAGACGTTTACATCAAAGTTTTAACACGTCGAACATCGTATCCCAATAACACGGCAAACTGTATATTCACTTTTATAGAAGTAACAAGGAATAGAATTAAGAAGTGACGGTAGGTATTCTCGATTATTGAAAGTGTAACTGGTCTAATTAAACATGATATATATATATATATATATATATATATCTTTATATCGTTATTTCTGTTCACCAGATGTTTGGATCAAAGTTCTAACATGCCCAACGGTGTATTCCAATAGCATGGTAAACTATATTTTCTTTTTATAGAAGTAGTGAACAATATCATTGAAAAATGACAGTAGATGATCTCGATTAGTGAAAGTGTAACTGCTCTGATTGATTAAACATGATATATATATATATATATATATATATATATATATATATATATATATATATATATATATATATATATATATATATATATATATATATATATCAATTTTTGATATCTGATGTTTTAATATACAATTTCCAATTACTTATAATATCCATGATCCATGATCGATTTAAAATGCCATGAAATTTAGAAATACGAAAACAGCGACGAGCGACAAAATTAAATTTTTAAAGAAGTTCTCGTTTTTGTCACTAATGTCCTTTCCTAAAAATCTTACACAAGAAAATGAAAAATATTAATTAAATAAAACTGACACGAAATCTTCAAGCATTTCTTTAAAAAAAAACACCATTGGAGAAGGAGAGCTATTAAGCGAACAAGTGGATCTTTTCTCTCGCAAACGGTAACAGACCTTTGCGAATAAGGAAAATAATTCACCATAACCAAAAAATCTGGTTAATTAAGTAGAAAATAGAAAAGAATTCCCAGAGGCTTTTACTCTAGTACGTGCTAATTAATGAGGGGTAACCACAGGGTATTCACGGTTTCCAATGAAAAGACGGGGAAAAAAATAATTAAAGCATTCAGCAGGAATAATGTCTGAACCTACATGTGGCTTGTAGGGTGCTCTAACAAGTATTTCGTTTCGTTCTCGCAGCAGACATTAAGCCTCGAGGATTTGAATAGCTTTTCTCGAATAGCTAGGCTCAAATCATCCTGTGTTTTTTAATTAAGATACTAATAAGACCTTTTTTTTTATTCTCGGAATTCTCACAAGAAAGTAAACCGAGTTAACAAATCACAGTTGTTGAATGATTAATGTATAATTGATTTGAAGAACATAAAATGTCAGGTAATTCTTGGAAAACAAAGTAAGACAAATAAAAAGATGAATTATTTTTTTAAAAGACGTTTACTAATGAGAAGAATTCTCAGAAAACTTAATTTCAGATATTTTCTTTAATATATACCACATTTTTAAACGAAAAAAAACATGTTGTTGTTTCTTATCCCACTTAGTAAATATTTAGATCTACCCCACGTACCCGTATGGACTCATGAAGGGAAAGGGAGCAGCTTCTGTTGCGATGGAGCACGCGTAGGTAGAAGTCAGATTTGTCTTCATTTCATTTATATTTATATATTTTTATATTTCATTTTTAGTGTTGTATATTTCATAACAACGTGTATTTATTTGCATTGTTATTAAATTATCTATGTTTACAAGTAAGAATTATAGTAAACACAAAAATAATAACTCCTTATGATTCAATTTTTCACTCCAAAAAATTTCAATAGTAGGTCCAAATCTAATACGGGGATATATAGTTTTATATGCGGCTCGCGGAGTTATGGTGCATTGCCAAAGTGAGCCGCAAGATCATTTGGGTTGGTCACCTCTGATTTAAACGATTCAAACGTAGTAATTTCGACTCGAGAAATAAAAAACGCCCAGGTCAACCCAATATAACCAAGAGCTTCTAAAACCAGTTGAAACAGTTAATATCATTCGCCAACGTCAACAAATGATCATTTTGAACCATTCATCTATCGAAAAGTTATCAAAATATGCTAAAAGTTAAGGAAAAATCATTTTTTTTAGGATGACATTACCCCATCACACATAGCGAAAGCGGTCAAAGACATCGTTTCTTCACTCTGCTGGAAATTTTTGCCCCTCGCACTGTACGCACTATAGTTGACGCTGCATGCCCCCTATGTGATTCAGAAGATCCAATGAATAGAGACCGCCTCTAATGATGGGCGGTACTTAACGGCGGCTCGGAGACAGCGCTTTACTCGTGTGCGAGAGAACTCTTATGGCAATGACTTCGGCCATCTTTCTTTTTTTTGGACATTTATTCTTTTGTACTTTTTTCCTTGTTATTATTGTTATTGACCGTCACAGAGCCCAATCAGACTTCTTCTCACTCACATCATTCCAAAACTGTAAAGGGGAAATTCAGCTCTAGGCACAGTGTTGTGATGCAGTGTGGTGTAATAGTTGTTGTAGTGGTTCAGCATCTACGTTAAACTAGGTTTGTGTCTAGTTAGCCAAACGTATGCAAAAAATAATCGGCAAACCAAACCAAACCAAACCGTACCTCCAAATGCGAAATTAGTTTGGATAACTTCATTGAAATGCGCGATTTTGTACACTTTCTGACGATTTTATTTTAGTGTTATCGATATCAATATTCAGTCGTCAATCGCGGCGACAACATTGGAAACAGAACATTTAGAATGGAATACACCATACAAAACAACGCAGGAGACATTTAAAACCAAACTTGCTTTATGTTGGGCGTCATAAGTTCCACCCATTCCCACAATTTAAGAATCCCAAAGGGCCGTCATTCTGCTTAGAGCATAAACATTACGTACTCGGGGAAAGCCGCTTGCAGTGTAATACCTCATTCCCCCCAAATGTACACTCTGGGGAAAGAATAGGATGGTGGGCAAAAGTTTTAAATTAAATTTAATTAAATTCTGAAGAAGTTTACTCATTTGTGGGTCCTCCTTCCCCGGGGAACTTTTAATATGACACGCGCTCATTGGACGACGGCCCCCTTTATTGAGGACTAAATCATCCAGCCTTAGCAACTGCTGTGTGTGAATCAGTGGGAATGAAGTCGGAGGGAAGGAGTTGAGGAATGTTCGAGTCTCACGCAGGTTGATTTCTGGGGTGGAATGTTCAATCGCTCCATCCCTTCTGGAGCTGCTCGTTGTCCTCCGGGTCGAGCGTTAATCGATGCTTCAATGAGGTCGAACTGCACGATGTCTTGGGAATGGAAACACAATAGTTCTTTACAAAGTTTATATTCCAACACTTTTATATAAAAATATTTTAAAATGAAATGGACTGTATGAGAACATGGATATCAATTGAAAAGTATGGGTGTGTAATTAATGGATCTGCAAATGAAATACGTGTGGAATCTACAATCTTCGACCAACTATATATTTGTATTTACTAATTTTACTCTAGAATGGAAATTGTAATAATTATTATTTTTTATTATTAGTAATTATCGTGATGGTTAAAAATTATTATTAACAATTATTGTGATGAATAATAGCTATTAATAATAATTATTGTGATGAATAATAATTATTAATTTTTGGGGCCTCATGGCCGAGAGGCTAGCGCTCTGCCGCTCGGTACCTCAGGTTTCAAGTTCGTGTCCTGACGGTGCGCATATATGCTTGTAGTGGTCGGAGTATTGTTACTCCGCGAACGTAATTTATAAAGTCTTCAAGCTACACGTACCTCCTGGGAAGTGTTAAGAGAGTAACATCTGTGCAGCGCTGGCCTTAAGAAAGACAACTGTCTAAGCGTTTGCCAGCTGCATTATAACAAAACAGATCACTGAAATGTCCTTTATGTGCGTATTCTACCGGTTTTATTTTAGTGTCATCAATTTCAATCTTCAATTCGTTAATCAACAACATTGAAGACAGAACAAAATACACCATACAAAGCAAAGCAGGAGATATTTAATACCAGACTCATTTTATGTTGCAACATAAAGACCACCCATTCCCACAGATTAAGAATCCCAAACGGCATTCATTCTGCTTAGAGAGTAAACATTACACACTCGGGGAAAACCGATTGTAGTGCGATATCTCATTCCCCACAAATGTCCTCTTGGGAAGGAATAGGAGGGGTGGGTAAAAGTTTTAAATTATATTTAATTAAATTCTGAATAAGTTTACTTTTGTGTGTCCTCTTGGTGGGTGCTTAATATGACACGTGCTCTTTGGACGACAGCCACCTTTATTTGGGACTGAATCGATCTGCCCTTAGCAACAGCTGTGTGCGAATCGGTGGGCATCGAGTCGGAGGGAAGGAGTTGAGGAATATTCGAGTCTCACGCAGGTTGATTTCTGGGGTGGAATGTTCAATCGCTCCATCCCTTCTGGAGCTGCTCGGGGTCCTCCGGGTCGAGTGCTAATCGATGCTCGAATGAGGTCGAGCTGCACGATCTCTTGGTAACACAATAGACTTTAACAGTTTGTGAAAAGAAAAGTTTGTATTCTAGCGTTTTTAAATAATTGATTTGTAAATGAAATTGTTTATATGAGAACATAGATATCAATTGAAAAGTAAGGGTGTGTAATTAATACATTTGCAAATGAATGACCAACTAGATGTTTACATTTACTAGCTTTACTCTAGAATGGAAATTGTAATAATTGTTAATTCCTTATTACTAATAATTATTATTAATTAAAAACTATTATTAATAATTATCTGCTGATTCATAATTAATAATAATAATTATTCTGATATTTAATAATTATTATTTTTTGGGGCCTGATGGCCGAGTTGCTAGCGTTCTGGCGCTCGGTAACACAGATTTTGGACTGGATTCCTGGCAGTGTTCATAGGATGTTTGTAGTGTTTCGGAATCTACTTTAAACCACAGGTCCCGGTTTAATTGGAGAGTTGTCCGGATATTGTTACTCCGCGACCATAACTTATCTTCAAGCTGCAAGCACCTCCTTGGTAGTGCTAAGTGAGTAACGTCGGTTCAGTGCTTACCGTAAGTCATCAAAGACAACTGTCTAAGTGTTTGCAGCTGCATTAGAACAAAAAAAAATATTGAAATGTGCATATTCCAATTATACTTAACTGTATTTAAATGTGCCTATTCCACCAGTAATATTTGAGAGTCATCAATTTCAATCTTCAATATTTAATCAGAGCGGCAACATTGTAGGCAGACCATTTTGAATGGAATACACTACAAAAAGCAACGCAGGAGACATTTAATACCCAACTCACTTTATGTTGGACGCCATAAATACCACCCATTCAGACAGATTAAGAATGCCCAAAAGGCTGTCATTCTACTTAGAGCATAAACATTACACACTTGAGGAAAACCGCTCGAGTGCAATATCTCATTCCCCCCCAAATGTACCTTCTGGGAAGGAATAGGAAGGGTGGGGCAAAAGTTTTAAATTAAATTTAATTAAATTCTGGAGAAGTTTACTTTTGTGGGTCCTTCCCTACGTGAGCGCTTAATGTGACACGCGTACTTTGGACGACGGCCTCCTTTATTGAGAGGACTGAATCGCCCTGCCCTCAGTAACAGCTGTGAGCAAATCGGTGGGCATCGAGTCGGAGGGGAGGAGTTGAGGAATGCTCGAGTCTCACGCAGGTTGCATTCTGGGGAAGAATGTTCAATCGCTTCATCCCTTCTGGAGATGCTCGGGGTCCTCCGGGTCGAGTGTCAATCGAAGCCTAAATGAGGTCGCGCTGCAAGATCTAGGGGGTGGAGACACAATAGTCCTTTACAATTTGTGAAAGTGTATATTCCAATAGTTTTAAATAAAATGATTTGCAAATGAAATTGACTTCATAGGGACATTTGAAAAGTATGGGTGTGTTCATTAATACATCTGCAAATGAAATGCATGAGGAATCTACAAATAAATGGCCAACTAGTTGTTTATATATACTAGATTTACTCTAGAAGGAAAATTGTAATAATTATTAATTTATGATTATCAATAAGTATCCTGATGATTAAAAGTTATTAACAATTTTTCTCATGAATAATAATTGTCATTAATAATTGTCCTGATGATTAAAACTTATTATTAACAACTATTCTGACGAATAATAATTATTATTAATAATCATAATAATAATTATTATGATTAATAATTATTAATTTCTGGAGCCTGATGGTCGAATAACTTGTACTCTGGTGCTGGGTACCACAGATTTCGGTTTCGAGTCCCGACGTTGCAGATGGATGTTTGTAGTGGTACGGAATCCACTTTAAACTGTAGGTTCCCGTCTAACAAAAGCGTTGTGGGAGTACTGTTACTCTGCGTCCACGTTGTCAGCTGCATTAGAACAAAAAATAAATTTATTGAAATGGGCTTTATGTGGCTATTCCACCAATTTTACTTTAGTGTCGTCAATTTCAATCTTGATATCAGAGGGGCAACATTGGAGACAGGACATTTAGAATGGAATACACTTACAAAGCAGAAACGCAGGAGACATTTAATACCAAACTCACTTTATGTTGGTGGTCATAAATACCACCCATTCCCACAGATTAAGAATCCCAAACGGCTGCCATTCTCCTTTAGAAAGTAAACATCACACACTCGGGGAAAACCGCTCGAGTGCAACATCTCATACCCCACAAATGTCCTTCCGGGAAGGAATAGGAGGGTGGGCAAAAGTTTTAAATTAAATTTAATTAAATTCTGAAGAAGTTCACTTTTGTGTGTCCTCCCGGTGAGCGCTTTAATAGGACACTCAGCTCTTTGGACGATGGCCCCCTTTATTGAGGACTGAATCGGGCTGCCCTCAGCAACAGCTGTGAGCAAATCGGTGGGAATCGAGTCGGAGGGGAGGAGTTGAGGAATGTTCGAGTCTCACGCAGGTTGCATTCTGGGGGAGGAATGTTCAATCGCTCCCTCCCTTCTGGAGCTGTTCGGGGTCCTCAGGGTCGAGTGTGAATCGATGCCTAAATGAGGTCGAACTGCACCATCTCTTGGCAATGGGAAACACAGTACAGTTTGTGAAAGCAAAAGTTTATATTCCAACACTTTTAAATAAAATTATTTGCGAATGAAATGGACTGTATGAGATCATGGATATCAATTAAAAAGTATGGGTGTGTAATAAATACATCTTCAAATGAAATACGTGTGGTACCTATCAATGAATGACTAACTAGATGTTTGTATTTACTAACTTTACTCTAGAAGAGAAATTGCAATAATTATTAATTCCTGATTATTAATAATTTTCCTGATGATTAAAAATTATTATTAATAATTATTCTGATGACTAATAATTATTAATTTGTGAGTCCGGCTAGGTAAACCAGGTTGCGCTTCGAGTTCCAGTGGTGCCCATGAATGTTGCAGTGGTTCGCAATCCACTTTTAACTCTTTGTCCCGGTCTAACAGGAGCGTTTCGAGGATATTTTTACTCCGCGTCGGCAGCTTATATTCAAGCTACACGCATCTCCTGGGTAGTACTAAGTGAGTAACGTCGGTGCAACGTTTGCCTTAAGCCATCATAGACAACTATCTATGTGTTTGCCAGCTGCATTAGAACAAAAGAAAATGTATTAAAATGTGCTTTAAAAGCCCTATTCCACTGGTTTTACTTAGTATCGTCAATTTCAATCTTCAGTCGCCATTCAGAGAGGTAGCATTGGAGAAAGAACAATGAATACACATCACACAAAGCAACGCAGGAGACATTTAATACCAAAATCAATTTATGTTGGTCATAAATACCACCCATTCCCACAGATTAAGAATCCCAAAGGTCGGTATTCTGCTTAGAGAGTAAACATTACACACTTGGGGGAAAACCGCTTGCAATGTCATATCTCATTTCCCCACAAATGTACCTTCCGGAGGAATAGGGGGGGAATTTTAAATTAAATTTAATTAAATTCTAAAGAAGTTTCCTTTTGTGTCCTCCCGGTGAGCGCTTAATGTGAGCACGCGCTCTTTGGACGACGGCCCCCTTTAATTGAAGACTAAATCGTCCTACCTTAGCAACAGCTGTGTATAAATCAGTGGGAATCGTGTCGGAGGGGGTGTTCGCGAGGATTTGAGGAATGTTCGAGTCTCACGCAGGTTAATTTCTGGGGGAGGAATGTTCAATTGCTCCATTCCTTCTGGAGCTGCTCGGGGTCCTCCGGGCCGAGTGTTAATCAATGCTTAAATGAGGTCGAGCTGCGCGATCTCTTGGGAACTATGGTAACACAATAGTTTTTTACAATTTGTGAAAGTTTATATTCCAACACTTTTAAATAAAATGATTTGCAAATGAAACTGACTGTATGAGGACATGGATATCAATTGAAAAGTATGGGTATTTAATTAATAAGTCTGCAAATGAAATGCATGTGAAATCCTCATATGCATGATTAACTAGATGTTTATATTTACTAGTCTTACTCTAAAATGGAAGTTTTAATAATTATTAATTACAGATTATTAATAATTATACTAATGATTAAAAATTATTATTAACAATTATTCGGATGAATATCAATTATTATTAATAATAATTCAGATGTTTAATAATTATTAATTTCCGGGGCGAGATGGCCGTGTAGCTAGCGCTCTGGCGCACTGTACACATGTTTCGGATTTCAGTTCTGCCGGTGTCATGATGTTTGTAGTGGCTCTGAATCCACTTTAAGATGTATGTCCCAGTCTGATATGACTGTAGAGCGTCACAGAACCAAATCCGACATCCAACTACGGGTGCCCCATCATAACACACAGTGACGACACGGCTTCGTGGGCTTGGTCTAGACGTTTAGCATTTTATTCTTTTAAAATTATGCAAAATGGAATATATTAAAAGAAGATATCTGAAATTCAGTTTTCTGAGAATTCTTCTCATTAGTAAACTTCTTTAAAAAAATTCATCTTTTCGTTTGTTTTATTTTGTATAGAAAGAATTACTAGAAAAATTTAAGTTCTTCAAATCAATTACCCATTAATCATTCAACAACTGTGCTTTGTTAACTCGCTTTTCTTTCTTGGGAGAATTAAAAATAAAAAACATCTTATTAGTATCTTGATTAAAAAACACAGGATGATTCCAGCCTAGCTATTCGAGAAAAGCTATTCAAATCCTCGAGGCTTAAAGTCTGCAGCGAGAACGAAACGAAATACTTGTTAGAGCGCCCTACAAGCCACATGTAGGTCCCAACATTATTCCTGCTGAAGGCTTTAATTATTTTTTTCCAATCTTTTCATTGGAAACCATGAATACCCTGTGGTTACTGCTAATTAATTAGCACGTACTAGAGTAAAAGCCTCTGGGAATTCTTTTCTATTTGCTACTTAATTAACCAGATTTTTTGGTTAAGGTGAATTATTTTCCTTATTCGCGAGGGTCCGTTTGCGAGAGAAAAGATCCACTTGTTCGCTTAATAGCTCTCCTTCTCCAATGGTGGGGTTTTTTTTTAAGAAACGCTTTAAGATTTCGTGTCAGTTTTATTTAATTAATATTTTTCATTTTCTTGTGGAAGATTTTTAGGAAAGGACATTAGCGACAAAAACGAATACTATAAAAATTTAATTTTGTCCCTCGTTGCTATTTTCGTATTTCTAAATTTTGTGACATTTTACATTTATCATTTATGTTATAAATAATTGTAAACTGGATATTAAAATAGCAGATGTCAAAAATTTATATATATATATATATATATATATCCCCATGTATATATATATATATATATATATATCATGTATAATCTGACCAGTTACACTTCCTCTAATCGAGATCATCTACCGTCATTTTTCAATTATGTTCCTTACTAAAGAAGAAAATATAGATCCTCATGTTGTCGGAATACACCGTTGGACAAGTTAAAACTTTGATCCAAGTATCTTGTGGACATAAATAACATCGTTTTGAATATCTTCCAAGAATATATTTCTTGTGAAAGCTATCTTGTGGATGTTATAACTGCTTTTATTTTATTTTTGAAATTTAAAAGATTATTACCTTGCTTTCTCATGTATTAATACTTATTTTGTCCACTACTCTAACCTATTAATGGATGTATATATTTCGTGACAATAAATTTCATGCTGCTAATCAAATTTGAAGCTCTAGGTCTAGATTCATTCTCTACTTTTTACATATTTCCGTGTTGAAGACATTAATATAGAAACATATGGCAACGTTTGTAAAACGAATGTTGCTTTATAATTTGCCCATAAAGACTAATTGTGGTTCCAACATTTTCGTCATGCTCCAATCTCAATTTTTTTTTTAACTTATGCTATTTCACTTCTTGTCATTTTAGTCTTATATATATGCATATATATTTAAATGTTAATATGCTACCATGCTATAAATAATTAAAAGCAAAATTGCACCTTTGATACTTATTTGAAAGGAGCAAATCTTTCTGAATTAAATTATAATAAAGGAGTTAAAAATATAAAAATAAACACAAACATAAATTTATATCAATATTATAACCAGTATAAAACATGTTTAATCCATATATCACATTTTAATGTTTAGAACAATTCAATGGACTCAAAATTCCTAATCGTAAAATAATGGGATTGTTATCTGTTAAATTTGTCCATTATAATTATTCATCAGGTCAATTTGCAATCTTAGATTTCATTTCGTTCTTTAGCTGTAAAATACAAATAAAATTACTATAAATATTTTACGACATTCTTTTCAGACACTATCTTATACTTTCTATTTTTTTATTTTAATCAAAATTATTTTGAATATACTTACTAATAAATTTTTTATTCGAATATGAACCCACCCCCGAAATAAAATGGAATCTGATGCATAACATATTACCAGCATAGCTTAATTCCACAGCTACATCCAAACTGGCCAATTTTCTATCAAAATACATCATAATTTCTTCAGCTTAAAGCTTGAAAGTTCTGAGTGTGAAATTTCAACGCACGGAAATGAAAAGGAATTGTTCGAATGAAAGCCTCCCTCCCCCTAAAAAGTGACTTCCATTAGGAAGGCATTTGACTTCCGCAGAAAGTAACTTCCTGAAATTAGACTCCATATTTTTCACTTACAGCAGTCGTGAGCGAGCGACCATTTTTCACTGCTCAGGAAATTTCCCCTTCCCAGCTGTAAAGAAAATGGGTCATGGTACGATTGTCACACTTTAATCATCATGGATTCAGTCAAGTCACGCAAAAAAAACCATTTTTATTTTCTTAATTTCACGCAGAGGTGCATTTTGTGTCGTTTTGTTTACTTCTAACTTCATTCAGTATTGTTATTGTGCATTCTGTATTGTTTTGTTTACATATAATTTCATTCGGTATTGCTATTGTGCATTCTATATTGTTTTTGTTTACATATAACCTCATTTTGTATTGTTATTGTGCATTATATAGTGTTACATGTTATATCATGAATATTGTTACATTCTATTGTGTACTATTTACATATGACTTCATTCAGTATTGTTATTGTGCATTCTATGTTGTTTTCCTTACGTATAACTTCATTCAGTATTGTTATTGTGCATTCTGTACTATTTTCCTTACGCATAACTTCATTCAGTACTGTTACTGTGCATTCTGTATTGTTTTGTTTACATATACCTTCATTCAGTATTGTTATTGTGCATTCTATATTGTTTACATATAACTTCAGTATTGTTACTGTGCATTCTATAGTGTTTTGTTTGCATATAACTTCATTCAGTATTTTTGTTGTGCATTCTATATTGTTTTGTTTACATATGACTTCATTCAGTATTGTTATTGCGCATTCTGCATTGTTTTGCTTAGAAATAAATTCAAATTAATTCATGCATTTCAGAATATTCTCTTGTAACTGTCAAATCTGGAACATTGACCTCACATCATTCATAAGAAGAACAGTATTTAAGGTGATTCAACAGTCATGGACAACCTTTGAGAAATGGTACAGCTTAATAATACACATATTTTCGACTTCATTTAAACATCGATTAACACTCGACCCGGAGGAGCCCGAGGAGATCCGGAGGAATGGAGCGGTTGAACATTCCTCCCCAGAGATCAACCTGCGTGAGAATCGAAAATTCCTCAACTCCTCCCCTCCGACTCGATGCTCACCGATTCACACAGCTGTTGCTAAGGGCAGGGTGATTCAGTCCTCTCAATAGAGGAGGCCGTCGTCCAAAGAGCTGCGTGTCACATTGCGTTGCTCACAGGGAGGACACAAATGTAAATTTCTTCAGAATCTAATTAAATTTAATTTAAAACTTCTGCCCACCCTCCTTATTCCTTCCCAGAAGGACATTTGTGGGGGAATGAGATATTACATTCGAGCGCTTTTCCCCCAAGTACGTAATGTTCATACTCTAAAAAGAATGACGGCCGTTTGGGATTCTTAATCTGTGGGAATGGGTGGTATTTATGACGCCCGACATCAAGTGAGGTTGCATATTAAATGTCTCCTGCATTGCTTTGTAGGGTGTACTCCAATCAAAATGTTCTGCCTCCAATGCTGTCGCTTTGATTGGCGATTGAAGATTGAATTTGACGATACTAAAATAAAATGAGTGGAATAGGCACATTAAGCAAATTTCAATAATTTTTTTCTGGTACTGCAGCAGGCAAAAACTGGACAAGTCGTCTTTGATGCCTTAAGGCAAGCATTGCAATAACGTTACTCACTTAGCACTACCCAGAAGGTGCTCGCAGCTTGAAGAAAAGCGACAGACACGGAGACACAATACCATCACAACGCTCCTGTTAGACCGGGACCTAAGGTTTAAAGTGGATTCTGAACCAGTATGAACATCCATCAACACCGCGGTGACTTGAACCCGAAACCTGCCGTACCGAGCTCCAGAGTGCTAGCTACTCGGTCATCAAACCCCCAAAATTATAATTATTAACGATCAGAATAATTATTAATCATCCGAATAATTGTTAATAATAATTTTTTATCCTCGGGATATTTATTAATAATTATTATACGCACTCATACTTTTCATTTGATATCCATGTTCTCCATACATACAGTCAATTTCATTTAAAAGTGTTGGAATATAAACTTTGTAAAGGACTATTGTGTTTCCATTCCCTAGTTCGTGCAGCTCAACCTCATTTGAGCATCGATTAACACTCGACCCATAGGACCCCGAGCATCTCCAGAAGGAATGGAGCAATTGAACATTCCTCCCCCAGAAACCAACCTGCGTGAGACTCGAACATTCCTCGCCCAGAAACCAACCTGCGTGAGACTCAAACATTCCTCCCCAGAAACCAACCTGCGTGAGACTCGAACATTCCTCCCCCAGAAACCAACCTGTGTGACTCGAACATTCCTCCCCCAGAAACCAACCTGCGTGAGACTCGAACATTCCTCAACTCCTCCCCTCCGACTCGATTCCCACCGATTTGCTCACAGCTGTTGCTAAGGGCAGCCCGATTCAGTCCTCAATAAAGGGGGCCATCGTCCAAAGAGCTGAGTGTCACATTAAGCGTTTACCGGGAGGACCCACAGAAGAGTAAACTTCTTCAAAATTTAATTAAATTCAATTTAAAACTTTTGCCCACCCTCCCATTCTTCCAAGAAGGACATTTGGGGGGGGATGAGATATTACACTCAAGCAGTTTTCTCCCAAGTACGTAATGTTTACTCTCTAAGCAGAATGGGCGGCCGTTTGGGGATTCTTAATCTGTGGGAATGGGTGATAATTACGACGCCCAACATAAAGTGAGTTGGGTATTAAATGTCTCCTGCGTTGCTTCTTTGTAGGGTGTGTTCCATTCAAAATGTTCTGTCTCCAATGTTGTCGCTTTGATTGACGATTGAAGATTAACAATGACGACACTAAAATACAGTGAATGGAATAGGCACATAAAGCACTTTTTAATAATTTTCTGTTGTAATGCAGCAGGAAAACACTAGACAAGTCGTCTTTGATGCTTTAATGCAAGCATTGCAACGACGTTACTCATTTAGCACTGCCCAGGAGGTGTGTGCAGCTTGACGATAAACTACTGATCTCCGTCAGTAGTTTATCGTCAAGCTGCACACACCTCCTGGGTTGTAATAATACCCCACAACATTCTTATTATAACAGGACATACGGTATAAAGTGGTTTGTGAACCACTACACACATCCATGTTTACCGCCAAGACTAGAAGCCGATACCTGTGGTACTGCGCGACAGAACTCTAGTTATTCGGCCATCAGGACCCAGAAATTAATAATTATTAATCATCATAATAATAATTTATAATAATTATTATTCATCAGAATAATTGTTAATAATAATATTTTTTATTCATCAGGATAATTATTAATGAACTGAAATTAATGATTATTACAATTTCCATTCAAGAGTAAAGTTAGTAAATATAAACATTTAGTTGCTCATTCATTTGCAGATTCACATCCATCTCATTTACAGATGTATTAATTGCATACCCATACTTTTCAATTGATATCCATCCAATTGATATCATACAGTCAATTTCATTTACAAATCATTTTATTTAAAAGTTTTAGAATACAAACTTTGTTTCCTATTTCCTAGTATTTGAGCATTTTTGACCTCATTTGAGCATCGATTAACACTCGACCCGGAGGACCCCGAGCAGCTCCAGAAGGGATGGAACAATTGAACAGTCCTCCCCAGAATGCAACCTGCGTGAGGCTCGAACATTCCTCAACTCCTTCCCTCCGACTCGATGCCCACCGATTTGAACACAGCTGTTCCTAAGGTCAGCGCGATTCAGTCCTCAATAGAGGGGGCAGTCGTCCAAAGGGCGCGTGTCGCATTAAAGATGTTCACCGGAGGGTGACTGGAGGGTGACAAGAGTAAACTTCTTCAGAATTTCATTAAATTCAATTTAAAACTTTTGCCCACCCTCCTATTCTTTCCAGGAAGGATATTTGTGGGGTAATGAGATATTACACTACAAGCGGTTTTCCTGGAGTACGTAATGTTTACTCTCTAAGCAGATTGACGGCCGTTTGGGATTCTTAATCTGTGGGAATGGATGGTATTTATGTCGCCAACACAAAAAGAGTTTGGTATAGAATGTCTCCTGCGTTGGGTGTAGTTGTGTTTGTAGGGTTTGTTGCTTTGTTCCAATGTTGTCGCTATGATTGACGATTGAAGATTGAAACTGACGACACTAGAATAAAATGAGTGGGGTAGGTACAAAAAAAAACACATTTCATTAAAATTATAAAAACTAATTTCGCATTTGGAGGTTTGAGTAGTATGATCAGTATTATCTAATTGGGCTAACAAAAGGAGGGTTCAACGGAGCAGGGTTCATAAGGAGCAGTAAGGAACTTGGAAAACATTTGGATACTTAGGCCTGAATCTCTTCAGAGAAAAAGAGAAAAACACTTCTTTTCCACTCGTCGCAGAACTCTCCTCTTCTTGGCCAAAAATCTTTCTGTAAGAAATTCCATCAAGGATGGCGGGGGGGCAGCTTCCCTCACTTCTCATTTGAGTGGATACTTTCCCAACCCATGGCCTATCACCAATCACGATACAACAATTCATGGTGTAGTCCATATTCCATCTGTAATTGTTTCGATCTGTGAAGGTCGCACAAACAGTCGCTAATTTCATGAGCTCTCATTACTGACTATCTAGTATCAAATTTGGGTGACAGTTTTTCTCATTAGTGCAAAACTCTAATTGCATGTAATATAAATATCCACGACACTGCTTATCTGCTGTCAGATTTGAGTGATAGGTTGTTATTATGCACTTGTTAAAGAATATATATTCCTTTTTCCTGATAACAGAAATGCTGTATCTTTTAGAGTGGGAAAAATGCTACAATATATATAACTTAACCCCAATCCAATCTTCAAAGATAATTAATCCCATGTTAATATGTTTAATAGAATAATACAATGTCTTAAATTATTTGTAAATGTGTTATATGTTTCAGAATATATTTGAAACAATATTAGAGAACTAAATTTATAAACCAATGTAATAGAGAAAGTTTGCATTAGAGAGTCTCGGAGTCAACGGATCTCATCTTCTAATTAATGGCAATGCAATGGAAGAACATTGGATGAAATACTTTTCTAACACTTGAATTGATTTTTAATGAAACTAAGTCTGGATCATGCTCTCTCTTTTAAACTGTTGCTAACATTTTAATTCATTACATAAGAATTACAAGCTATACTTTTCAACTTAAATACGGATATGAGCTGCGGCCTGTGTATCCGCCTGATTTAGAAACTTAATGCTTTTCTTATTCCTATATTCCTATTTGATGGCAATGTTTTTGCATTAAAATTTTTATATAATGTAAATGTCATCTACTTTGCAGGGTTGGTAGCAAACTATTTTAAACTAGTTCACTTAAAAAAAGTGTATATCTTTTTCTTTTTTAAAGAATAATGCGGTCATAATGTAAGTAAAATTATGGAAACTTGATTCATAATCACCATCAAATGTAAATTAATGCCATAAAATGTATTATTATTTTTTGTAAAACATATAGTTGAGTGTCTTTGTGTTTTGCATTGATGGGCAATAAAAATATGCAATGCTCTTTTTGAATTGGAAAATTCACCATGCTGGTTAGGAATTAACGGTATTGATATGCATGATGATTTTATATATTTGCATGGATTTTGTATAGATTGTATAGATTGTTTTTGTATGTATCCATGAAAGAGGAAACATAATAAATAGGATTACATAGTTCTATCATTTTGAAAAAAAATTTACATCTGAATATAAATATAATTTTACTCGTAGAATAAACATGTTTGGAACTGAATCACAAAAACTATCTATGATATATTAATCGAAAAGGTAGATTAAAACTTAATTGGTAGAAATTAAAATAAATAACAATTATTAAATAAATAAATATTTAAAATAAATAATTTCAAACTGCAGCAATTTGAAATGCTTTTAATTGAATTAGTAAAACTGAGTGAAAACGATGGTGTTGCGTTTCCCCGCACTAATTCCACAAATAATTAAGTCCAGGGTTTGCTTTGAATACCATACAATCAGTTTTATTTACAAATTTATACAATCCAAGTAGTTAGAACTCACAATAACCGTTCCTCACAGCGTTTAATTAAGCATCTAGTGGAGCTTCGATACAAAATTATATGAAACTTAATTGACGTCAACGTATATTGACGCTCTCATCTTTTCCAATGAACTAGACCGTTGTCTCACTTAAAATCTACATCCTGTCTGAGCAATTTTTTTTTCTCTCTTGTACCCTCTCGTTCTCCCTAATCTTTTTATTATTTTTCCGGTAGGGAAAAAGAGAGGAACGAGCTCTTCTCTCTCCATTTTGTGTCGCATTACATAGATGATCAGTCTGACAAATTAAGTAAAGTATAAATTATTTTTTCTAATATACACAAGATAGAAAAGAAATTTTAAAGAAAAACAATTTGAAATCAAATATTAATGTAATTGACGAAAAACAGATAATATTCACATACACTCAAGAGCCAAAATATTATGACCACCTGTGAATAACGAGTTGGCCCACCTTTGGCGCGCAACACAGCTTCAACCCGCCTTGGCATGGATTAATACCACCACTTAATACCAGTTAAATACCACTTCCACCTGATCATGTGCCTTCCACGTCATCCAGGCGAGTTCATTACAAAATGCAGGGGGGTTCATAATGTTTTGGCTCTTGAGTGTATAACCACATCGTGTTTCTTTTAATTTATCGCATCCGTATTGGCATTGCCTGATTCCTCATCATTCATATTGTTTATCAGTATCATCTACTCTTTTAAAGTAGCTGCACAATCGTTGATCACATTTTTTTCTGAACCAACGTTTTTTTTTCTTTCTTTCTAATGCAGCTGGCAAACACTTAGATAGCTTGGTCTCGGATGCCTTAAGGCAAGCGCTGCACAGACGGTACTCACTTTGCATTACCCAGGGGGCGCGTGTAACTTGAAGATAACCCCGGACGCGGAGTAACAATGCCCCCGCAACGCTCTACGATCCGATTAGGACCGGGACCTACGGTTTAAAATGGATTCCGAACCACTACAAACATCCATTACACCGCCGGAACTCGAACCCGAAACCAGTGGTACCGCGCTCCAGAGCGCTAGCCACTCGGCCATTCAGGCCCTTTTCTGAACCAAAATAATAGTACTTTTTCTTTGAGGGAAAAATCGCACAGTCTTTTGCTTCCTTATTAATATCGCAAAATTTTGAAATCTTTAAGCGATAGTGTAAATAGACTAGCTATATAGTTAGTGATTGATGAACCAACTAAAGTGTTAGAATTAGCTCTATTCACCTTTAGTTTTGCTTTTTCTAACTCTATTCTAGCTTTTTCTTGTCTTTTTCTCAATAAAATATGTTATGAAATCATCTGCAAAATTTGAATCTTCTTTATAGCTATCATTGTTCAAAATTAAATTTTTAATTTCAGACATTTAATCTGAGACACTTTATCCTAACTCATACGCCAATTGACTACCGCTCTTGCCTTTGGTACCACAGGCTTCAGGTTCAAATCCTGACGGTTCCACGATATGTTTGCGAGTGGTTCGAAATCCAAGTTAGACTGTATTCCACATCCTTGTCTGATTAGCCTAACATGTGCAAAAGATGACAGTAGAGTGATAAACCAAATCAAACCTAACGCCTGCGAGATGACTCCAAGATCTTTCCTCATCGTCCCTTGAAACATTTTAACTCTATTTGTTCGCTACAAGTATATATACTTGAGTAAAAAAATTTACAAACTAACAAGTTTGTCCAGACACAAACGCAAAGTTGATTATCTTAGCTACTATGTGCCTTATTTTGTAGTGGCTGCTGCTTTGATGCTATGTTTGCACTACTGGTTCAGCAAATAATTACCTCCAGGTTTTGTTTAGAAAATTATACCATGTGTCAGTACGACTATCGTGTTTCTTTCTATCGGTGGTTCTATTTTTCTTGTTAGCCGCAGCTTTCTAGTGATTCGAGAAGTATTGATCCATCCATTCAAACATTTATGGAATCTTCATTTATTTACAAGCAATATTTACAAAGATATACAGGGTTGATGGTAACATCTCGAAGGCAAAAGCTGAACTGGAAGAAAAATGTTCTTTTTGGAATAAAACAACTCGTTTCCACAGCAACAGCTGGTCTCCACGGCAACAGCCATTTTTCCACTGCAACCAATTGCCCGTTTCCACAGCAACCAACAGCCCGTTTCCACAGCAACGAACAGCTCGTTTCCACAGCAACCAACAGCCCGTTTCCGCAGCAACCAACAGCCCGTTTCCACAGCAACCAACAGCCCGTTTCCACAGCAACCAACAGCGCAATTCTGAATCGGTTCCAAACGATTTCTATAAAACTACCACGGGACGCTGCGTGGCGTGAACAAAAGCATAAGAATTCCAACACCATGTATGGTATGCCGCGTTTCTATAAGTTTCGATAAAAAATGGGTAATTTCTGAAAGGGAAAAGAAAAAAGGTCATTCATTTTTCTTTCAAAATTGACCTTCTTTAGTGTCGAGACTTATAGAAAAATGGTATACCTCACAACTAAGCTCATTTCTAGATAAATTTCAAGTTGTTCTACGTTTGAAAGCTGTTTATATACATAATTATAATTATTTTTATGTATAATGATGATTTTTTCATATAATTAGTTATTGTGATTTCAAATTACATTGGCCCTAATTGACCGAGTGTCTAGCTGGCTGGCACTCGGTGCCACAGGTTTCGAGTTCTTGCGGTGCCATAGATTTTGAAGTGTTCGGAATCCACTTTATCCACCACGGGCTGGTTCTAGATGACTGCCTAGTAGGATAAGAAACAACAACATCAGATTGCATTTGACTTAATACGTTAAATCACTCTAAATATATTAAATCATTACTTATATGTAACTGAAAAGAAAATAAAAAATTAAACTACTTATAATCATTTCTTAAAAAATATTGCCGAAATTTACTTTATTCGAAAATATTTATCGCATAAAACATGTTTGAAAGTTAAAAATATTTCCGAATTTCCCTTTTAAAGTTTTATAATAAGATCCTTATTTGTTTTATAAGTTAGAAAACGTGATTATATATCTACAAACATTTGATTTTGAGTAAAATGAATAATTTTCTTTATTTCCACAGAAAATCCAAAATAATTATAATTTTTCATTTTCAGCAGTTGTTATATAGGAGTTGAGAAAAATAAGTTTGATAAATCATGTTAGAAATCCAGAAGTAATTTGATTCATTACTGAAGAGAAGTTTTAATAACTAATTTAAAAGCAAATATTTCATGTCTTAAGGGTAAAATATGTTTTTTATAAAAAAAATGTTTCAAATTAAATGAGTTTAAAATTTACATTTCGTTAAAAAGGAAAATATATTTTTTTCTCTTTTTAATTAAACGAGAGCAAAGTATTTCGTACACAACTTTTATCACAGTATTTACTGATGCACCTTTAATTTTTTTTAAATTTTCGGTGTATTTATGAGCTTATATTTACATAATAAATTAATTTCATAAGGCAACCTTACATCGATATTAAAACATCTTTTCTTGAAGATAAATTTGTTAATTCTTTTATATATATATATATATTTTCTTTTTCTGTGCATACATTTTTTGAAATAATTTATCTAAATTAAAATTTAATTCTATTTCAGGTGAACATTCGATTTGTGAATTCCATTGCAATTGAGTTTAAAGATTCTACATTCATCATCTTTCATGAATACAGTTATTTGCTTTCCTGGTGTTTTGTGAATCAACAGTATATATTGGCAACTGGCTTACCAATTACGGAGTATCAATGGGGATAGACCCCTTAACCGCCTCATCTTGTATATACTACTGTGTCCAAAGAGTAAATATAAAATTGTATATACTACTGTGTCCAAAGAATAAATATAAAATTACATATAGTACTGTGTCCAAAGAGTAAATATAAAATTGCATATAGTACTGTGTCCAAAGAGTAGATATAAAATTGCATATACTACTGTGTCCAAAGAGTAGATATAAAATTGCATATACTACTGTGTCCAAAGAGTAGATATAAAATTGCATATACTACTGTGTCCAAAGAGTAGATATAAAATTGTATATACTACTGTGTCCAAAGAGTAGATATAAAGTTGTATATACTAATGTGTCCAAAGAGTAGATATAAAGTTGTATATACTACTGTGTCCAAAGAGTAGATATAAAGTTGTATATACTACTGTGTCCAAAGAGTAGATATAAAGTTGTATATACTACTGTGTCCAAAGAGTAGATATAAAGTTGCATATACTACTGTGTCCAAAGAGTAGATATAAAGTTGCATATACTACTGTGTCCAAAGAGTAGATATAAAGTTGCATATACTACTGTGTCCAAAGAGTAGATATAAAGTTGCATATACTACTGTGTCCAAAGAGTAGATATAAAGTTGCATATATTACTGTGTCCAAAGAGTAGATATAAAGTTGTATATACTACTGTGTCCAAAGAGTAGATATAAAGTTGTATATACTGCTGTGTCCAAAGAGTAGATATAAAGTTGTATATACTGCTGTGTCCAAAGAGTAGATATAAAGTTGTATATACTGCTGTGTCCAAAGAGTATATATAAAGTTGTATATACTACTGTGTGCAATTTTCAATTTAAAATTCCCAGGGCTTATAGAATTTCGTTTTTTAGATCAATTGCAATCAACAATTAGAGACTTTGCTGCTGATGCTGGAATTTCAAAAGGGTCGGTCCAATCCATTTTGGGCCTCAAACGCGTCAAATCTCGATGGGTACTAAAAATATTGAATATGCTAGCTCACACTGCATGGATTCTTCGTGACCCTTTCGCCAAAAATGAAACCCATATCGTACCCATACCCTAAGCTCAAAAGCTTCGGGGATACCGTTTTGAGGCGATTCAAGAGATTCAGCGTGAATCGCTGCTCGCTTTGAAGGAAACCCCTGCTGATGTCTTTTTAGCATGCATTGAGGATTGAAAAAACAATTGGCATAAGTTGGCATGGAGGGAAGTACTTTGAAGGCGTTGAAATAAATTTGGAAGAATAAATAAAGAATTTAAAAAAAAATAAATAATTGGTCTTACTTTTTGAGCACAGTTGTATTTGCAATTTTAATTGGCTGCTTTGTGTTAGTATAAGATACAAGATAAAGTTTCAAAAATTTAATATTTGGTACTCTAAAATTAAAAAAATAAAAAAAATAATAATAGTAAGATAAAAAATAAAAGTTGATATTAAAGTTAAACGGATTTAAATTAACATTCTATACAATAAGGGACCAATTATCGATGCCATAAAACAATTGTTGATATAATAATTAATAATTAGGAATAATAACAACAACAAATTTGATGTAAATTATTTTTAAAATGCAAACAAATTTCTAAATTCAACTATTTGAAAGAAAAATATTCAAATTTTATGTAATTTAAAAAAAAAATATGGATGGAAATTAAGTTGAAATTGAAGTTGAATTGTTGAAAAAAAATATCTATATCTGTTATCTACGGTAGTCAATGGAAATATAAGCTAACATTTTTTTTTCTAATGCAGCTGGAAAAAAACCTTAGACAGTTATCTTTATGCCATAAGCAAGGGTACTTATTTAGCACTATCCAGAGAGAACTTGCAGTTTGAAGATATACTGCAGAAATGAGTAACACTACCCCCGCAACACTCTGCAATCCTATAAGACCAGGACCTACGATTAAAAGTGGATTCTGAACCACGACAAACATCCATGATACCACCGGGATTCGAATCCAAAACCTGTGGTGCCGAGCGCCAGAGAGCTAGCCACTCGCCCTATGAAGAATTTTCGCTTATCTTCATGGTACACGTGACCCCTGGATAGTAACAGCGGCGCAGCCCTTGCTTATGGCATGAAGATTAACTGTCTCTGTATTGGCGGCTGCATTAGAAAAAAACCATTTTAATAGTTACCTTTTATTGATATCAATAAATTTTTTACATATTTTTAATTTTACAGTCATATACAAGCAAAGGTAGCGTTCGGTACCACATGTTTCGGGTTCGAGTCCCGGTGGTGCCATTTATGTTTGTAGAGGTTCGGAATCCACTTTAAGCTGTAGGTACCGGTCTCATGTGACCGTAGAGCATCACGAAGCACAAGTCAGACTTCTACCTACGGGTGCTCCTTCACAACAGAAGTTGCTTCCTTCCGCTTTAACCATGAATCCATACCGGTTCGTGGGTTTGGCTTAGATTAGATAGAATTTAGATTAGAAAGATTAGATATAATCCTCAAGTGGGCTAAGTAACAACAATATTCATAACATCACTATTCAAATTTTGAAATGGAATAGTATTTGACATCAAACAGACATTTTTCAAGGATTCTACGAGATGTTTTTGTGAAGTGAATGTGTTGATATGGATTTATTGCAAATAGCCGATAATTATATTACTTAAAATGTGAGAAAAAAAAATGAAAAGCATGTATAAAAATTTAAAAAAAAGGAAGTCAATTCGCTCTGAGCTTTACAGACACAGAGAAAGAAAATTAACTCCAATATTCAATACGTATGAATATAAATACATTTGTTTTCCTAACAAGTAGTAAATAAAAAGAAAGCATCTTTCCTTTTGAAAGGGGCAAAATGAACTTTTTTTTTTCCGGATAAGCTTCTTTAGGCACGACCATTTTATCGAAAAATCTTTCATTTTTATGCTTTTGTATTCTTGAAACGGTCGTAAATGATATTGCGAATCCTAATTAAGAGATAAATTATTGATACGGGAGAGCTTAGCGTAAGAATAGGAAAGATTTCTTCCAATACTTTTTGCAGAACTCTTTTCTATAAACGAACAAATAAACCGAGGCTTTAGCTTATCGATTCCAATTAAATTAACGATTCCTTTGTAACTTCAACTCGTCTTAAAGAAATATCGATTAACTGTCTTCGTTGTGTGGCTCATAAAGAACATAGCAGCTTATCAAACGGATTGCAAAAGGGAACTTATTTTTCAGAAGGCTTATCTTCCTTATTCTGAACACGGGGGTGATTGTGTTCCATGTTAACTCAATTAATAAATCGTTAATGAAGCGAGAAAATGTTTCGCCTGGAAAATCAGTTGTGCATTCTTTGGAAGGAATAAAACCGATACTTTAGAAGGAAAATGCAAGAAACTTGTTGAAATCGAATGCATTTTCTTCTTTTTGCTGCGAGCACCGTTGTTTGGAGCAGCGTGGCCATAGAAGTCCAAACCATCTTTTTGTCACGAGTTGCTTCATGGAGCATTGCAAAATTGAACTGCTGCGTAGCTAAATAGTTAATCCTTCGTTGCAGAATTATTTTTTATTTTTATTTTTGCCAATTGAATTAAGTAAATTGAAGTAGGCCTGAATGATGGAGTGACTAGAGCTCTGATGCTCGGTACCACAGATTTCGGGTTCGAATCCCGGCGAAGCTGGAGATGTTTGTAGTGGTTCGAAATCCACTTTAAGCCGTAGGTCCAGGTCTCATATGACTGTAAGAGCGTCACGGAGCAAAAGTCAGACTTCTACCTACGGATGCTCCCTCACAATGTAAGCTGCCCCTTTCCCTCCGTCCATGAGTAGATCACTCAAGGAATGTCCGCCCCGCACTGCAGGACATTCAGGATTTGTCACAACAACAACAAGAAATTGACGTGGCCTTTCCCTTTTGAAAAAATCTTCCTCCATAATTGCAATTAGGTAATGTTTTTGCGCTGGTAGTTTCAGCACAAGATGTTCTCAGTACTGTAGATATCTTCATGAAAAAAGGCACTGTTTCGTTGCATAAATTGGGGATAGGGGTGGAGTAAAGAACTGCATTGCTATTATTTTTCTAAGGTGAGTTGAAATTTTAGAGATGACTGGTTTTCTTTTGCATGACTCGCGGTCAGTAGCAACGTGCTCAGTTAATGCCCAGGAAGGTTGAGATTTAAACTCGTTGACATCATTGTTACATTCCCTGTTTTCAGAAACGAGGAGATTCCATATAGATTGCGACAATGTATTACTTCTGTTTCTTATCCCACTTGGTTTCTAGACTAAGTTCACAAACCCATATAAACTCATGGCTGAAGAGAAAGGGGGCAGTTTCTATTGTGATGAATCACCCGGGGGAATAAGTCTGATTTGGCTCCGTCATGCTCTATGATCCTTGACCTGTACCTACGGATTAAAGGGGATTCCGAACCACTAGAAACATCCATGGCCACAGGACTCGAGTCCGAAACCTGTGGTACCCAGCGCCAGAGACCTAGACACTCGCCAATCAGGCTCCTAAGAAGATTTTTCGCTTATCTTGAAGCTACACGTGTCCCCTGGGTAGTGCTATGTGAGTAACAGTGATACAGCACTTGCTTATGGCCTAAAGATTACTGCTTCTGTATTGGAGGCTGCATTTGAAGAAAAAAGAAACATTTTAATCTTTACCTTTTATTGTTAACCATAAGGTTTTTACACCTTTTTCAATTCCTACTACTATTATCTCCCACTCTCCCTCTATATATATCTTGTTCAAATTTGCAAACATTAATAAAACACTTTTTATTCATCCACTCTAGTTCAAATACATTTGTTTTTGAACTTGTAGTGGATGACACTGGATGTTAATACAGTTTTTTAAAATATTAATTCATTCAATAAATTTTATTAATTTTATTTTTTTTAGATTTAAGTTACATGTATCTAATAATAGATGGCGCCAGAGGAAAGAGGAAAAATTCAACTTTATTTGTAAAGGACTTTTCTTCAATACAGTGAAAAAAAAGTAGGAATTCACTTAAAAATTTTTTTTCATATTACTTGTTATATTTACAGCGATAGTATTCATAAAAACACTTTTCAAATTTTGAAATGAAATAGTATTTGACATCAAACAGACACTTTTCAAGTATTTCCTGAAATGTTTTTATGAAAGGAATGTGTTGATATGGATTTAATACAAATAACCGATAATTATATTACTTAAAATGTGAGAAAAAAAATGAAAACAACGTATGAAACGTGAATTAAAAAAAAGAAGTCAATTCACTCGGTACTTTACAAACACAGAGAAATAAAATCAACTCCAATATTCAATACGTATGAATATAAACGCATTTGTTTTCTTAACAAGTAGTAAATAAAAAGAAAGCATCTTTCCTTTTGAAATGTTTTTTCTTTTTTCCGGATAATCTTCTTTGCGCACGACCATTTTATCGAAAAATTTTCCATTTTTATGCTTTTGTATTCTTGGAACTGTCGTAAATGATATTGCGAATCCTAATTTAGAGATAAATTATTGATACCGGAGCTTAGCGTAAGAATGGGAAAGATTTCTTCCAATACTTTTTGCAGAACTATTTTCTATAAACGAACAAATAAACCGAGGCTTTAGCTTATCGATTCCGATTAAATTAACGATTCCTTTGAAACTTCACCTCATCTTAAAGAAATATCGATTAACTGTCTTCGTTGTGTGGCTCATAAAGAACATAGCAGCTTATCAAACGGATTGCAAAAGGGAACTTATTTTTCAGAAGGCTTATCTTCCTTATTCTGAACACGGGGGTGATTGTGTTCCATATTAACTCAATTAATAAATCGTTAATGGAGCGAGAAAATGTTTCGCCTGGAAAATCAGTTGTGCATTCTGTGTGAGGAATAAAACCGATACTTTAGAAGGAAAATGCAAGAAACTTGTTGAAATCGAATGCATTTTCTTCTTTTGGTTACGAGCACCGTTGTTTGGTGGAGCATGGCCATAAAACTCCAAACCATCTTTTTGTTACGAGTTGCTTCATGGAACATTGCAAAATTGAACTGCTGCGTAATTAAATAGTTAATAATTCGCAGCAGAATAATATATTTTTATTATTTTTGACAGATGAATAAAAGAAATTGAAAAGTCTTCTTCCATAATTGCAATTAAGTAGTGTGTTTGTTTTCGGGCAGTTTCAGCACATGATGATCTCAGCACTGCAGATATCTTCATGATAAAAGGCCCTCGGTGCATATATAGGGGATAGAGTACAGAAATGCAGAGCTATTATTTTTCAAAACTGAGTTGGCATTTTAGAGATGAAATTTTTTTCTTTTGCGTGTGTCCTGGTCGAGGTCGAGATCGAGGTTGAAGGTTCGAATCCGTTGACGTCTTTGTTATAGTCACTGTTTTCAGAAATGAGGAGATTCCATGGAGATTGCAACAATATGTTGTTGTTTCTTACCCCACTTAGTAGCATCTAGACCAAGCCCACGAACCATTATGGACTCATTGTTGAAGGGAAAGGGGGGCAGCTTCTGTTGTGACCTGTAGGTAGAAAACTGACTTGTCTCCGTGACGCTGCACAGTCATATGAGACCGGGAAGCAACAGCTTCAAGTGGATTCCGAACCACTACAAAAATTCATGGCTCTGCCAGGGTACGCACCTGAAACCTGTAGAACCGAGCGCAGAGCCCTAGACACTCGGCCGTTCAAACCCCGCGACAATGTGTGTAAAAGGAACTTGCTTTTAAGAAGGCTTATCTTCCTTATTCTGAACACGGGGGTGATTGTGTTCCATTTTAACTCAATTAATAAATCGTTAATGGAGCGCGGAAATGTTTTGGCCTGGAAAATTTGTGAAAGAAATTTTCATTTTGGAAAGTAACTTTCATTTGGGAAAGTAACTTTCATTTTATGGAAGGAATAAAACCGATACTTTAGAAGGAAAATAGAAGAAACTTGTTGAAATCGAATGCATTTTCTTCTTTTTGTTAGGAACACTGTTGTTTGTCGCAGCATTTCCAAAGCTGGCCATAAAACTCCTGTCATTTTCTTGTTAGGAGTTGCTTCATGGAGCCTTGCAAAATGGAACTGATGCGTAATTACACAGTTATATATATATATATTTTTTTTTTGCCACAAAATTATAATATTATTATTTTTGACAGTTGAGTTAAAGAAATTGGGGTAGTTTTTCCCTTCTGAAAAATTCTTCTTACATAATTTTCAATTAAGTAGTGTTTTTGTGCGTGTAGTTTCAGCACGAGATGTCTTATGAAAATATACATGAATAGTAATGTAAAGCTCATAATTGAATAATTAATTATTTAATTATTTTAACTTATTTATTGATTATTTAATATTTGTCGATCTAAGCTTCAAATATTTAATATGTTAGAATTTAATGCTGTAAAAGACGTTAAAGTTATGAATACCGTTACGCATAAAAATAAAAATAAAAAGTTAATATTCAGAGAAATTAGTCAATAATAAAATTTTAAGAATTTAAATTGTGAAAAAAAAAATGATTTTGACCTTTTTTAAAATTTTAATTTAATTTTCTCAAACACACTTATAAAATCATAGAAATCTATTATTCTATGAACCTTTTAAATTATAAACTATAATAAAAGACAGCTATATCCTGGATAACAAGAAAAGTAATATTTGTCGATCTAAGCTTGAAATATTTTTAGCTTGAAATAATATATGAATCCCCTTACGTATAAAAAAAAATATTCAGAGAAATTATTAAATTATAAAATTTTAATAATTTAAATTGTGAAAAATAATTGAAAATATTTTGCCCTTTTTAAAAATTTTAATTTATTTCCTTCACTTATAAAAACATAGATATCTATTATTCATTTTAAAATTATTATTATTTATTTTAAATTTTAACTTACATTTTATTTATTTAGACTATGGATATTTAATCAAACTGGTTATTGAATTTGTGTTACTTATACAATAAAACTAGTCCTTGGAATTTCGGTATCTTAGATATATGTAAATAAGGTATTAAGGCAAAATATTAAGAACTTTATAGTTAGTAAAATGAATAAATTTTATACAAAATCGAGAATGGTAATTCATATTTAAAATATATATGCGAAATTTTTATTTAAATTGAAAAATACAGTTTTGTTTGTAGAAATAATTTTCCTTATTTTTCAAATAATTTAAATAATATAGATAACGCTATATTTAATATTAGAAAATATTATGATATATTTATATTATTTATATATTATAATATTTTCTTAATCAGTTTACATCTACTATAGAACAAAGCTTTCTTTAAATTTTTTCATTGGTTTATTCTCGTGCTAAATAAAATGTATTAAATCATAAATAATCATATGCAATAAAGAAAGGTTTAATAAAAAATATATTTATAAATTTAACGCTAAATTGATATTAATAATAAATCTTACTTTAATGTTGTGATGTACAGAATCAAAAGGTAAGTTTTTTACATCAATAATAATTTTAAAACATTTATTTATTGACAAAAAAATTATTGATTAAAGAAAACATTTCTTTTAGATCATTAATGCTTGACAAATAAAAATAAATACAAATTTGCCTTCAACGAAAATTTATGAGAAATAAAAAGAGATTAATTTAGTAATTTTCTTTTTTCAATGAAGTTGATCCGAATAAAAATTAAAATTACAATTTTACATAATAAAATGATATTCATATCCAATAAATTATGTAATTATAATACAATCAAGTATTGTTTTGAAATTCCAATTACCGTTATGAACCCCAAAGGAACTTCAGAAACATTTTTTTTTTAACATTTTGTAGACACTTTGGAATAACGTTTATAAGCTTTTATTATATATTTTATTACGATTAAAAGAGAGATTAGAATGATTATTGAAAAACTTTTTAAAACAGAAAATAAATAAAAATAAAATTCTGATAATTTTTGAATAGTTATTAAGTGCAAAAGCAATAAAGTGAATAACACAGAAAGACAAATAATTTATTCAATTCTAGTTTTATAATTTTGCTAAATTTATATTTTTAATTTGTGTTAATTGTTCAATTATTAAAATTGAAATTTTTAAGATAACTACATAATTTATTTAAATGCATTTTTTAATGTGATAAATTTATTAATAGGATGAAATAACTAGCTATTATTAAATGAGTTGCAATTTTTTGAAATAGGAACAACATATCCAACTGAAATTATATAAAAAATGTATTCAATACAAATTAAAATTAAAACTGGGAAAACCTGGAAAAGAGAAAAATACTTATTTCACTAATATAATATATAAAGAAATCAAGTGAAATTTAGTTCAAATGTGATCAGCTTCTATAAAAAAATATATCTTTTAAAAAATAGGGACGGCCAATTTTCATATTATAATAGTAAAAATACAAAACCTTTTCTTATAATGAATTTGTTTCTTATTTTCTTATACTACGTCACATTTTGTTACACAATAAACTCAGGACATCTTTGTAAAACTGAATGAATCTTCTTTTTTTTTCAAAAAAAAAAAGCATTATCCAGGTATATTCTCCTCAAAACTGGAGCCTCGTTCTTAGAAGTGTGGGGCCCATATGCCCTGCAGGTCAGGCGTGCCGCCATATTCCAAAGAAGATCGGTCGAAGAACACATAGTACGAGTGAAAAGTCTAAAAGTACCTTTTCTATTTCTTGGGGTCCAAAGAGTCAGCTGAAAGGATTTTCGCCGAGATTTATTTTCTTTTTTCTGATTTTTGAAAAAGAAAATAAAAGAAAGAAAAAGAAAAAAGATTATTTTATTTTCTGGAACAACCCAAAAAATATTTTATTCTTTACTGAAAAAACTTTTGTGTAAGCTACTAGATGCAGGTTTCCAAATTTGAAATTTGTCTTCTATAAGCATAGCTGTGGTCCAGTATACATAACTGGATTTTTCAAAAAGAATAAATTTTTTTCTTTGAAATGCTCTGTTGAATTGATTTTAATATGAATCACTATGAACCACATGTTATGTATTACATTTGTTATTGAATTTGATTTTTAAAATTTTCAATGATCTTTATTAGTATTGCAGCGTTTTTTTCTCAATAGAAGAGTTTTGGCATTTCTTTCCTATGAGAGAGGAATGAAAGTTATTTGAAAATTATATAACAAACTCATCACTCAAATTGGACCACAGACGAGATTTATTGTGGGTAATTATATTAAATATAATTAGTGTTTTGTATAATAAGAACAACCCACCACTCAAACACTGATAGCAAATATTCGGTATCATGTATAATGAGACTCAGGAAATTAGCGAATGTCTGTGTCGCAACAACTACAGATTGATTATGAACTATTGGTTGACTATGAGTTGTTAAATCGTTATTGGGGATATATTATGGGTTGAGAAATGTCTACTCCAGTGAGAATCTGACCCTCCTCTCTCTTGACGGCTATACGTAACCACCGGTAGTGCTCAGTGAGTAACGTTGTCGCAGCCCTTGCTCATGTAATTTTTCTTAATGCAGCTGTCTAAGTATTTGCCACTGCATTAGGGAAAAAGACAATATAATGAAAATATGCTTTTCTAGAAATTGTTTATAAAGTCTTATGAAACATATTCTTCTGTTATAATGTGAAATCAATAGCTTATTATATTAAATAAATAATATATTTGCCTTTCAATTTTCCTGATATAAATATAAACTTCAGCATAATATTTATGCTCAGAAAGTTAATATGTACAAATTGAAGTAACAGGAATACAATGTTATTAAAAGCTAGCTGCATTATAATAATTATTTTATCCATCGAAGTAAAATCATAATTATAAGCAGAACAAATGTATATTGTATGCATAATTATATGCAAATGTAGAGAAATGTAAGCATAACTTAATATTACATTATATGGCAAATATCTAATACTTTTACTAAGTTACGTTTACAGCATGTTGCATTGATTGCTACATTTTTATAATCATATGAAAAGAACGAAATTCATTAGAAAGTTTTGTAATTACTTTAAGAATACATAGACTACACGCATTTCGTGTTCTATGCATGCAAAGAAACAAAAACTTAATTACAAAAACAGGAATGTTATTAAAACGCTATTGAACGTTGTTGTTTATATTTGTGTTGTTTTACAAGTAAAATACTAAATATGTTTTGAGAAATAAATATAAAAGCAAATAAACCATTTATAGGATCACGAAATAAAAATATTCTACGAATTTCCCCGATTTTATACATTTTAACAAAATTTTAAAATGTTAGTTAAATCAAACATTTTTTCTAAAACATTTTTCGTAACGTCTCGACCAATACTAGATTCATAACGGCTTCAAGAAGAGGTCCACTATCAGGTTCATGGGGACACTTTCATTTTTATTTACAAGCACTATATATACTCAAGAGCCAAAACATTATGACCACCCCTACATTTTGCAACGAATTCATCTGGATGACGTGGAAGGCAAGTGATCAGGTGGAAGTGGTATTTAACTGCTGCTGGAGAGTCTGAAGAATCATTCTTTCACTTACTTCTGTGTGTGATGGGAAAGGCTGCGGATCTAAGCAACTTTGATAGAGGGCAGATTGTAATGGCTCGAAGGCTCGGAACAAGTATTTCCGAAACTGCACGAATCGTGGGTTTTCGCGATCTACAGTTGGTTAGTACTTATGCAAAGTGGATGAATGACGGTGAAACCAGCAGTAGACGACATGGTGTTGGACGTCCACACGCTATCAAAGCAAAAGGTCGTCGGAGACCGTCTCGCAGGGTGAAGCAAAACCGGAGCCAGACAGTGGCTCAGATGACCGCCCAATACAATGCAGGGCCAAGTAGAATAGTATTGGAGCACACTGTTCAGCGGACACTGTTGGATTTGGGGCTACGCAACAAACGTCCCATTTCGTGTGCCTTTGCTGACCAAGCGTAATCGCCAACTGCGCCTGCGTTGGACCCGGTAACATCGTGACTGGTCCATGGATCAGTGGGAGAGAGTTGCCTGTTCAGAAGTCATTCATCACGCCGGTGGCCTTGTCAGGATACGCCTTCTTCCAGGCGAAGAGTTGCTCCCTCAATGTACAGTAGGTCATACACAGGCCGGTGGTGGCGGTATCATGCTTTGGGGGACGTTCTCTTGGGCGTCTCTGAGACACGCGGTTGTGGTAGAGCAAACCATGAATGCTACAGGGTATCTGAACATCATTGCGGACCAGTTGCACCCTTACATGGCCTCTGTTTTTCCAGCTGGAAATGGAATGTTCCGACAGGACAACGCCCCTTGCCACAAGGCTAAAATTGTGTTGGAGTGGTTCCAGGAACATGAGGCTGAATTCCAGTTAATGTCCTGGCCGCCTAACTCACCGGATCGCAATTAGATAGAACACATTTGGGATGTCCTGGGACAGAGTTCAAAGAGCTCAGAGTTCAAAGACCACTAATTCGCAATATCTCGGATTTGCGTGACCGTTTCTTAAACATCTGGTACAATCTGTCTCCGGCCATCTACCAAGGACTTGTGGCATCCATGCCAAGGCGGGTTGAAGTTGTGTTGTGCGCCAAAGGTGGGCCAACTCGTTATTGACAGGTGGTCATAATGTTTTGGCTCTTGAGTGTATACACAATTAATAAACTCTGGGTTATCCGACAAAGAATTAAAAATTAAAAATATAACTTTTATAACACAAGTGCACGGTTCACCAGAAGTTTATTATTTATTTTTTATTTATTCAGTCAGTTAATAAATAAAACACTTCTGGTCGACTGGTCTCAGAACTATTTTCTTTAAAATCCTCCCTTTAAGACAATCCGTCAAAAGGAAGGGGTGAGCTTTCTTCACTTCTCTTTGTAGTAGACATTTCTCGGCTCGTGGAATATCGCCCATCACGATGGAACAACTCATGTCATAGTTCATATTCAATCTGCAGTTGTTTCGGCATATGAATGTTGCACAGATTTTTTCTAATTCCCTCATTATACATGACATCGAATATCTGCTATCAGATTTGAGTGACACTGTTCTAGTTAGTACAAAACGCTAAATGCACATACTATAACTACCACGTACATGCACGTAATATAATTTGAGTGATGGGCAATTATACATTTGTCAAATAACATACATTCCTCTCTCCCGGGAATGAAATGGCAAAACACTTCTAGTGAGGAAAAAGCAAATCAATAGCAACAAATAAACGATCAAAATTTTAAGAAAATGCGAAATTATAGTTCATTATATTGTGTATTGTTATTCATGAAATATTAAGAATTTTTTACTAAAGAAAATTTTTACACATTCGTATTCATACACCACGTTTTACACTACTTCAAGGCAATCATCCTTTCAAGTTTTCAGATGGCTTCCCATTAAACGATCCATTTAAAAGCACTGAATTTAACACATTGTCAAACACCTAATAGAATATCGTCCATCAAAACCCCCTTCACCAAAAATAACCCGCGCGATTTACTACAAACCGATTGAGCAGTGCCATTACATATTGCCCGAATCCATCGCGATCCGTAATTAAATCTGGAAACTTTGAACCCCCAGCGTGACAAGAGAGGGTAAAACATGGCCTCAATATGTGCCAAGACAGATCTAATGAGGCGCTGATGCACCTGCAGAAAGCAAGGCGGCGCCAGACCACGGTTATTGCCAACCCTAGCTCTGCCTTATTATTATGTTTTACTCCTTCCACAGATAGCAATCCATGTGCACCACAGAATCGTTGCCCATTAGCACGACTGAAAATGAGGTCCGCGTGGAGGAATAGGTTTTGATTTTTCAAAAATTCGAAACCGAATGAGCTTAATTAGAAACAAAGAACGGGGAGGTGATAAGTAATTTCCCCTGCTTGATGATAATGCTCGAGTATAGTAGTTTAGGGTGTTGAAAGGGTAATGAACGAGTGGCAGAATCTGATGTTTCGAATGACATTCACTTTTCCATAAGGTGTTGTGTTATATTTGCATTTATATTTTTTTGGTATTGATTTTTAGAGTAAATGTAAGGTATTCAGAAAAAAAGTTTTAATTGAGGAGAAGAAGAATTAAAATGAATGCATGTTTCTTAAAAGAAAATTATACATTTCATTAACAAAATATGAGTATTGACCGGAACCGTTTTTTTTCTATATTTTCATGTTAATATAAAACTTTATTTATGATATCAAAGGAGCCTTATGTACGAGTGTCTGGCGCTCGATACCACATGTTAAAGGTTCAAATCCCGTAGGTGCCATGGATATTTGTAGTGGTTCGGTCCCAGTCTCATATGACTGTAGAGCGTCACAGGACCAAGTCAGACTTCTACCTACGGATGCTCCGTCGCAACAGATGCTGCCCCCCTTCCTATCCAACATGAGTTCATAAGGGTTCGTGAACTTGGTCCAAGTCTAACTATCTATTTAGATGTCTACCAACTGGGATAAAAAACAGCAACAGCACATTGGCGCAATCTCCGTGGAATCTCTTCGTTTCTAAAAACATTGTCTATAACAATGACGTCAACGGGTTCGAACCTCAACCTGCCTGGACGCTAACTGAGCACGTTGAAGTTGACCACGAGTCATGTGAAAGAAAAAAACAGTTATCTTTAAAATGTCAACTCAGCTTTAAAAAATTATAGCTCTGGAATTCATTACTCCACCCACTATCTCCTATTTATGCATCGAATGAATATATCTGCAGTACTGAGAGCATTATGTGATTAAACTACACGCAAAAAACATTACTGAATTGCAATTATGGAAGAAAATTTTTTTTACGAAAAGTTATAGACTACTTCCATTTCTTTAATTCAATAGCAAAAATAATAAAAATATTATTCTGCAGCAAAAGATTATTTGTTTAGTTACGCTGCAGTTTAATCTTGCAATGCTCAATGAAGCAACTCATAACAAAAAGATAGTTGCAGTTTCATGGCCATGCTGCGCCAAACAACAGTGCACGTAACAAAAAGAAGAAAATGCATTCGATTTCAACAAGTTTCTTGCATTTTCCTTCTAAAGTATTGGTTTTATTCCTCACACAGAATGCACAACTGATTTTCCGGGCCGAAACATTTTCTCGCTCCATTAACGATTTATTAATTGAGTTAACATGGAACACAATCACCCCCGTGTTCAGAATAAGTAAGATAAGCCTTCTGAAAAATAAGTTCCTCTTTTGCAATCCGTTTGATAAGCTGCTATGTTCTTTATGAGCCACACCAAAGACAGTTAATCGATATTTCTTTAAGACGAGTTCAAGTTTCAAAGGAATCGTTAATTTAATCGAAATCGATAAGCTAAAGCCTCGGTTTATTTGTTCGTTTATAGAAAATAGTTCTGCAAAAAGTATTGGAAGAAATTTTTCCCATTCTTACGCTAAGCTCTCCCGTATCAATAAATTATCTCTAAATTAGGATTCGCAATATCATTTACGACCGTTCCAAGAATACAAAAGCATAAAAATGGAAGAATTTTCGATAAAATTGTCGCACGCAAAGAAATTTATCCGGAAGAAAAAAAGTTTATTTGCCTGTTTCAGAAAGAAAGTTGCTTTCTTTTTATTTACTACTTGTTAAGAAAACAAATGTGTTTATATTCATACGTATTAAATATTGGAGTTAATTTTCTTTGTCTGTGTTTGTGAAGATCAGAGCGAATTGACTTCTTTTTTTTAATTCACGTTTCATACGTTGTTTTCATTTTTTTTCTCACATTTTAAGTAATATAATTATCGGTTATTTGTATTAAATCCATATCAACACATTCCTTTCACAAAAACATTTCAGGAAATACTTGAAAATTGTCTGTTTGATGTCAAATACTATTTTATTTTTAAATTTGAAAAGGTTTTTATGAATACTATTTCTGGTATATGACTGCAAAAATAAAAAGATGTAAAAAGTTTATGGATACCAATAAAAGATAAAAATTAAAATGATATTTCATATTTTCATTAACTATCGTATATACTACTGTGCCCATAAAGTAAATCCCATTTTCAATTTAAATTTCCGGGCATATGAAATACAAATTTTTCTTATGTTTTAGGTTGTTGGCACTCTTATATATTTTTAGGGAAAATATACTGTCTTCTAAATTACCCAAGAAAAAAGTAGATATGGTTGTTGGTAGAGTGTACATAAACATGATCAAAGCTTCTTTGAATCAGATAATTTCTAAATTTTAGATATTTTTGAAAAATATATTGCTAATCACTTTTTCTTATGGTTTCTACAAAATACCCAAACAATATAAAGCTTTTAAATTTAATGTATCAAATCATTTATTTAACTTTTACCATTTGTTATTTATTGTTATGTGTATTCCTAAAAAAATAAATAAATATGTTTTTTATAACTTTCGAAGCTTTTACAAAGATAGCCCATAGCTTTCACAAATCTGTGTAACCCTGATACCATAAATGTTGTTACTCTAATGCAGCTGCCAGTACAAAGACAGTAATTCTTTATTCTATAAGCAAGGGCTGCACTGCTGTTACTCATTTTGCACTACACAAGGGTCCTGTGTAGTTTTAAGATAAGCTACGCGAGTTACACGAGTAACACTAAACCCCCAGTAACTATGAGACTGGGGAAATACTGTTTAAAGGGGATTCGGGACTGGAACCCGAAACCTGTGGCACCGAGCGTCAGACCGCTAGACACCCGCCATTCAGGCCCGCTTCAATCAATAACCATATTTTTTAATGAAATGTATAAGTTTCTTACGAAACATGCACTCATTTTAACTCTTCTTCTTCTTAACTAAAACTCTTCCAGAATCCCTAACATTTACTCAAAATATCAATACAAATCTTAATACAAAGAGAATATCATTCAAAATATCAGATTCTGCGACTCGTTCATTAGCCTTACAACACCCTAACCTAGTACTAAAGCATTATCATTACTTATCACCCCACCCCCTCTTTGTTCGTAATTAAACTCACTCGATTTCGAATTTCTAAAAAATCGAACCCATTCATTCGCGGACCTCATTTTCAGTCGTGCTAATGGGCAACGATCTTGTGGTGCGCATAGATTGTTATCTGTGGAACGAGTAAAACATAATAATAAAGCAGAGCTAGGGTTGGCTGTAACCGTGGTCTGGAACCGCCTTGCTTTCTGCAGGTGCATCATCGCCTCATTAGATCTGTCTTGGCACATATTGAGGCCATGTTTCACCCTCTCTTGTCACGCTGGTGGTTCAAAGTTTCCAGATTTAATTACGGATTTGCGATGGATTCCAGCAATATGTAATGGCAATGTTTAATCGGTTTTGTAGTAAATCGCGCACTCTGACACCAAAGGGCTATTTTGGGGAAGGGGAGGGGGAGGGTTGAGTGACGATATTCTTTCAGGTGTTATGACAAGGAATTAAGTTCAGTGCTTTTAATTGGATCGTCTATTGGGAAGCAATCTAAGAACTTAAAAGGATGATTGCCTTGAAATAGTGTAAAACACGATGTATGAATACGAATTTGTAAAAATTCTTATCTTTCATGAATGATAACACAATATAATAAAATGAAATTCGCATTTTCTTAAAGGTTCGCTCATTTATTTGCTGTTATTGAATTCATTGATTAAATATACTTTCTATTTAAGTCCTCATTTATTTTATTTAAAAGTAGTATATAGTTTGAATGTAATAACATAAGTTAAATCTAATACGTTATGCATATAGAGAATGGATATAAAAATTATTAATTATCATCATCGGCGCAACAGCCCCATGGTGGGCCAAGGTCGTCTGCCTGCTGGCAGATTTCTAGACAGGCGAGGCTTGAGTTTTAAAGGAGTGGGGTTGTCAGCAGAACACCCAACGCTTCTACAGCCATATTAGACCGGGACCTGCGGTTTAAAGTGGATTCCGTACCACTACAAACATCCATGGCACCGCCGGGACTTCAACTCGAAACCTTTGGTACCGAGAGCCAGAGCTCTATCCAGTTGGTCATCAGGCCGCTCTCATATCATAAATAATTGATATCATAGAAAATGAAAGATAATCAGTGATAAATATCGGTGATATCACACATAAATTTTAATATGAGCTTGAAAATATAAAAAAAGGGCTCCGATCAATAATCATATTTTTAAAGAAATGTATAATTTTTTTTTAAGAAACATACACTCATTTTAATTCTCCTTCTCTTTATTTAAAACTCTTCCTGAATACCTTACATTTACGCAAAATATCAATACCAAAAATATAAATGCAAATATAACACAACTCTTAAGATAACAAAAAGAGAACGTCATTCAACACATCAGATTCTGCAACTCGTTCATTATCCTTTCAACGCCTAACCTAGTACTCGATCATTATCATCACGCATTATCATTACTTATTATCTCAAACTCTTTGTTTTTAATTAAACTCACTCGGTTTCGAATTTTTGAGAAATCAAACCCATCATTCCTTCGCGAGGACCTCATTTTCCGTCTAGCACGACTGAAAATGAGCACGACTGAAATGAAGGCAACAATTGTGTGGTGCGCATGGATTGTTATCTGTGGAACGAGTAAAACATAATAAGCAGAGAGTTGTTTGGCAATAACCAGCATGGTCTGGAGCTGCCTTGCTTTCTGCAGGTGCATCAGTGCCTTATTAGATCTGTCTAGGCACATATTGAGGCCATGTTTTACCCTCTCTTGTCACGCTGGTGGTTCAAAGTTTCCAGATTTAATTATGGATTTGAGATGGATTCCGGCAATATGTAATGTCATTGCTAAATCGGTTTTGTAGTAAATCGCGCACTCTGACACCAAAGGGCTATTTTGGGAAAGGGGAGGGGGAGGGTTGAGTGACGATATTCTTTTAGGTGTTATGTCAATAAGTAGATTCAGTGCTTTTAAGTGGATCGTTTAATGGGAAGCTATCTGAGAATTTGAAGGGATGTTTGCCTTGAAATAGTGTAATACATGATGTATGAATACGAATTACTAAAAGCATTCTGTAGTAAAATATAATATTTCATAAAGGATAAATCAAAGTAATAAATTATAATTTCGCATTTTTTTTGTTTAGTTGTATTTGTTGTTATTGAATTCATTGATTCAATAAATCTTCTATTTCATTCTTCATTAATTTTAATTAAAAATAGTAAATAGTTTGAATAGCGAAAATATAAGTTAAATTTAAAATTCATTAATTAAAATTGATAAAATTAAGTTAAAACTAATAAATTATGTTTATAGAAATTAAATATAAAAAGTATTAATGTACGGCCTTAAGACATATGACAATGCTGAAACGATTTTCTTTTAATGCCGCTGGCAAATATTCAGGCAGTTGTCTTGGATACCTTAAGTTAAGCGCTGCACAGACGTTACACACTTAGCACTACTTAGAAGGTGCTTGTTTCTTGAAGATGAGTTACGGACACTGAGTGGCAATACCCCCGCAAAGTTCTACGATCCTGTTTGACCGGGACCTACGGTTTAAAGTGCATTCAGAACCACTACATATATCCATGGCACCGCAGGGACTCGAACCTGAAGCATGTGGTACAGAGAGCCAGACACTCGGCCTTCAGGCCCCTCTGATATCATAAATAAATTTTAATATTAGCGTGAAAATATAGAAAAAATAGCTCCAAACAATAATCATATTTTTTAAAGAAATGTATAATTTTCTTTTAAGTAACATGCCTCCACTTTAGTTATTCATCTCCTTAACTAAAACCCTTCTTGAATACAATTACTCAAAATATAAAATACCAAAAATATAAAGGCAAATATAACACAACTCTTAAGAAAAAAGTGAATGCCATTCAAAACATAAGATTCTGCAACTCGTTCATTATCCTTTCAACACCTAACCTAGTACTCGAGCATTATACACAAGCAGGAGTAATTACTTATCACCTTCCCCCACTCTTTGTTTGTGATTAAGCTCATTCGGCTTCGAATTTTTGAAAAATCAAACCCCATTCCTTCTCAAGGACTAATTTTAGGTCGTGCTAATGGGCAACGATTTTATGGTGCACATGGATTGTTATCTGTGGAACGAGTAAAACATAATAATAATGCAGAGCTAGGGTTGGTAGTAACCTTGGTCTGGAGCCGCCTTGCTTTCTGCAGGTGCATCAGAGCCCCATTATATCGGTCTTGGCACATAGTGAGGCCATGTTTCACCCTCTCTTGTTACGCTGGCGCAAAGTTTCCAGATTTAATTACGGATTTGCGATGGATTCCAGCAATATGTAATTGGCACTGCTTAATCGGTTAGTAGTAGATTGTGTAGCGGGCACTCTGACACCAAAGGTTTATTTTTGGTGGCGGAGGGGTGGTGGGTTGATGAACGATATTCTTTTAGGTGTTATGACAATGAGTTAAATTCAGTGCTTTTAAATGGAGTGTTTAATGGGAGGCAATCTGAGAACTTAAAAGGATGATTGCCTTGTAGTGCGAAAGTAGTGCAAAACGTGATGCATGAATACGAATTAGTAAAAATATTCTTTAGTGAAACGTTCTGTATAATGCAGCTGTCAATACAGAGACAGTTACTCTTTATGCCATGCAACGGCTGCGCTACTTTTACTCATTTATCGCTAGGCAAGAAGTACGCGTAGCTTGAAGATAGGTTACGAACGCGAGTAACACTACCCCCCCCAACGCTCTACGATCACATTATACCGGGTCCTACAGTTTAAAGTGCATTGCAAACCACTATAAATCTCCATGACTCCGCCAGGTCTATAACCCGAAATCTGTGGTACCAAGCGCCAGCGCGCTAGGCACTCTGGGATTAGGCCCTTCTGATATCATAAATAAATTTTAAAATCAGCGTGAAAATATAGAGAAAAGCGCTCCAATCAATAATCCTATTTTTTAATGAAATCCATAATTTTCTTTTAAGAAAACATGCACTCATTTCAATTATTCTTCTCTTTAATTAAAACACTTCCTAAAAACTTTATATTTACTCAAAACATCAATAACCAAAAAATATATATGCGAATACAATACCACTCTTAAGAAAAAAGAGAATGTCATTCGAAACATAGATTCTGCAACTCGTTCATTATCCCTTCAACACCCTAAACTACTCTACTCGAGCATTATCATCAAGCAGGGGAAATTACTTATCACCTCCCCATTCTTTGTTTGTAATTAAACTCACTCGGTTTCGAATTTTTGAAAAATCAAACACATCATTCCTCCACGCGGACTTCATTTTCAGTGGTGCTAATGGGCAACGATCTTGTGGTGCGCATGGATTATTATCTGCGGAACGAGTAAAACATAATAATAAGGCAGAGCTAGGGTTGGCAATAACCGTGGTCTGGAGCCGCCTTGCTTTCTGCAGGTGCATCAGTGCCTCATTAGATCTGTCTTGGCACATATTGAGGCCATGTTTCACCCTCTCTTGTCACGCTGGTGGTTCAAAGTTTCCAGATTTAATTAGGGATTTGCGATGGATTCCGGCAATATGTAATGGCATTGCTTAATCTGTTTTGTAGTAAATCGCGCACTCTGACACCAAAGGGTTATTTTTTTTTGGGGGGGTTGCTGATTGACGATATCCCTTTAGGTGTTATGACAATGAATTTAATTCAGTTCTTTTAAATGCATCGTTTATTGGGAAGAAATCTGAGAACTTAAAAGGATGGTTGCCCTGAAGTAGCGTAAAACATGATGCATGAATACGAATTAGTAAAAATATTCTTTAGTAAAGAATTTGTAATTTTCGTAAGGGATAATGCAGTGTAATAAATTATAATTTTATATTTTCTTAAAATTTTGCTCATTTATTTGTTGTTATTGATTGCAGCTTTTTTCTCACGAGAAGTGTTTTGGTATTTCATTCTCAGGATAGTGGAATGCATGTTATTTCAAAAGTATATAATAAACAAATCACTAAAAATTTGACAAAGATGATTTTTACTGTGGGTAGTTATATTACATGCAATTAGTGTTTTGTACTAATGAGAACAACCTGTTTCTAAAATCGCTTAGCAGATATTCGGCATCATGTATAGTGAAACTTGATAAATGAACGAATGTCTGTGTGACCTTCAAAGCTGGAACCAATTAAAGATTGAATATCAACCAATTGATAAACCATGAGTTGCACGTCTGTCTGTTTATTGGGGATAGTCTACGAGAGGAGAAATGTCTACTCCAATAAGAAATGAGGGAAGCTGACCCCCACCCCCAAACTTGACGGATAGTCTTAAAGGGTTTTTTTTTTTTTTTTGTAAAGAATGGATAGAGTCCAACATATTTTTTTTTTCTGTAGTGACTGAATAGGTCAAAGTTTTCGCCTGTTTTTTTTCAAAGTGAGCCCCATGTATTTTCGTATATGTATATTATGCCATGTGATATTTATAGTCTGTGGCAGACCAGGCAATTAGACTCGACATAGACAAGGGAACTCTGAAAATTTCCAAACCTGGAGTGAACTGCACTTGTGATTTAATTGTGCACTTTGATAAAATTTATATTTTTAATTTTTATTTCTTTGTAGAATATTCCAGAGTTCACTATTTGTATATATATATATAGAAAGAGAGAGTGCTTGTAAATTAAAATGAAAGTGTTCCCATGAACCTGAAAATGGCCCTCTTCTTGAAGCCATTATAGATGTAATATAGACCGAGACGTTACAACAGGTTTTCTTAGACAAAAAATGTTTGCTTTAAGTAACATTTTAAAATGGTGCTAAAATATATAAAATCGTGGAAATTCGTAGAATCGTTTCTATGTTTCGTGATCCTATAAATGGTTTATTTTCTTATTATATTTATCTCTCAAATCTTATTTATTATTTTAATTATAAAACAACACAAATATAAACAACAACATACAATAGTTTTTTTTAACAACGTTCCATTTTTTGTAATTGGTTTTTATGTATTTGCATACATAGAACACGAAATGCGTGTAGTCTGCTCATTCTTAAAGTAATTACAAAACTTTCTAATAAAGTTTCCTTCTTTTTATATCATTATAAAAATGTAGCAATAAGTGCTTCAATGCAACATAAGGTAAACATAACTTAGTAAAAGTATTAGATATTTGTTATATAATGTAACATTTAGTTAAGTTATGCTTACATTCCTCTTCATTTGCATATAATTATATATACAACATACATTTGTTTTGCATATAATTATGATTTTACTTCGACGGTCAAAATGATTATTATAATGTAGCTAGTCTTTAATAACTAAATTCCTGATACGTCAGTTTGTAAATATTAATTTTCTGATCATTGATATTATGGTGAAACCAGTCTATATTTATATTTTAATAAGTACAACGTAAATATGTTAACAATTTAATATAATAAGCTATTGATATTTCACATTATAACAGAAGAATACGTTTTATATTCATGTTAATGTTTTAAAAACAATTTCTAGAAAAACATCTTCTATTTATAGGAAAAAGTGAATAATACTACTGACTATTTCTTATTATGTCTGACAATATATAGTTTTATAGATTCAAATCACATCAAATCAAAATATCTATTGCCTTTCATGAATATTTTAAATGTCAGATTTATTATAATGTATACGAGACTAATTTGAATTGTGGGCTCTTAATACTAGTCTAAGCATTTGTTATTTGTTGATAGTAGTTTGATAACTTTTGACAAATCTTATGCTATATAGAAATAAGGATTTTCTTCTGAATTTTTCAAACTAAATTTAAAATTTTTTTTTTGAATTAATATTTCAATATTTTTAATCCATTAATACACAATAAAATATGAATATAAAGTATAATCTCAGACGGATTTAAGGGAATCATTAGGGACAAAAATGTATACCTAAATTGTTATAATAAATTAATTTTCTTAAATATGAACGTTTTGAAATGATAGAATAAATATATCACAGGTTTGAATTAATCATAAGAAAACTTAACATGCATTTGCTGTAAAAATATGCAAATTTTAAAAATATGAAATGTGTATTACAAATACTTCGGACTTCAATTACATTTTTGACATCATAGTATATATATATAAATACTTATAATATACCATCTAAAGATAAAAATTACATTTTGTTTCCATTATATTAAAATTATCAAAATTATTTGTTATATTGTGAAAAAAAAATTTAAATTACATTTAAAATATCTTTTTTTAAATCACTTCGGGTTGCTAAAAACTTAAATATAAAATTCTAAATTCATAAACTCTTTTATGAATTTAGAAATTTATCATCTCTTTATGAACCGTGCTCTTATGGGGGGTCGTATTATATACGTTTTTCTTAAAAATATATTAAGTGCTAAACTTGCTTTATGTTAATAAAGATAATTGAAAATTATAAAAATCAAATTCATTGTCAAATGCAATACATAATATGAGGTGCATAGTGATTCATATTAAAATAAATTGAACAGAGCATTTTAAAGAAAAAAAGTATCCTTTCACAAAACTCCAGTTATGAATACTGGACAAGAGATAGTTCTATGTTTATAGAAGACAAATTTCAAATTTGGAAGTCTACATCTAGTAGCTTACACAAAAGGTTTTACAGTAAAGAATAAAATATTTTTTGGGTTGTTCCATAAAATAAAATAATCTTTTTTTATTTTATTTTTCAAAAATCCGAAAAAAGCAAATAAATCTCGGAGAAAATCCTTTCAGCTGACTCTTTGGACCCTAAGAAATAGAAAAGGTACTTTCAGACTTTCCACTCATATGTGTTTTTCGACCGACTTTCTTGGCATATGGCGGCACAATGGCTGACCTGCAGGGCATATGGCCCGCCCTTCTAAGAACGAGGCTCCAGTTTTGAGGAGAATATACCTGGATAATGCTTTTTTTTTTTTTAAAAAGAAGATTCATTCAGTTTTACAAAGATGTCCTGAGTTTATTGTATAACAAAATGTGGTGTAGTACAAGAAAATAAAAAAAAATCATATATAAGAAAAGGTTTCGAGTTTGTACTATTTTAATATGAAAATTGTGCTTCCTTATATTTTAAAAGATATATTTTTTATAAAAGTTGATGACATTTGAACTAAATTTCATTTCTTTTTACAATTCCTACTATTAGTTCACATTCTCCCTATATATCTATATACGTATATCTCGTTCAAATTTTCAATCGTTCATAAAATACTTTTTATTCATCCACTCAGGTTCAAATACATTTTTTTGAACTTGTAGTGAATGACACTTGATGTTAATACAATTTTTCAAATATTAGTTTTAATTTTAGTTTTTTTTAGATTTAAGGTGCATGTATCTACCAATAAATGGCACCAAATGTAAGATGAAAATGTCAACTTAACAAGTAGGAATTGACTTAAAATTTTTTTTTAAATATTACCTGTTATACATATATATAAGTTAGTGAAATAAGTATTTCTCTCTTTTCCAAGAAAGCGTTACTTAATACAATATGCAGTTAAGATTTTTTTACAGTTTTTATTTCTTAAAATATTTTTATTTATTCATTTATTTTTGTTTGTTTGACTGTATTTGTTTATATATAGGTTTCCATTTTTGGTCTTTTAAATTGTTTTCATGTTATTGAAAATCATAATACATAAATTACTGCTTGATGCAGTGGATTTTTTGAGATAAAACATTGGCTAAAAAAAATTGCTTAAAGAATCAACGAAGAGAAATTAATTATATATATTTAGAAACTAATTCAGCATTCTTATAGAGATATGGCATAACAAATTATTCATTAAAACTGCCTATGTTACTTAATAACAATCATCGCATTTTGTAAAATGAAACAAAATTATTGCATGCTTTTTATTTTTATTTTGTGCAAATACTTTGTCATACACAGGAATATTTATCACAATAATAAAATAGTTATCCAATATAAAACAAAGTTCGGTATAATTTTCTTTCCTATGTTTTACTGCCAATAGAAAATCTCGATTCAAATTTTAATCATATACCTCAATTGTGTTCAAACACGATAAATGATACATGAGGTATAAGTATAAATAATAGATTGAGGTATATACATTATGAGGTATAAGTATAAATAATAGATTGAAGTATATACATTATGAAGTATAAGCATTTAATTATTATACTAGCAAACAGATGGAAATGGATCAACTTTTTTTTTATTGGTATAATTTCTTTGCTTTTATATTTTAAGCAAAACAAAAATAAAATAATAACAAATAATTAAAATAATAGCTTACGCAATATCATTGCTTTCGAGATTTTGATTATTAAAGGCGAACAGAGTATATCAATTCAATTGACATTCTTTGCCACGGAATAACTCATAATTGTAATTTGAACTTGCTTTTCTTGTTTTATATATGATTTTCTTATTTTATATATGATTTTATTAAATGATTTTCTTGTTTTATACATGATTTTCTTGTTTTATATATGATTTTATTAAATGATTTTCTTGTTTTATATATGATTTTCTTGTATTAAATATAATTTCTTCGCAGATATGATTTCCTAATTATGAAAAAAAAAATAATTGCTCGTGGTGAATATTGAGCCTTTCAAGATTGTTCATCCATCGCTTTCCCAATTTTTTTCAAGAGCAAATCTAAGCTTTAAATCTTTTTAAGAACAACACATTTTTATCACTAATACTTTCTATTGATTTGAGGAAGTCATCATTCAATTTAAAACCTTTTTTGTGGATATTTAAAATTAAATATTTCCCACCATTTTAATATAAAATCAATAAATACTGCTGCATTATAACTTTTTCAATTATGTTTACGCTTTAAAAGAAGTCATGCTCTAATTTGGCATATTGCGAAGCAACTTGCCTGCGCAAGCATTAGGAAGCTTGCCCAAATTAGATTTAAAAAAGAAAACGAATGAAATTATAATACAATAATATTGTTTAAATAAAGAAAAACGCGAAATGAAAAAATGCTTAGTTAGACTAAATGAATGCGAAAACTAGTTTGGCGTGGGCAGTCTGGAGTGGAACAAAGTACAAGGTCAGCGCTTTGTGTGGTGAAGAAATAAGAGAGCGCTTTCTAAATACAGACTAGCTGGTGGATAAACAAGTCAAAATCAGGAAGCAGTATTAATTCAGAGTGCAGTTTGAGAGTGTTTTGAATTTTTAGGATTTTCAATATCGTAATCAGGCAGGCTTTTGATCAAATCATTATTAATGTGTGGGAGATTGGAATAAAAATTTTGAACGAGTTTTTGAATGAAATTTGGGAGAGTCGGAATATTAAGCGAAGAATGTATATCATTATTTCAAAAGAACCAAGGAGCATTTATGACCATACGAAGTATTTTGTTTTGGAGGCGATTTATTATACAGATGTTAAACTTGGCGGCTGACCTAGAAACTGGGCTCGCATATGTTATTATTGGCCGCATGTATACTTTATAGATTAGAAGTTTAATTTCTGTAGAAGTAGGCGAATTAAGGCCGATGAGATGATAGAGAATTCGGATGAGTTTGTTAAAATTATCGCGAATAAAGTGAATATGAGGAAAAAATCTCACATAGAGATTTTTATCTAAAATTACACCAAGATATTTGGCTTGATTGGTCCAGATAATATTTTCTCCGTAATGACAGTTTGAGATGGAAAGCGAGAAGTCGTGCTAGTTTCATGAAATAGATTTATAGCAAATAAAATATTTTATTTCTCAAGTGAAGATGGATAAAAAAAAATTGTGATAATTTAGGTACAATTTTGAAACTGATATTTTCTCAGAATCATAAATATTTTTTAAAGATTGAAGACTTGCCTAATAAATTTGTGAAAAATCATTTGGATCGGAGAAATGAAAAGTTTGGGCTTCTTTTTTTGTGACATTCAATTATTTCTAATAGATATTATTATGTGCACTGTGCCAAATAAAAATATATCTTTTTTTTTCTGGCTTAACTGGATTTTGAATGCAGCATTTTAAGTTATCATTATACATTTTAGTAAACATGTTTTTATTTATTCTATTGTTGTTAAACTTAAAACTGTGTAGTTGAGTTCTTCTAAAAAGCTTAGAATATTTAAATATAATACATCAGCAGTTTGGATTTTCACTGACATTAATACAATTATTTATTCAAATCGGTTTAAAGACTGATGTTATTATAAAAGTGATAGCTTCATAAACAGTATTTCCATCCATAACATTAATATGACCAGCTTTATATGAAATACTGGTTCGTCGGTTTAAGAATTTTGAAAATACTGTCCGTACTGATAATACATATATAAGTATTCAAAAATGTTATGCTTAAAACAGAAATTGATAAAAAAAGTGCAAATTTAAAATTTCAGTAAAACTCTTCTTATAGTTTTAAAGCCAAATAAAAATACAGAAAAATCTCTAAATAGTTTAAATATTAATTAGTACAAGCATACAAATGAAAAATAGCACAATATTAATAATAGATGTGCTGAGATTATAAAATATTTGAACTTCAAACTGGTAAACAAGGAAGAAAGGTTTTTTCAAGAATTATATAAAATTTATTACAAAGCTTTGTATAAAATATTTAACTGTAAATTAAAAAAAATATCAACCAATTTCTAAAATGCAACATATATAAAAAATATAGGCAAAATATTACTGGTCTTAACTTTTTCTCTAAGAAATTATTTTATAACACTACAATTTCAAATTAAAATATTTAACTAACAACTAAAGAAATATCAGTGAGCAATTAAAAGTACAAAATGCAAGTATATAACACAAAATATGTATAATAATTAAATTAAAACAATGTTGTTTAACGCATACAAGCAAAGACACACCACTCTACAAAGAAAGTTATAGACGATTTGCCCTCGCTTGTGACGTCACGTAGTATTTTTACGATGTATTTGTGCCTTGACATATCTCGCGGGCCACGTGAATTTGAACACTACGTTTATTTTATTTTCTCTTCAAATTTTATATGATAGTTTTACATTATTTATTGCAATTTTCTTTCAATAAAACTGGAAACGGAGCAATATATATACTAAGTTCTATATACTATGTTGATTATTTTTAATTTCATGAAAGATTTTTTAGAAATTTTCAATAATTCCTGCCTTATTTGACTTAACTTGTTTCATTATATTTTCCTTATTTTATAATCGTTCACTTTACTAAGCTTGAAGATCTACATTTTCATCCAAATTTCGACTTACTAGCTTGTATACAAATTTTTCTATTTTCTATTTCATATTATCATTTTATTCTGTAAGTTTAATATATATTTCCTATACTTTATAAAATTAAACAAAAAATTATTTCCTTATCACTTTTTAAAAAATTACTATTTTATAGCTTTTCATTTAGGGGAGGGAATACATTTTTTTAATTAAAAAAATTATTCAATTTCATTACAATAAAAAAGTGTTAGTAAACATTTTTCGTTTTATTATTATTATTATAATCCTTAGCTATTTTCTAAATTTTTTTTTTTTAATTTTAATTTGTATTCCACGTATATTTTTATTTAATTTCAGTTAGATTCATACAACTCATTTGATAATAACTAGTTATTTCTTCCCATTAATAAATTTATCACATTAAAAAATGCATTTAAATAAATTATGTAGTTATCTTAAAATTTTCAATTTTAATAATTACTCGATTGACGCAAATTGAAAATATAAATTTAGCGAAATAATAAAACTAGAATTTTAATTTGCATAAATTATTTGTCTTTCTCTGTTGTTCACTTTATTGCTTTTGCAGTTATAAATTATTTAAAAAATTAACATATTTTTTTTTCATTTTTTTCTGTGTTGAAATTTCAACCATCATTCTAATTTCTCTTTTAATTTAAATAAAATATATAAGTATAGCGTATAAACGTTATTACAAAGTGACTACAAAATATAAAAAAAAAGAGTTTCTTAATTGCTTTGTGGTTTATAACGGTAATTGGGATTTCAAAACAATGGTTGATTGCATTATAATTGCATAATTTAATTGATATGGATATCATTTTATTATGTAAAATTGTTATTTCAATTTTTATTCTGATCAACTTCATTTGAAAAAGAAAAGAAATAAATTATTCTCTTTTTATTTCTCATAAAATTTTCGTTGAAGCCAAATTTGTATTTACATTTATTTATCAAATAAATAAAATAAATGTTTTCTTTAATAAATAATTTCTTTCTGTGAATAAATAAATGTTTTAAAATTATTATTGATATAAAAAACATACGTTTTGATTCTGTACATCGTGACATACACGTAAGATTTATTATTAATATCAATTCAGTATTAAATGTAATAAATATATTTTTTATTAAAACTTTGTTTATTGCATATGTTTATTTATGATTTAATAGATTTTATTTAGCACGAGAATAAACTAATAAAAAAATTTAAAGAAAGCTTTGTTCTATAGTAGGTGTAAACTTATTCAGAAAATATTATCATATATAAATAAATAATATAAATATATGATAATATTTTCTAATACTAAATATAGCGTTATCTATATTATTCAAATCATTTGAAGAAAAAAAGATAATTTACTTGAACAAACAAAACTGTATTTTTCAATTTAAATAAAAATTTCGCATAATATTTTAAATATGAATTACTATCCTCGATTTTGTATAAAATTCATTCATTTTAATAACTATAAAGTTCTTAATATTTTGCCTTAATATCTTATTTACATATATCTAAGATACCGAAATTCCAAGGACTATTTTTGCTATATATGTAACACAAATTCAATAACCAGTTTGATTAAATACCCATAGTTTAAATAAATAAAAGGTAATTTATAATTTAAAATATTCATAGAATAATAGTTTTCAATGTTTTTATAAGCATATTTGAGAAAAATAAATTAAAATTTTTAAAAAGGGAAAAATCTTTGTCAATTTATTTCACAATTTAAATTCTTGAAATTTTATAATTTAATAATTTCTTTTAATATTTTTTTTTATTTTCATACTTCAGGAGATTCATAATTTTAATGTATTTTACAGCATTAAATTTAAATATAATAACTATTTGAAGCTTAGATAGACAAATAATATTTTTCTTGCTATCAAGGATATAGTTGTTTTTTAAAAATGATAAAATTTAATATATGATTCACAGAAATATTATCATTTCCAACTTAAAAAAATTATGAATAAAATTACCCGATACCTGTGGTACCGAGTGGCTCTGGCACTCGGTACCACAGGTATCGGGTTCGAATCCCGGCGGTGCCATGGGTGTTTGTAGTGGTTCGAAATCCACTTTAAACCGTAGGTCCCGGTCCTAACAGGATCGTAGAGTGTTGCGGGGGCATTGTTACTCCGCGTCCGTGGCTTAATATCTAGTTACACGCGCCCCCTATGTAATGCAAAGTGAGTAACGTCTGTGCAGCGCTTGCCTTAAGGCATCCACGACCAAGATGTCTGAGTGTTTGCCAGCTGCATTAGAAAGAAAAAAAAATAGATTAATAATAAGATATAGTATAACAAAACAGCCGTCTGATCAGTTTCCCATATTTCAAATATTTAGCCTTGTGAAAACGTTAAAACCTTATATAAATATAAAGCAGATATATTTCTATAAAATCCTTATGGGAATTATCTTTTAAAACATAAAAGGGAATCTGGTGAGATTATCTGGAAACAAATTGTAATATATCCTGAGCACTCCCTGATCTTCTGATGAATTTTTAAATGGTGTGTCAATTTATTTGCAATGACACGATCTAGAAAACGTGCTTCGTTTTGCCCCTATATAATGAACAATATTAGCAGCGAAATGGATTATATATCAAATCAGTCAAATATCAAATCAATCAAATCATATCATAAATATCAAATCAATGAGCACATCACTTATGTAATGCAGATTCAGCTGCTACTTTCCTTTGCATGATAAACTTAACCCCTTCTTTCTTTTATGCTGATTTTACTGTAAATATTTTTGTCTATAACTGTAGGCAGTAGTTTTAAACACACTGAAAATATCACACTTATTTCTTGTCCTTTGAAAATAAATGTTCCTTTGGCATTCTTGCAATTTTATTACATGCACTTTTGCGGTAGTAACTAAGAAAACTGCAGTCCGAGCAATAATACATTATCTCTCTTAGAGTCTTGCTGTTGATTTTAGAATGAACGTGCGTTTTATGCAATCTTTTCCAATACCCAATGGATCCATGAATCTGTTCAGTTGTTTTATATTGTCTCTCGTAATATTGGCCCAGAACTAGACGCTGAATAGACTGTATCGCCTTGCAGGCAATTATAATTAGCACAGTCAAACACTCTCCCTATCTATATATATATATTGTTCAAATTTTCAATCGTTCATAAAATACTTTTTATTCCTCCTCTGAAGTTCAAGAGTTTTATTCCTCTTCTGAAGTTCAAAAGTTTTATTCCTCCTCTGAAGTTCAAGAGTTTTATTCCTCCAAGAAAAGTTCAAGAACTTCATTAGCAGATATATATATGATTATTCCTATTAAATTATCCTAAATTTACATAGGATTACGTCACACTCTTTCTTCAACTAGAAAAGAAAATGCATTTTCGTGACTTTTTTTTTTCCTTTTCTTTTTTTCCCTCTTCTTTCTGTATACACACTCTCCAGTGTGTTTCCCTTTCAGAGTTTCAGTAATTCTCCATTTACCATGCTGTCATTTGCTTCTCAAATCCAACCTTGAATATTCCGTTCCCCAGTAAGGAGAAAATTATACCGGGACCAAGTGCTTCTGAACTGGAGTTTGGATGCGGATTTGAAAATCGGAAAGAGTCGTTGTCACTCACATCTCGAAATGGGAGACGGAAAAAGTGATGTTTTCTCTTGTATTCTCCCGAAATATCTGCATGTGCCGAACAGATAGTTTTCCTCAAGAATGGGATTTCATTCCTTCTTCCTTTTTTTTAATAGAAAATACGACAGCACAGACTTTTTTCCCACATCTTTTAGAATCGAAATCTAAAAAATTGAACGTAGAACAACTATTTCTTGAACCCAACTTGAAAAGAGACGATTTATCTGTGTCACGGTAAAATGTAGCGGTTTTTTATTGCATGAGAGTTTGTATAAGACTGGTCTGAAATCATTGGAATAAGCTATTTCGAATTGTTATTTATAAGCCATTAAAATGTTATTGAATTAACTGTCAAATGTTTCTCCTAAAGCATATTACAAGCTATATTGTTGCTATATATCACTTTTCTATAGCATATTTCTAGCTGTATTGTTATTATATATTACTTTCACATTATTATATGCAGTTATTTCTTGAACCCAACTCGAAAAGGGGTGGCTTATCTGGGTCACGTTAAAATGTAGCGGTTTTTTATTGCATGAGAATTTGCATAAGACTGGTCTGAAATCATTGAAATTAGCCTTATTTCTAAAACATTAAAAAGTTATTCAATTAACTGTCAAATGTTTCGCCTCAAGCATATTTGAAGCTATATTGTTATTATACAGGGTGATTATAATTAAAGTCCCACTTCCAAATGCTGTAAAAAAAGAACCACTCCTCACAATAAGTTCAAATTTAAACTGAAGATACTGGAAATCGAAGATTGAAATGGTACGACATCAAAAAAAGTTCCAAAGTATATTAAAAGATGGTGCTGTAAGCGGCATTAAAGAGTGAATTCTTTTGCCAGTAATATTTTGAATCGTAATTACAACGTATATGGTATGAGTTGCACATTAAAGCTGATGTAGTCTTCAATGTGCTCGATTGCTTAGATGGTTTGACGGAAAACATGACTTCCAAGTCCTTCAACAGTCGTGACATTGTTAGCGGAAGCCCATCCATCACGAAAAGGTCATACCAAATTGGATGGAAAAAATCGGTGTAACTTTTTCTGAAACTTTTTTCATGCCATATACATACCGTTTCAACCTTATTCAAGTATCATCAGTTCATATTTGAACACAATGTGAAGAGTGATTCTTATTTTACAGCATTTTTAGAGTGGGAATTTGATTATAATAACCCTGTATATATAATTTGTAAAGATATATGTATATATGATTGTTCCTATTGAATTATTCTAAATTTGCATATGAACAAGTCACACTCTTTCTTCAAATAGAAAACTTTTTTACTCCACATTTTATTTTTCCTCCACATTTTATTTTTCCTCCTTCTTTCTGTATACACACTCGCCTGTGTTTTCCCCTTTTCAGAAATTCAGTAATTCTCCATTCACCATACTGCATTTGCCTCTCAAACCCGACCTTGAATATTCCATTTTATCAGTAAGGAGAATATTATTCCGGGGCCAAATGCTTCTGAACTGAGTTTGGATTCGGATTGTAGAATCGGAAAGAGTCGTTGTCACATCTCAAAATAGGCGACGGGAAAGTGATATTTTCTCTTGTATTTTCCCGAAATATCTGCATGCGCCGAACAGATAGTTTTCCTCTAAACAGGGATTTATTTTTTCTTATTTCTTTCTTTTTCTTTATAATAGAAAATACGACAGCACAGCTTTTTTTTTCTTTACATATTTTAGAAACGAAATCTAAAAAATTGAATGTGTAACAACTATTTCTTGAACCGAACTTGAAAAGAGACGATTTATCTGGGTCAGGTTAAAATGGTTCTTTTTTTTTTTATTGCGTAAGTCTTTGCATAAGACTTGTTTGAAACCACTGGAATCAGCTTTGTTTATAAGACATTTAAATGTTATTCAATTAACTGTCAAATGTTTCGCCTCTATCATATTTCAAGCTATATTCTTATTATACAGGGTAAATATAATCTTTTGAGTCTTGAGTAGTATATTTGATATTATAATATAATAATATTATAATCTTGAATAATATATTTGAAGTCCCACTTTCAAAATGCTGTAAAAAAAGAACCACTCGTCACAATGAGTTCAAATTTGAACTGAAGATACTTGGAGAAGGTGGAAACGCTACTGCATTAAAAAAGTTCCAAAGTGTAGTAATAGATAGCCCTCTAAGTGGTATAAAGAAAGTGAATTCGGCAGCCAGTGATATTTTGAATCCACGTGACAACACATTTGGCATGAGTAGCACATTAAACCAACTGTAGTATTCAATGTGATTGACTGTTAGTTGTGACATTGTTAATGAAACGCCCATCCACCACGGCAAGGTCATACCAAATTGGAAGGGAAAAATCGGTGTAACTTTTTCTGGAACTTTTTTGATGCCATACCTAATTGGAGTGTAAAAATCTGCGAAACTGTTTCTTTGAATATTTTTCTTATGCCGTACCGTTTCCTCCTTCTTCAAGTATCTTCATTTCAAATTTTAACTCAATGTGACTGAGTGGTTCTTTTTTTATAGAATTTTGAGAGTGGGAATTTGATACTAATAACCCTATTTATATAATGTATATATATATATATGATTATTCCTATTAAATTATTCTAAATTTACATAGAATTATGTCACACTCTTTCTTCAACTAGAAAAGAAAATACATTTTCATATCTTTTGCTGTTTTTTTTTTTCTATTTTCCTCTCTTTTTTTCTGTATGCACACTCTGGTGTGTTTTTCCATTTCAGAAATTCAGTAATTCTCCATTTACCATTCCACCAACTGTGTCTCAAATCCGACCTTGAATGTTTCGTCCTTCAGAAAGCAGAAAATTGTTCCGATGCCAAGTGCTTCTGAGCTGGAGTTTGGATTCGAATTTGGAAATTGGAAAGAGTCGTTGTCACTCACATTTCGAAATGGGCGACAGGAAAACTGATATTTTCTCTTGTATTCTCCCGAAATATCTGCATGCGCCGAAGAGACGATCGCAGATAGTTTTCCTCTAGAATGGGTTTACGAAATCTAAAAAATTGAATGCGTAACATCTATTTCTAGACGATTTATCTGGGTCACTTTAAAATACGGCGTTTTTTATTGCGTAAAAGTTTGTATAAGACTTGTTGGAATCAGACTTGAGGAATCAGTGTTGTTTATAAATGTTTATATATGTTTTGTTTTGTCTTTTCTTGGAATTTTTAATGTCGTACCCATACCGTTTACCCCTTCTTCAAGTATCTTCCGTTCAAATTTCAACTCAATGTGACGTGTGGTTCATTTTTTACAGCATTTAGAATGTGGGAATTTAATTCTTCCATTCTTCACAATGATTTCAAATTTGAACTAAATATACTTGAAGAAAGGAGAAACGGTACGATATCAAAAAAAGTTCCGAAGTGTATAGATAGATGGCTCTGTAAGCGGCATAAAGAAAGTGAATTCTTTTGCCAGTGATATTTTGAATCGAAATGAGAACATATATGGAATGAGTTGCACATGAAACCAAAAGTAGTGCTCAATATGCTTGATTGCTTCAGTGTTTTCACAGATAAAATGACTTCTAGGTCATTCAGCCGTTGCGACAATGTTAGTGGAAATCCACCACGGCACGGTCATACCAAATTGGATGGGAGAAATTGTTGTTACTTTTTCTGGAACTTTCTTGATGCCATACCGTTTCCTCTATCTTCAAGTATTTTCCGTACAAATTTGAGCTCATTGTAACGAGTGGTTCATCTTTTACAGCATTTTGAAAGTGGGAATATAATTATAATAACATTTTATATATAATATATAATTTATAAATATGTATATATATATATAATTGTACATATTAAATTATTCCAAATTTACATATGATTAAGTCACACTCTTTCTTCAACTACAAAAGAAAATACATTTTAAATGTCTTTCCCCCCCTTCTTTCTGTATAGAAACTCTCCTATGTTTTTCCCATTCAGAAATTCAGTAAATCTCCGTTATTTATTTATCTTTTGTACTAGTACTGCATTTAATATAATATAACTATACTTAACCATAATTAATGTTACCAAAAAATTTTTTTAAGGTAATATTATATTTACCATTCTCAAAGTGCACTTAGCATTATTACTCCACATATTAGCGCTATTCACAATTTTTTTTCAATCTGCGACTTTCTCACAAGATGTCCGCTTCATCGAATAACATTAGCCTCTATAAGTGATAACGACGACAAACGGGAAACGATAAACCAGCTCCAATACAATCTCCTCGTCGCTTAGTGGTAATTATATACTTATATTACTACCAGAGCTATTAGCCAAAAGATTTCCGCTAACACTCTAATAGTTCTTTAAAAAAAAGAACAGTCCAGAAAAGCACCCTTTAATTTTCTCCCCCCACCATTCACGAAAGAAGAAACAACGACCAGGCCACATATAAAAAGAAAACTATTTTTTTCCAACTCCAGATAGCTACTGAAAATAATAACAATAAGGGGTTTGCAAGATAAAAGTGAAAAAATAAATAAAAGAGCCGAACAAACCGCCACTCGTTTTCGATAAAGGTTGACGCAGTGCATGCTCTGGTGCGAAATGAAGATGGCCGCTGCGGTTCCTATCAGTTCAATTACGGCGAAGGACCAAATTGATTTGGCGGTCATTTTTGTAATGACTTCTTGGAGGAGAAATTCGATCCTTTTTTTCTTTGTCTACCTCGTGATATCTGGGAAGTGTTATTAGTGTTCAGGTGGATGTGATGAAGTTAGTGGCAAGTAAATGCCTGCGAGGGATCATTCTTTTACCAGAACCTCACTAAAGTAAATAATGTTTTTTCCCATATTGGACAAACCCGTTCTTTGGTGATTTTTATCAGAAGCAATCATGTACTACATAATATCACTTAAAAGAGTGCTTCTTTCTACAACAACATTATTGATAGTTAAATATTGTAATACAAAATGCATTAAACAGCAGAAGTGCTTGTATTGATTCTGATATGCTATTTTTTTTTTTTTTTTGTGTGTGTGTGACTCAGAAATTTTAAATTTATTTATTTTTCTTTTAAAAAATTATTATTTATTTAATTTTGTTAGTTTCCGTATTTACTCAATAAGCTTAAATTGGAGATTGAAACATTGGTGATCAACATTTTTGTTTTAAGAACTTGAAAGTTTTGTTTTGTTTTAAGAACCACAAGAACACTTATCGGAGTGAAATATAATGAAGAACTCGCAAGGTTTTCTTTGAACTCGAAGACAAATCTTACTGATGTTTCTCTTAGGGTTTTCATGTCAACGGTGTCTTAATAGGTCTGCCATGGGGCACTCTGCCAAATACTAAATTCTCTATAAATTTTACTTCCTTCAAGTGTCAAATTACTTATGTCCAAGTAACCATGCGTCTAACACTAAAATCAATGCCTTATTTATCGTATGTACTAGTACTGCATTTAAAATATTATAACTATACTTAACGTTGTCCAAAAAACCCATTTTAAGGGAATAGTATACTTATCATTCTCAAAGTGTCTGCACTTAGCATTGTTACTTCACATATTAACGCTGCTCAAATTTTTTTTTTCAATTCCGACTTTCGCACAAGATGTCCGCCTCATTGAATAACATTAGCCTCTTTAAGTAATAACGACGACAAACGGGGAATGATAAACCAGCTCCAATACAATCCCCAACGTCTCCTCGTGGTAATTATATATATTTATATAACTACCAGAGGTAACAGCCAAATGATTTCCGCTGAAACTCTAATAGTTCCTTTAAAAAAAATCAGAACAGAACAGAGAAGAACCCTTTAATTTCTCTCCCCCACCATTCACGAAAGAAGAAACAACGACAGTGCCGCATATAAAAAGAAAACTTTTTTTTTCAAAGCTCCAGATAGCTACTGAAAAGAATAACAATAAGGGGATTGCAAGATAAAAGTGAAAAGGAAAAAAGAAAAAAAAAAGAAGAAGCAAACAAACCGCCACTCGTTTTCGATGAAGGTTGACGCAGTGCATGCTCTGGTGCGAAATGAAGATGGCCGCTCCGGTTCCTATCAGTTCAATTACGGTGAAGGACCAAATTGATTCCGCGGTCATTTTTGTAATGACTTCTTGGGGGAGAAATTCGATCTTTTTTCTTTGTCTACCTCGTGATATCTGGGAAGTGTTATTAGTGATCAGGTGGATGTGATGAAGTTAGTGGCGAGTGAATGCCTGCGAGGGATCATTCTTTTTCGCGAACCTCACTAAGGTAAATAATGTTTTTCCCATATTGGGCAGCCTGTACTTTGGCGATTTTCACCAGTCAGCAATCATGTACTGCATAATATCACTTAAAAGCGTGCCTTTTTACACAAAGGCACGAATATCCGAATATTATCGGTATTCAGATATTGTAATACAAAATGTATTAAATAGCAAAAGTCCTTGTATTAATTCTGATCTGCTATTTTTTTGTGCAAATAAGTAATTATAATTTTTTTGTTTTTATTTTAAAAAAGACGGTGGCCGAGCAGCTAGAGCTCTGGGGCTCGGTACCACAGGTTTTTGGTTCAAGTCCCGGCAGGTGATATGGATATTTGTAGTTGTTTGTAATCCACTTTAAGCCGTATGTCCCAGTCCAATAGAATCGTAGAGCGTTGCGGATGCATTGTTAATCCGAGTCCGTTGCTTATCTTCAAACTACACGCACCTCCTGTTTAGTGCTAAGCGAGTAACGTCGGTGCGGCGCTTGTCTTAAGGCATCAAAGACCACTGTCTAAGTGTTTGCCAGATATGTTAGGAAAAAAAGTACCGTATTTAAAATACTATAACTGTACTTAACTATAATTAATGTTGTCCCAAAAAAACTCCTTTTCAGGGAATTGCATATTTACCATTCTCAAAGTAACTGCACTTAGCATTATTACTCCACATATTAGAAGTGCTATTCAAAAATTTTTTCATTATCGACTTTCGTTTAAGATGTTCGGCTCATTGATTAACATCAGTCTTGGAACAAACGGGAAACGATAAACCAGCTCCAATACAAACTCCAACGTCACCCCGTGGTAATTATATACTTATATAACTACCAGAGGTAATAGCCAAAATATTTCCGCTGCAACTCTAATAGTTCTTATAAAAAAAGTAGAACAGAACAGAGAAGCACCCTTTAATTTCTTCCCCCATTAACTAAAGAAGAAACAACGACGGTGCCGCATAAAAGAAAACTTTTCTTTTCCAACTCCAGATAGCTAATGAAAATAATAACAATAAGGGGTTTGCAAGATAAAAAGTGAAAGAAAAGAAAGAAGAACCAAACAAACCGCCACTCGTTTTCGATAAAGGTTGACGCAGTGCATGCTCTGGTGCGAAATGAAGATGGCCGCTCCGGTTCCTATCAGTTGAATTACGGTGAAGGACCAAATTGATTCCGCGGTCATTTTTGTAATGACTTCTTGGAGGAGAAATTCGATCCTTTTTTTTATGTCTACCTCGTGATATCTGGGAAGTGTTATTAGTGATCAGGTGGATGTGATGAAGTTAGTGGTGAGTGAATGCCTGCGAGGGATCATTCTTTTTCGCGAACCTCACCAAAGTAAATAATGTTTTTCCCATATTGGGGCAGCCCGTTCTTTAGCGATTTTTATCAGAAGCTGTCATGTATTATATAATATCACTTAAAAGCTACAAAGAAATTACACGAATATTATCGATAGTTAAATATTGTAATGCAAATTGCATTATACAGCAGAGGTTCTTGTATTAATATTGATATGTTATTTTTTTGTGTAAATAAGTACTTTTAACTTTATTTATTTTTCTTTAAAACAATATTTTTCTTTAAAAATGATGACCCAGCATTCAAAGAGCTCTGGTGCTCGGTACTACAGGTTTTAAGTTAGAGTCCCGGATGTGCCATGGATGTTTGTAATGTTTTCGATTCCGATTTAAACCTTAAGACCAAGTCTAATATGATTATTGAGCGTTGGGCGTAGGGTTGATAACCTTAATCCGTAAAAAGAAAATCATCTATCGTATCTTATCTGCCAGTAGGCAGACGGCCTTCGCCCACAATGAGGCTTTTGTGCCAATGCTCATGCCTAGTAAAATACTTAATATACTATAACCATCGATCTAAACATCCATGTAACCATAAATCTAACACTAAATCAATCCCTTATTTACCTTTTGTACTAGTACTGCATTTAAAATACTATTAATATACTTAACTATAATTAATGTTGCCAAAAGAAACATTTTAAGGGAATGGCATATTTGCCAAAGTGTCTGCACTTTGCATTATTACTCCACATTTTAGAAGTGCTATTCAAAAAATTTTTTCTATCCCGAATTTCGCACAAGATGTCCGCCTCATTCAATAACATTAGCCTCTTTAAGTGATAACGACGACAAACGGGAAAAGATAAACCAGCCGCTATACAATGTCCTGCGTCGCCGGTGGTAAGTATATACTTATATAACTACCAGAGGTAATAGCCAAAAGATTTCCGCTGAAACTCTTTAATAGTTCTTTAAAAAAGAACAGAAAAGAAAAGCAGCCTTTAATTTCACCCCCACCATTCGCCAAACAAAAAACAACGACGGTATCGCATATAAAAAGAAAACTTTTCTTTTCCAACTCCAGATAGCTACTGAAAACAATAACTATAAAGGGTTTGCAAGATAAAAGTGAAAAGAAAAAAGAAAAGATCCAAACAAACCGCCACTCGTTTTCGATAAAGGTCGACGCAGTGCATGCTCTGGTGCGAAATGAAGATGGCCGCTGCGGTTCCTATCAGTTCAATTACGGTGAAGGACCAAATTGATTCGGCGGTCATTTTTGTAATGACATCTTGGGGGAGAAATTTGATCTTTTTTTTTCTTTGTCTGCCTCGTGATATCTGGGAAGTGTTATTAGTTATCAGGTGGAAGTGATGAAGTTAGTGGCGAGTAAATGCCTGTGAGAGATCATTCTTTTTCGCGAACCTCACTAAATTAAATAATGTTTTTCCCATATTGGACAAACCAGTTCTTTGGCGATTTTTATCAGCTACTGTAATCATGAACTACATAATATCACTTAAAATCGAGCTTCTTTCTACAACAATATTATTGATAGTTAATTATCAATAATATTCATTTTAAAGCATTTTGTATTACAATCAATATTATTATTATTATTGATTGTAATACAAAATGCATTAAACAGCAGAAGTGATTGTATTGATTCTGATACGCTATTTTTTTGTGCGACTCCCAAATTTTAAATTTATTTTTCTTTAAAAAAATTATTATTCATTTAATTTTGTTAGTTTCCCTATTTAGTTAGTAAGCTTAAATTTTAGATTTAAACATTGGTGAACAACACTAAGAACTTGAAAGATTTGATTAGAAAGAGGAACCACAAGAACACTTATCGGGGTGCAATATAATGAAGAACTCGAAAGGTTTTCTTTGAAATCGAGAACAAATCGTACTGATGCCAACGGTGACTTAATAGGTCTGTCATGGGACACTCTGCGTAACACTAAATTCTCTATAAATTTTACTTCATTCAGGTGTCAAATTACTTAGGTCCAAGTAAACATCAATATAACACTAAAATCAATGCCTTATTTATCTTTTGTACTATTACTGTATTTAATACACTATAACTATAAACTATAATTAATGTTGCCCAGAAAAAAAAAAAACATTTTAAGGGAATAGCATATTTACCTTTCTCAAAGTGTCTGCACTTAGCATTATTACTCCACATATTAGAAGTGTTATGAAAAATGTTTTTTTTCAATTCCGACTTTCGCACAAGATGTCCGCCCTTTGAATAACATTAGCCTCTTTAAGTGGCAATAGATGATGGATGGATACTTGATAGATAGTTATCTATATATTAACTACTTGGTTACTTTGTTATCTATTTATTATATCTATATATTACAACAATATATTATTTATACAGATGATTATATAGATTGTTACTTGTACTTAATACACTGAAGTGACAAAAGTCATGGGATAGCAATATGCAAATTTTCAGATGGCAGTAGCATCGCGTAGAACAGGTATAAATGCGCAGTGCTTTCGCAGAGCTTTCATTTCTGTTCAAGTTATTCATGTGAAGAGGTTTTGACGTGATGATGACCGCACGACGGGAATTAACAGACTTTGAACGCGGAATGTTAGTTGGAGCTGGACGCATGGACATTTCAGGCATAACATCCCACCATGGACAGCGCAGTGGTCGACCGCCTGCACTTAACGACCGAGACCGGCGACGTCTGCAAAGAGTCGTAAATTCTAACAGACAAGTAATACTGCGTCAAATAACCGCAGAAATCAATGTGGGACGTACAAGGGACTTGTCTGTTAGAACTGTGCGGAGAAATTTGGCTTTCTTGGGCTATTCCAGCAGAAGACCGACTCGAGTGCCTTTACTGACAGAACGACATCCCTTGCAGCGACTCTCGTGGGCACGTGAGCATATCGGTTGGTCCCTAGATAAATGGAAAACCGTGGCCTGGTCCGATGAGTCACGATTTCAGTTGGTAAGAGCTGATGGTAGGGTTCGAGTGTGGCGCAGACCCCACGAAGCAATGGACCCAAACTGTCAGCAAGGCACTGTTCAAGCTGGTGGTGGCTCCGTAATGGTGTGGGCTGTTTTTTCATGGCCTGGACATGGTCCTCTGGTGCGACTGGACTGAACATTGACTGGAAATGCTTATGTTCAGCTACTTGGAGATCACTTGCAGCCATTCATGGACTTCATGTACCCAAACAACGATGGGATTTTTATGGAGGACAATTCGTCATGTCACCGGGCCACAACTGTTCGCGATTGGTTTGAAAACATTCTGGACAATTCCAATGAATGATCTGGCCACCTAGATCGCCCGACATGAACCCCATCGAGCATTTATGGGACATCATCGAGAGGTCTGTTCGTGCCCAAAATCCTGCACCATCAAAGCTTTCACAATTATGGACGTCTATCGAGACAGCATGGCTCAATATTCCTGCAGAAGACTTCCAACGACTTGTTGAGTCCATGCCACGTCGAGTTGCTGCACGTCGCCGGGCGAAAGGAGGGCCGACACGATATTAAGAGGTATCCCATGACTTTTGTCACTTCAGTGTATAATCATCTATCTAACACTAAAATCAATGCCTCATTTATCTTTTGTACTAGCACTGTATTTAATATACTATAACTACACTTAACTATAATTAATGTTGCCCCCCCAGAAAACATATTTTAAGGGAATTGCATATTTACCATTCTCAATGTGTCTGCACTTAGCATTATTACTCCGCATAATAGAAGCAAAGTGAAATTTTTTTATCTTTCCCGACTTTCGCACAAGATGTCCGCCTCATTGAATAACATCAGCCTATTTAAGTGATAACGACGACAAACGGGAAACAATAAACCAGCTCCAATACAATCTCCTCGTCGCCCGTGGTAATTATATACTTATATAACTACCAGAGTTAATAGCCAAAAGATTTCCGCTAACACTTTAATAGTTCTTTTAAAAAAAAAGGAACAGAAGAGAGAAGCACCCTTTAATTTATATCCCCCCGCCGTTCACCAAAGAAGAAACAACGACGGTGCCGCATATAAAAATAAACTTTTCTTTTCCAACTCCAGATAGCTACTGAAAATAATAACAATAAGGGTTTTGCAAGATAAAAAGTGAAAAAGAAAGAAAGAACTAAACAAACCGCCAATCGTTTTCGATAAAGGTTGACGCAGTGCATGCTCTGGTGCGAAATGAAGATGGCCGCTCCGATTCCTATCAGTTCAATTACGGTGAAGGACCAAATTTATTTGGCGGTCATTTTTGTAATGACTTCTTGGGGGAGAAGTTCGATGTTTTCTTTTTTTCTGCCTCGTGATATCTGGGAAGTGTTATTAGTGATCAGGTGGATGTGATGAAGTTAGTGGCGAGTGAATGCCTGCGAGGGATCATTCTTTTTTGCGAACCTCACTAAAGTAAATAATGTTTTTCCCATATTGGAGCAGCCCGCTCTTTGGCGATTTTTATCATTGGCAATCCTGTACTACATAATATCATTTAAAAGCTATAAAGAAATTACCCGAATATTATCGATAGTTACATATTGTAATAAACATTGCATTAAACAGCAGGAATGCATGTATATTGATATGTTATTTTTTGTGTGAGTAAGTAATTTGAAATTTATTTATTTTCATTTAAAAACAGAACTAATTATTTAATATTTTTAGTTTCCGCAACCATTCTATTTAATATTGCTTATTGTAGATGTACAGATTTAATATTGCTTATTGTAGATTAATTATTCCAGATATATGATAATGAGTTGGATTTTTTATTTATTATCTATAACAGGGGTGGACAACCCAAATGATCTTGCAGGCTACTTTGAAAATGCATCATAACTTCGCGGGCCGCATATAAAATAATGTATCCCCCTATCAGATTTAGACCCACTATGGACATTTTTTGGAATGAAAAATGGAAACGTAATGAGTTATGATTATTATTCATATATGTAAATGATACTATAGTAATAATGATACTAAGCGCATACTGTATCTATATAGGAATAAAATGATTAATTATAGCTGAGTCAGATGTACTAGTAACACTGCTCATGTACGATGACTAATAACACTAGTAAACCCTGGATGTACTAGTAACACTGCTCATTTGCGATGACTAGTAACACTAATAAATCATGGATGTACTAGTAGCATTGCTCTTGTACGATGACTAGAAACACTAGTAAACCATGGATGTACTAGTAACGAGATGTACTAGCAACACTAATAAAACACAGAACATTTTTGAATATATGAGACATATTGTCACCATTCTAGTTTGAAAATTATTACATTTGACAAATGTTTAAATAAAAACACTCTTAACAATTTTATTCTGGGTTCACTGCTTCTGAATTGAATTTGGATTTGAAAAGGCCTACAAGAAAAGTGATATATGATAACAATATAGCTTGAAATAGGCTTGAGGTGAAACATTTGACAGTTAATTCAATAGCTTTTTGCCTTAGAAATAAGGCTGATTCCAACGGCTCCAGACAAGTCTTATGCAAACTCTTATGCAATAAAAAAAAGCTGCATTTTGACATGAAGCAGATAAATCGTCTGTTTTCAAGTTTTGTTCACGAAATAGTTGTTACTCATTCAATTTTTTTGATTTCGTTTCTAAAAGATGGAAAGAAAAAAAAACTGTGCTGTCGTATTTTATATTAAAAAAAAGGAAGAAAGCAAGAAATCCCATTCTACAGGAAAACTATCTGTTCGGCACATGCAGATATTTCGGGAGAATACAAGAGAAAATATCACTTTTCCCGTCGCCCATTTCGAGATGTGAGTGACAACGACTGTCTCCGATTTTCAGATCCGAATCCAAACTCCAGTTCAGAAGCACTTGGCATCGGAATAATTTTCTCCTTACTGAGCAACGGAATATTCAAGGTTGGATTTGAGAGGCGAATGGCAGCATGGTGAATGGAGAATTACTGAATCTCTGAAAGGGAAAAACACAGGAGAGTGTGCATACAGAAAGAAAGGCGATAAAAAGACAGAAAAAGAGACATGAAAATGTATTTTCTTTTCTAGTTAAAGAAAGAGTGAGACTTAATCCTATGTAAATTTTGAATAATTTAATAGGAATAATCATATTTATATATATACTACTGTGCCCAAAAAGTAAGAAACAATTTTGTTTTTCAAAAATTCTTTATTTATTCTTCCAAATTTATTTCATCGCCTTCAAAGTAATCCCCTCCGGACACAATGCCCTTATGCCAACTTTTTTTTCCAATCCTCAATGTATACTAAAAGTCATTGGCTGGGATGAACTTCAAAGCGCGGGCCGATCCGCGTTGAACCTCTTCAATTGACGCAAAACCGGAGTGATTTTTTGAGTTTAGGGACTAGCCAGAAGTCGCATGGTGTGAATACGGTGGTTGTGGAACAATATGGGTTTCATTTTTGGCAAAAAAGTCACGAAGAATCAATGTAGTGTAAACTGGCGCAGTTAGTGTTTTCGGTACCAATCGAGATTGAACGCGTTTGTGGCCCAAAATGGAATGGACAAATCCTTTTGAAATTCCAACATCCTCAGCAAGGTCTCCAATTGCAAATCAACGGTTTATATATATTTGCTTCGGACGGTTTATATAAATCTTGAACTTTTCTTATTCAACCTTTTAATATTTGCCGAATAATTTCGTTGCTTGGTTTGGCGGAACAATGGTTCGCCAAACAAGCAATGGTCATTTTGTGCACATTTTAGGCTAATTAGACCAGGACTTACAGCTTAATATGTATTCTGAACTACCAACAAACATCCATGCCATCGCCAGGATTCAAACCTGAAACCTGTGGTATGAAAGGCCAGAGCACAAGCCAATTGTCCATCAGGTCACCGAGTTTCGTTGCTGCAGCTGATGAGCACTTCGGATAGTTCAAATAGTAGAAGAACTCGAAAACTTTTTTTTTTCTAGTTGAAGACTAGACATTCATTAACGTATCCCTCAATCATATGTAAATTTGGAATAATTTAATAGGATTAATCATATATCTGCTAATCATAAATTTTTCACAATCCAATAGGATTGTGAAAAATTTGAACCACTTGTGCAGATCAAATTTGAACTCATTGTGAAGAGTAGTTCTTTTTTAAAGCATTTTAAAAGTGGGACTTTAATTGTAATCACCGTGTAGATAATTAATAAAACTAATTATCAAGCAATGGCTACGAAAATTTATAAAATTACATAATTAATTCGTTATTTAAAGAAAAATAAATTAATTTAAAAATATTTACTCACGCAAATAAATAATTTATTAAAAATAATACAAGCACAACAAAAAAAGTTCCAAAGTATATTAATAGAAGGAGTTGTAAGCGACATAAAGAAAGGGAATTGGGCTGCCAGTGATATTTTGAATCGAAATGACAACGCATTTGGTATGAGTTGCACATTAAACCAACTGCAGTGTTTAATGAGCTTCATTGTTTCGGTTTTTTAACGGAAAAAATGACTTCCAAGTCATTCAACGATTGTGACACTGTTAGTGGAAAGACCATCGACCCCGGCAAGTCGTACGAAATTGAATGGGAAAAATCGTGGGAACTTTTTTTTGATGCCATACCGTTTCCCCTTTCTTCAAGTATCTTCAGTTCAGATTTGAACTCATTGTGATAGGTGGTTCTTTTTTTTTTAAGCATTTTGAAAGTGGGACTTTAATCGTAATCAGATTATAGATAATAAACAAAATTAATTAACACGCATTATTAAATATAATGGGAACGGAAACCATTAAAGTTAAATAATTAATTCTTTTTTTAAAGAAAATAAATATAAAAATACTTACTCACACAAAAAAATAACATATCAAAATTAATACAAGCACTTGTGCTGCTTAATGCATTTTGTATTACAATATCTAAATACCGATAATATTTGGGTAACTTCTTTGTAGCTTTTAAGTTATATTATGTACATGATTGCCGTTACCATAGTTAATCAAAATCGCCAAAGAACGGGTTTGTCCACTATGGGAAAAACATTATTTACTTTAGTGAGGTTCGCGAAAAGAATGATCCCTCGCAGGCATTTACTTGCCACTAACTTCATCACATCCACCTGATCGCTAATAACACTTCCCAGATATCACGAGATAGACAAAGAAAAAAGATCGAATTTCTGCCCCAAGAAGTCATTACAAAAATTACCGCCAAATCAATTGGGTCCTTCACCATAATTGAACTGACAGGAACCGGAGCGGCCATCATCATTTCGCACCAGAGCATGCACTGCGTCAACCTTTATCGAAAACGAGTGGCGGTTTGTTTTGTTCTTTCTTTTCTTTTTTCTTTTTTTCACTTTTATCTTGCAAACCCTTATTGTTATTATTTTCAGTAGATATCTGGAGTTGGAAAAGAAAAGTTTCTTTTTTTTGCGGCAGCGTCGTTGTTTCAACTATCGTGAATGGTGGGGGGAAGAAATTAAAGGGTGCTTCTCTGTTCTTTTTTTATTTTTTTTAAAGAACTATTAGAGTTTTAGCGGAAATCTTTTGGCTATTACCTCTAGTAGTTACATAAGTATATAATTACCCCCGGCGACGTTGGAGATTGCATTGGAGCTGGTTTATCGTTTCCCGTTTGTCGTCGTCATTATCACTTAAAGAGGCTGATGTTATTCAATGAGGCGGACATCTTGTGCGAAAGTCGAGATTGAAAAAAAAAATTTTTGAATAGCACTTTTCACTTTTCTTCGAATATATGGAGTACTAATGCTAAGTGCAGACACTTTGAGAATGTTAAATATATACTATTCACTTAAAGTGTGTTTTTTTGGGCAACATTAATTATAGTTAAGGATAGTTTATGAAATACAGTACTAATACTAGTGTATATTAAATACAATACTAGTACAGTAAAACCCTCACAATAAAAACTGTCGCACCTCCTTTAGGAACCTGATGGCCGAGTGATTAGCAATCTGCCGCTTAGGGCCACAGGTTTTTATTCGAATTCCAACGATGCCATGGATGTTTATAATGGTTCAGAATCCACTGTAAACCTAAATTTCAGATTTAATATTGCTGTAGAGCGTTGAACGTAGGGCTGACAACCTTACCCTGTAAAAAAAAACATATCTCGTCTCGAAATCTGCCAGTAGCCAGACGATCTTAGACCGCCATGGAGATGTTGCTTCGTTGATGATAATGACTAATACAAAAGATAAATATGGCACTGATTTTAGTGTAGATGGCTGGATATTTCGACCTAGGTAATTTGACACTTGTATGAAGCACAATTTATTTATTATCCATAGAGTCCTATGGTTGACCTGGGAGCACACTTTGTCAAAGTATGTACCAAAGCATGCACTGCGTCAAACTTTATCGAAAACGAGTGGTGGTTTGTTTAGTTCTTTTTTTTTTCTTTCCACTTTTATCTTGCAAACCCCTTATTGTTATTATTTTCAGTAGCTATCTGGAGTTGGAAAAGAAAAGTTTTCTTTTTATATGCGATATCGTCGTTGTTTCTTCTTTCGTAAATGGTGGGGAGGAGAAATTAAAGGCTGCTTCTCTTTTATGTTCGGATTTTTTTAAAGAACTGTTAAAGTTTCGCAGGAAATCTTTTGGCTATTACCTCTGGGTAGTTATATAAGTATGTAATTACCACCGGCGACGTTGGAGATTGTATTGGAGCTGGTTTATCGTTTCCCGTGTGTCGTCGTTATCACTTAAAGAGGCATATGTTATTCAAGGTAGCGAACATCTTGTGCAAAAGTCGGGATTGAAAAAAAATTTCAATAGCACTTCTAATATGTGGAGTAATAATGCTAAGTGCAGACACTTTGAGAATGGTAAGTATACTATTCCCTTAAGATGTCTTTTTTTGGGGAGCAACATTAATTATATTTAAGTATAGTTTTTTTTTGTTCTAATGCAACTGATAAACACTTAGACAGTTGTCTTGGATGCTTTAAGGCAAGCTCTGCACCGACGTTACTCACTTAGCACTACCCAAGAGGTGCGTGTAGCTGAAGAAAAGCTACGAATGCGAAGTAACAATAACCCAAACAACGATCTACGATGCTGTTAGACCGGGACCTACAGTTTAACGCGGATTCCCAACAGTGTACATACCGCAAACAAACATCCGTACCAATGCCATGATTCGAACATGAAGCCTGTGGTATTACATATTCAATAAGCAATATAAAAATATGGAAATAATAAATTAAATAATTAATATTTTTTTAAAGGAACATGAATAAATTTAAAATTACTTACACACACAAAAAAAATATCATATCAAAATTAATACAAGCACTTCTGCTGTTTAATACATTTTGTATTACAATATTTAACTACCGATGATATTGTTATAGAAAGAAACACGCTGTTAAGTGATGTTATGTAGTACATGATTGTTGCTGATAAAAATCGCGAAAGAACGGGCTGCTCCAATATAGGAAAAACATTATTTACTTTAGTGAGGTTCTCAAAAAAGAATGATCCCTCGCAGGCATTTACTTGCCACTAACTTCATCACATCCACCTGATCACTAATAACACTCCCCAGATATCACGAGGTAGACATAGAAAAAAAATCAAATTTCTGCCCCAACAAGTCATTACAAAAATGACCGCCGAATCGATTTGGTCCTTCACCGTAATTGAACTGATAGGAACCGGAGCAGCCATCTTCATTTCGCACCAGAGCATGCACTGCGTCGACCTTTATCGAAAACGAGTGGCGGTTTGTTTAGTTCTTTACTTTTCTTTCACTTGCAAACCCCTTATTGTTATTATTTTCAGTAGCTATCTGGAGTTGGAAAATAAAAGTTTCTTTTCATATGCGACAGCGTCGTTGTTTCTTCTTTGGGGAATGGTGAGGAGGATAAATTAAAGGGTGCTTCTTTTCTATTCTGATTTTTTTAAAAGAACTATTAGAGTTTTAGCAGAAATCTTTTGGCTATTACCTTTGGTAGTTATATAAGTATATATAATTACCACCGGCGACGTTGGAGATTATATTGGAGCTGGTTTATCGTTTCCCGTTTGTCATCATTATCACTTAAACAGGCTGATGTTATTCAATGAGGCGGACATCTTGCGCGGAAGTTGGGATTGAAAAACATTTTTGAATAGCGCTAATATGTGGAGTAATAATGCTAAGTGCACTTTGAAAATAATAAGTATACTATTCCCTTAAAATGTGTTTTTTGGGAAACATAAATTATAATTAAGTATAGTTTTTTTTTTGTTCTAATGCAGCTGGCAAACACTCAGACAGTTGTCTTGGATGCCTTAAGACAAGCGCTGCACCGAGGTTACTCACTTAGCACTAAACAGGAGGTGCATGTAACTTGACGATAAGCTACGGATGCGGAGTAACAATACGCACGCAACTCTCTACGATCATGTTAGACCCGGTCATACAGTTTAACGTTGATTCCGAACCACTCACAAACTTCCATACCGACGCCAGTATTCAAACCTGAAGGCTGTGGTACCAACAATTATCACATATTGAATAAGCAATATTAAATATGGAAACTAACAAAATTAAATAATTAATATTTTTTTAAAGCAAAATAAATAAATTTAAAATTACTTACACAAAAAAATAACATTTCATAATTAATACAAGCAGTTTTTCTGTTTAATACTGTTTGTATTATAATATTGAAGTATCATATACGGATAATGTATCACGGATATTGTCTTTGTAGAAAACGCATGCTTTTTAAGTTACATTATGTGCCTGATAAAAATCGCCAAAGAACGGGCTGCCCCAATATGGGAAAAACATTATTTACTCTAGTGAGGTTCGCGAAAAAGAATGATCCCTCGCAGGCACTCCCTCGCCACTAACTTCATCACATCCACCTGATCACTACTAACACTTCCCAGATATCACGAGGTATACAAAGAAAAAAGATCCAATTTCTCCCCCAAGGAGCCATTACAAAAATGACCACCTAATCAATTTGGTCCTTCACCGTAATTGAACTGATAGGAACCGGAGCGGCCATCTTCATTTCGCACCAGAGCATGCACTGCGTCCACCTTTATCGAAAGCGAGTGGCGGTTTGTTTCGTTCTTTTCTTCTTTTACTTTTCACTTTCATCTTGCAAACCCCTTATTGTTATTATTTTGAGTAGCTATCTGGAGCTGGAAAAGAAAAGTTTCTTCTTATATGCGGCACCGTCGTTGTTTCTTCTTTCGTGAATGGTGGGGGGAGAGAAATTAAAGGGCGCTTCTCTTTTCTGTTCTGATTTTTTTAAAGAGAACTATTAAAGAGTTTTAGCGGAAATCTTTTGACTATTACCTCTGGTAGTTATGTAAGTATATAATTACCACGGGGAGACGAGGAGATTGTATTGGAGCTGGTTTATCGTTTATAATGTGGAGTAATAATGCTAAGTGCAGACACTTTGAGAATGGTAAGTATGTATACTATTCACTTAAAATGTGTTTTTTTTTTGGGGAGGCAACAATTATGGTTAAGTATAGTTATAGTTTATTAAATATAGTACTAGTACAAAAAATAAATGAGGCATTGAATTTAGTGTTAGATAGATGGTTATATAAAATCAAAGTAATCATCTATCAAGTATCCATCTATCATCTATTATCACTTAAAGACGCATATGTTATTCAAGGTAGCGAACATCTTGTGCGAAAGTCGGGATTGAAAAAACTTTTGAATAGCACTTCTAATATGTGGAGTAATAATGCTAAGTGCAGACACTTTTAGAATGGTAAGTATACTATTCACTTAAAATGAGTTTTTTCTCTGGGGTAAAATTAATTATGTTTAAGTATAGTAAGTAGAGTATATTAAATACAGTACTAGTACAAAAGATAAATAAGGCACTGTCTTTAGTGTTAGATGAATGGATATTTGGATCTAAATTTGACATTTGAATGAAGCAAAATTTATTTATTATACAGAATGTCCCACGGTTGACCTGGAAGCACATTTTGCCACCTTAGTTTGGAATGAAAACCCTAAGAGAAGCAACAGTAAGATTCTTGTAGTTCCACTTTCGAATCAAAATTTTGGAGTTCGTAAAATCAATCTCACCAGTCTTTAAGTCTACAATTTAAATGGCACATGATAAAAATTAAAGTTCTAGCAACAAATATGGAATCAAATACTCAGTCGATTTTCATAGGATTTAAATGAGATCCATTGGGTGAATGTAGGCATCAAACTTGCAATCCTGAAGAGCCAAGAAGATCATTGCCAACTTTCCTTTGTTGGCCAACCTTACAGTTTATCTGAGAATTTTTTGTTCCTTTTCCATGTAATAAATGAATGATTTAAAGTATAGGCAATTTTCATTTAACTTAGAATCACACTCGAAACATTTCTTTCATAATCAGTGAAAAGATAAGTTTTCTTAAAGACTGTTCTGTTGAATTTGGACGACTTTTGAATCTTCAAACCCAGTGAAGGGATAGTTTTTTGATTTGCCGTTTTATTATTTACCTTCGTGGAGTTACCTGATGGCGAATTGGCTGATGGTCTGACGTTAGGTACGCCACGCTGGTACGCTGGCAGTGCTACGCTCTGGCGCCTGACTTCAGGTTCGAATCGTGAGGGTGGTATAGCTGTTTCTGAGTGATTCGGAATCTACATTAAACTATAGGTCCCAATCTAATTAGCCTAACAACACTTCTGATGTTTAATATATTTTATATTACAATATTTAACTACCGATAATCACTTTGTAGATAGAGCACGCTTTTAAGTGATATTATGTAGCACACGATTGCTGGCTGATAAAAATCGCCAAAGAGCGGGCTGCTACAATATGGGAAAAACATTATTTACTTCAGTGAGGTTCGCAAAAAAGAATGATCCCTCGCAGGCATTCACTCGCCACTAACTTCATCACATCCACCTGATCACTAATAACACTTCCCAGATATCACGAGATAGACAAAGAAAAAAGATTGAATTTCTCCCCCAAGAAGTCATTACAAAAATGACCACTGAATCAATTTAGTCCTTCACCGTAATTGAACTGATAGGAACCGGAGCGGCCATTTTCATTTCGCACCAGAGCATGCACTGCGTCGGCCTTTATCGAAAACGAGTGGCGGCTTGTTTAGTTCTTCTTTTTTTTTTCCTTTTCACTTTTATCTTGCAAACCCTTTATAGTTATTGTTTTCAGTAGCTATCTGGAGTTGGAAAAGAAAAGTGTATTTTTATATGCTACAGCGTCGTTGTTTCTTCTTTCGTGAATGGTGAGGGGGAGAAATTAAAGGGTGCTTCTTTTCTGTTGTGATTTTTTTAAAAGAACTATTAGAGTTTTAACGGAAATTTTTGGCTATTACCTCTGGTAGTTATATAAGTATATATAATTACCACCGGCGACGTTGCAGATTATATTGGAGCTGGTTCATCGTTTCCCGTTTGTCGTCGTTATCACTTAAAGAGGCTGATGTTATTCAATGAGGCGAACATCTTTTGCTGAAGTGGGGATTGAAAAAAATGTTGAATAGTGCTAATATGTGCAGTAGTAATACTAAGTGCAGATACTTTGAGAATGGTAAGCATACTGTTTTCTTAAAATGAGTTCTTTTGGGTAACATTAATTATAGTTAAGTACAGTTATAGTATATTAAATACAGCCCCGGTACAAAAGATAAATAAGCATTGAGTTTAGTGTTAGATGGATGGTTACTTTGACATTTTAAAGGAGCGAAATTTAATTATTATCCAGGGTGTCTCATGGCTGAGCTGGAAGCACATTTTGCCACCACCTTTTGGGCCCTTTATTACAATCAACTTCGATAGGTGTTCTTGTGGTTCCACTTTCGAAGCAAGATCTTGGAGTTCGAAGTGTTATTTACCAGTGTTTAAATCCACAATTTAAATAACACATGAGAAAATTGAAGTTTCCGTAATCAGCGTGGAATCGAAATAACAGTCGATTTTTAATGCATCTAAATTATATTCACTGGTTAAATGCAGGCACCAAGCTTGAAATAATTAAGAGCCAATTTACCACTGTCGCCTCCACTTACTTGATCAACTTTACAGTTTAGCTAAGAGTGCAAAAGGCTTCTGTTCATTTTTCATTTAACAAATGAATGATTTAAAGGTTAGATGACATTTTACATTTATCTTAGAATCAGAATCGAAACACTTCCTTCATAATCATTATAATGGAAACTTATGTTTTCTCAAAAAGATTGACCACCCTTCAAATCGAGTGAAGGGGGGATTTATTGATCTGTCATTTCGTACTTCACCTGCGTGGATCTACCTGATGGCGAATTGACTAGTGCACTGGTGTTAGGTACGCTGGCGTTGCCTACGCTCTCGCGTCTGACTTCAGGTACGAATCGTGGTGGTGGAATGGATGTTTGTGAGTGGTTCGGAATCCACGTTAAATTCTAAGTCCTGCATGTACTAACCTAAACTCTGCAAAAAATTACGGACATTGACAAAATTAAATAATTAATTCTTTTTTTAAAGATAAATAAATAAATTTAAAATTACTGATTCACATAAAAAAATCGCAGATTGCAGAATTAACGTAAGGACATCTGCTGTTTAATGCATTTTGTATTATAACATATAAGAATAGATAATGTTCCAATAATCACTTTGTAGAAACAGCACGCTTCTAAATGATATTATGTACATGACTGCTGCTGATAAAAATCGCCAAAGAACGAATTGTCCCAATATGGGAAAAACATTATTTACTTTAGTGAGGTTCTGGAAAAAGAATGATCCCTCGCAGGCATTCACTCGCCACTAACTTCATCACATCCACCTGATCACTAATAACACTTCCCAGATATCACGAGGTAGACAAAGAAAAAAGATGAAATTTGTGCCCCAAGAAGCCATTACAAAAATGACCGCCGAATCAATTTGGTCCTTCACCGTAATTGAACTGAAAGGAACCGGAGCGGCCATCTTCATTTCGCACCAGAGCATGCACTGCGTCGACCTTTATCGAAAACGAGTGGCGGTTTGTTTAGTTCTTGTTTTCTTTTTTCTTTTCACTTTTGTCTTGCAAACCCCCTATTGTTATTATTTTCAGTAGCTATCTGGCGTTGGAAAAAGAAAAGTTTCTTTTTATGTGCGGCACCGTCGTTGTTTCTTCTTTCGTGAATGGTGGGGGGAGAAAAATTAAAAGGGGCTTCTCTTTTCTGTTCTGTTCTTTTTTTTAAGAACTATTAGAGTTTCAGCTGAAATCTTTTGGCTATCACCTCTGGTAGTTATATATAATTACCACCGGCGGCATTGGAGATAGTATTGGAGGTGGTTTATAGTTTCCCGTTTGTCGTCGTTATCGCTTAAAGAGGCTAATGTTATTCAATGAGGCGGACATCTTGTGCGAAAGTCGGAAATGAAAAAAACATTTTGAATAGTATTTTCCCTTTGCTTCTAATATGTGGAGTAATAATGGTAAGTTTGAGAATGGTAAATACCCTATTCCCTTAAGATGTGTTTTTTTTTGTGGGGCGGCAATATTAATTATATTTTATACAAGTATAGTATATTAAATGCAGTAGTTTTTTTCTAATACAGCTGACAGCTCTTAGACAGTTGTCTTTGATACCTTAAGACAAGCGTCCCACCGATGTTAACTCACTTAGCACTACCCAGGAGGTATGTTTAGCAACAGACGCTGAGTAATAAAGTCGCCGCCATGCTCTACGATTCCATTAGACCGGGATCTACGGCTTAAAGTGGATTCCAAACCACTACAAAAGTCCATGGCCTCACCAAGACTGGAACCTGAAACATGTGGTACCAAGCTCCAGAGCGCTTACCTACTCGGCCACCATCTTTTTTTAAAGGAAAATAAATAAATCTAAAATACTTACTCACACAAAAAAATAACGTATCAGTATTAATACAAGCACATATACTGTTAAAGAATATTGTATTACACTATCTCAATACCGGTAATATTTGAAAAATTTATTTCTAGGAAGAGCACGCTTTTAAGTGATATTTTGTAGTACATGATTGCTGCTGATAAAAATCGCCAAAGAACGGGTTTGGCCAATATGGGAAAAACATTATTGACTTTAGTGAGGTTCGCGAAAAAGAATGATCCATCACAGGCATTCACTCGCCACTAACTTCATCACATCCACCTGATCACTAATAACACTTCCCAGATATCACATGGCAGACAAAGAAAAAAGATCTAATTTTTCCCCAAGAAGTCATTACAAAATTGACCGCCGAATCAATTTGGTCCCTCACCGTAATTGAACTGATAGGAACCTTAGCGGCCATCTTCATTTCGCACCAGAGCATGCACTGCGTCGACCTTTATCGAAAACGAGTGGCGGTTTGTTTGGTTCTTCTTTCTTTTCTTTCACTTTTTATCGTGCAAACCCTTTATTGTTATTATTTTCAGTAGCTATCTGGAGTTGGAAAAGAAAAATTTTCTTTTTATATGCGGCAGCGTCGTTGTTTTTATTTTGGTGAATGGTGAGGAGTAGAAATTAAAGGGTGCTTCTCTTTTCTGTTCTGATTTTTTTGAAAGAACTATTAGAGCTTCAGCTGAAATCTTTTGGCTATTGCCTCTGGTAGTTATATAAGAATATAATTACCACTGGCGACGTTGGAGATTGTATTGGAGCTGGTTTATCGTTTCCCGTTTGTCGCCGTTATCACTTAAAGAGGCTAATGTTATTCGATGAGGAGGACATCTTGTGAGAAAGTCGGGATTGAAAAAATGTTTTGAATAGCACTTCTAATCATTGGAGTAATAATGCTAAATGCAGACACTTTGAGAATGGTAAGTATACTATTCCCTTAAAAGGTTTGTTTTTTGGTAACATTAATTATAGTTAAGTGCAGTAAGTAATATTACATTAAATACAGTACTAGTACAAAAGATAAATGAGACATTGATTTTAGTGTTAGATAGATGGTTATATTAAGTCCAAGTAACCATCTATCAAGTATACATGTACCATCTATTATCACTTAAAAAGGCTAATGTTATTCAATGAGGCGGACATCTTGTACAAAAGACGGGATGGAAAAAAAATTTGTATAGCCCTTTTCTTTTTACTTTTAATATGCGGAGTAATAATGCTAAGTGAGGACACTTAGAGAATGGTAAGTATACTATTCCCTTTAAAATGAATTTTTTTGGACAACATTATTCATGGTTAAGTATAGTAAGTATAGTACATTAAATACTGTACTAGTACAAAATATAAAGAAGCATTGATTTTACTGTTAGAGGGATGGATGCTTGGACCTAAGTAATATGACACTTCTTTGAAGCAAAATTTATTTATTACAAAGGATGTCCTGTGGTTGACCTGGAAGCACATTTTGCCGATACAGTTAGGAATTAAAACTCTAACCGAAGTATCATTACGATTTGTCGTCCAGCCCAAAGAAACCTTTCGGATTCTTCCTTATATTCAAATCCGATATGTGTTCGAATCCAGGTGGTGATATGGATGATTGCGAGTGGTTCGGAATCCACGTTAAACTGTAGATCCCGATCTAATTAGCCCAAAGTGTTAACAAAATGACCGTAGAGCAACAAATCTAACCAAACCGGCAGGTGATCTTGTGGTTCCGCTTTCGAATCGAAATTTTCCACTACGTAAAACCAAAGTATTGTTGTTTACCAATCTTTAAGTCTATAACTTTTGCATGCTAATTTAAATGACCCCATGAGGAATACTAAAATTTCCGTAACCAATAGGGAATTGAAAATACAGTCGATTTTCAATTCATCTAAAGGACATTCATTGGGTGAATGCAGGCACCAAACTTGTAATCCTGAAGAGCCAATACACCACTGTCGTCTTCACTTTCTTGGACGACCTTACACTTCAGAGTACAAGAAGCTTTTGTTCCTTTTTTATTCATTAAATAAATGATTTAATGCATGGTTGATAATTTTAATTTAACTTATAATCAGACTCAAAACAATTGCTTCATAATTAGTACAAAAGACACTCATGTTTTCTAAAAAATGTTGACTAATTATTATCACTATTCAGCAGAATTCGGAGGACCATCCTTCAAACCCAGTGAAGGTGTGATTTTTTTATCTGCCATTTTATACTTCACTTGCGTGGAGATACCTGATGGCGAATTGGCTAGTGCACTGGTGTTAGGTACGCCACGCTGGTACGCTGGCGTTGATTACGCTCTGGTGTCTAACTTCAGGTTCGAATCGTGGTGGTGGTATGATGTTTCTGAGTGATACAGAATCGACGTTAAACTTTAGGTCCCGGTTATATTAGCCTAAATTGTGCAAATAATAACCGTAGCGCAAAAAATTACGAAAACTGATAAAATTAAATAATTAATTCTTTTTTTAAAGATCAATAAATAAATTTAATATTACTTACTCGAACAAAACAATCGCATATCGGAATTAATACAAGCACTTCTATTGTTTAATGCATTTTGTATTATTATATCTAAATACAGATAATATACATAAAATTTCTTTGTAGGAAGTGCACGCTTTTAAGAGATATTATGTACATGACTGCTGCTGATAAAAATCGCCAAAGAACGGGCTGGCCAATATGGGAAAAACATTATTTACTTTAGTGAGGTTCTGGGAAAAGAATGATCCCTCGCAGGCCTTTATTTCCAACTAACTTCGTCCCATCCACCGAATCACTAATAACGCTTCCCAGATATCACGAGGTAGACAAAGAAAAAAGATCGAATTTCCCCCCCCCCTAAGAAGTCATTACAAAAATGACCGCCGAATCAATTTGGTCCTTCACCGTAATTGAACTGATAGGAACCGGAGCGGCCATCTTCATTTCGCACCACAGCATGCACTGCGTCAACCTTTATCGAAAACGAGTGGCGATTTGTTTAGTTCTTTTCTTTTTTCTTTCACTTTTATCTTGCAAACCCTTTATTGTTATTATTTTTAGTAGCTATCTGGAGTTGGAAAAGAAAAGTTACTTTTTATATGCGGCGTTGTTCCTTCTTTCGTGAATGTTGGGGGGTAGAAATTAAAGGGTGCTTCTCTGTTCTGTTCTTTTTTTTTTTAAAGAAATATTAGACTTTCGGCGAAAATCTTTTGGCTATTACCTCTGGTAGTTATATAAGTATATAATTATCTCCGGCGACGTTGGAGATTGTATTGGAGCTGGTTTATCGTTTCCCGTTTGTCGTCGTTATCACTTAAAGAGGCTAATGTTATTCAATGAGGCGGACATCTTGTGCGAAAGTCGGGATTGAAAAAAAACAAAAAAATATTTTGAATAGCTCTTTTCACTTTGCTTCTAATATGTGGAGTAATAATGCTAAGTGCAGCCACTTTCAGAAGGGTAAGTATACTATTCCTTTAAAATGTCTTTTTTTCGGGGCAACATTAATTATAGTTACGTATAGTTACAGTATATTAGATACAGTACTAATACAAAAAAAAAAATGAGAATTAATTTTAGTGTTAGATGGATGAATATTTAGACCTAAGTAATTTGACAATTTAATAAAGTAACATTTATTTATTATCCAGGGTGTCCCATAGTTGAGCTGGAAACACATTTTGCCACCCCAGTTTGGAATGAAAATCCGGAGAGAAGCATCAGTACGATTTTCCTCGAGCCCCAAAAAATATTTCAGTTGCTTCATTATATTCAGCTTCGACAGGTGTTCTTGTGGTTCCTCTGTCGAATCGAAATTTTCTAGTTTAAAATCAAAGTATTGCTCACCAGTGTTTGAGTTCACAGCTTCTGCATGCCAATTTAAATGAAACATGAGAATAATTAAAATTTTCATATACCAGTGTAGAATCGAAAACACAGTTAATTTTCAATGATTCTCGTAGCATTCGATAAGTGAATGCAGCCACCAAACTTGTAAGAAACTCCTGAAGGCCTAATACACCACTCTCACCTTCCCTTTCTTACAGTTTATCTGAGATTACAAGAGGTTTGGTTCATCTTGCATCATCCGCGATCTGTACCGATTAATGTTGTAATAAACTATCCACTTTTCGTCGCCAGTTATCAATCGTTTCAGAAATGTAACAATTTCGCTTTGCTTCAGAAGCGAATCGCAGATGCTAATGCGTTGCGTCAAATGAATTCCCTTAAGATGATGAGGAATCCATAAATCTAGTTTCTTGACACAGCCAAGCTGTTTTAATTTTTTTAATGCATGTACGCGATACATTGAGCTTCACTGCAATCTCACGTGTTGTGCTATGACGATCTGAATCGATAATGGCCTTGATATGGGTCTCCTCAACTTCAACTGCATGGCCAGATCATAATGCATTTTTCAGTGAAAAACCACCAGTACGAAATTTGGCAAACAAATTTTGCCACTGGCATTCTGTCAATGCTTCATTCCTTTATACGGCACAGAATATCTTGTGCGCTTGCGATACTTTCATGTCTTTTCGGAAACAATAAAATGAATTAAGTCTGAAATGCACGTCTTGTTCTCCCATTTTTAAATTGGGATAAAAGCTGAACTAAATCACTAATAGATACAATTATTTTACTAAAACAAGTTTAAGCAACAAGAAAAAAATATAGTATAGTTGCTTTGAACACATTGACAAAACAAAAGAATGTGTTAAGACCGTCTATTCACAAAATCCTAAATCGCTAGTTGCCAGCCCAATAATAATGCAGTTTCATTATAAATTCGTATTGATTATTAATTTTATCATTTTAGTGAATATGTCAACGAATTTTCATTAATTGAAAACATCCGTCATTCCAGAAATTTTTAACTTAAACAGCCCAGCAAATTTGAATATTGCAGAAATCATCAGCTAATTGATATCATTTGAAAAAAATTAGTGAATTTTTAGAAACTTTTCGCACACATAAAATTCGTATAAAAAAAAAAAAAATGATGATGAATAACAAACATTTCTGAGAGCTAATATATTTTATTATGAAATAGCAATTGTTATGGTTATTTAGTTTATTTTTACGTGTGGCTTCTTATCTCTAACATATTATTTACTTCGATGTTTCATTTAAATTGATTTTCTTTTATTATGTGTAAGTTAGAGATTGATGAAAAATTAATTATTTTTAATTAGTCTTTAAAAATTAAAATGTTAAATAGTGTACAATTTTGCACAAAACATTAACAAATTTTTTAGCTTTTTTCTTTCAAAAATATAGTAAGGTATTGTTTCAATATTGCTTAGTAAAGACGCAAACTATATAATTTTTAATTTATGCATTTTAATTGTTAATAGTTTGAAATGGTTTGAGAATTTTTAATGTTAATTTGTTTAATATGAAATATACGTTTGTTTACGAAAATATTTGTTTACGCGCTATTCAAAATATTTTCAATTTAACTGGGATTAATTAAAAATATTTTTGAAATTTTTCTCTTTTTTTTGTAAATAAAAGTTCTTACTATATAGTCTGGTAGAATATTCTGGAATTAATGAGACAATTTTCTAAATGTTATAAACATAAATATATCTCGGAATAGCGAGTCTCGTGAAAACAAACAACGTTGACATGAATTATGTGGTTTTTGATACGTCTGTTATTAGAATAAAATGAAACATTCTTCCTGAAAATATAATGGTTTTCAATTAGTTCGAAGTACATATTCTACTATATTTTATAAAAATAATTCTGAACAATAGATCTTTAATTGCAAAAAATGTTTACAAAAAAAAAAAAAAAAAAAATCAGAAATAGGGTTCTAAACAGAAATAGCGGTTTCTATCAGAAATAGTGGTTCAAAATTTGAAAAATAGAAATAGAGATAGAATTTAATGGTGCTATATTTGATATTTTTCTATTCTTAATGTATATTTATATTAATGTATTAATGTATATATATATATAATATAAAATAGTATAGTATAGTATATTATATATACTATAAATTCAGCGGATGGCCGAGGGACTAGCGCTGAATGCGACAAGTCTCGGGTTCGAGTTCCGGCGGTGCCATTTATGTTTGCTGTGGTTCGGAATCCACTTTAAACCGTACGTCCCTATGTAATGAAGAGCGTTGGGCGTAGAGTTGAAAACCCTACCTCGAAACCTCGTAGTGGCTGCGTAAAATAGAAATCATCTCCTGTCTCATCTCCTGCCTGCCATGTACCTACTGCGCCGATTTCGATGATATATATAAAACTTGAAACAAATATATATTTCAAGTCTTATAAATGAATAAAAATAATTTTATAAAAAATAATGAATTGTTATTTATATCAACATCTACACAGCATGTTATTAAAAACACTAATGAATCATTGAAAAATAAATTACCCCAATTGTAAGAACAGTTCTACTTAGAACAAAGTTTGAGAATGAATACTACTAAATTGAATAATTTTTTTCTAGCTGTAATACATTTCGAAATGATTTGTTTGTCTCAGTTTCCATTGTGGATGAAAAGCTTATTAAATTTTCTGTTTTCAAAACAATACAGAAAAGTAATTTGTTATTTGAAACAGAATAATGTACAAAAAAAGGGTAATACGGAACCGAATTGTTTTACAAATATTTCATTTTGAAATAAATTTATCAAGGACTTTCATGTACCGAAATGGGAATGTTTCGTATCAACTTGACAGTAGAACATTTAATGGAAATATTTGCTCCAAAAAACCAAGCAGACACATATGAAAAGAATTTTTCTCTCTCTAATAAAGAGTAGATTGAAGAATGTAGCAAAAAGGACTTATATTTTTTAATGTCACATGGTTATGTTACAGAAAAACACATGAATATTTTATTTGAGTAGGATTAATAGTCAATCTAGTCATTTTTTAAATATTATTTAACTATAGAGAAATATATTGGTAAATTTTGGAAGATAAAAAATAATTATTTGAATAGTATACGTTTAATATTTTGTATAAAAGTTTATATAATTATTACTTAACTGCACATTAAATATGTTTTTCAAGTGGATAAATTTATATTTTTAAATTACATAGTATTCATGTCCAAAACAATAAACATATAAATTTTTTTAGTGCAGCTGGAAAACACTTAGACGATTGCCTTTGGTGCCTTAACGCAAGCGCTGTGCCGACGTTACTCACTTAGCACTCCCCGGGAGGTGCGTGTAGCTTGATTATAAGCTACGGACGCGGCGTAAATCTACCACCGCAACGCTGTGCGATCCTGTTAGTCAGGGACCTACGGCTTAAAGTGGATTCCGAACCACTACACACATCCATGGCACCGCCGGGTTTCGAACCCGAAACCTGGGTACCAAAGACCAACGCGCTAGCCAATTGGCCCTCTTGGCAACGTCCATTGAAGACTTCGTTAATTTATTGCGGCTGCAAAATTCCTGACATCTTTGGACATGACAATGCCTGATATCTCGCCACTCAAATATTACGGTTATATGCTACTAAGCATAGATTACTGTGGGTGCTAGCAATTTTGATAATTTATCTTAAAAAATATCGTATATATGTATACATTATAGTATTATCGTAAATATGTATATATTATAGTATTATCGTATATGTCTAAATAAAATTGTTGTAAATTTCCTTGAATTGAATTTTGGTAAATCCATTTAGAATTGATAAGTTTTTATGATGAATATTCAATATAAGGAAGATTAAAAGCTTTATATGTGTGCTGATGTTGTAGATTATATACTCGCAAGATGAAGATTTAAAAAAAAAATAAACAAAAATCTGAAAAAGCATACACTTTTGGGAACTGGTAGTACTCAAGAACGTCGAGAGATGGCACTCGTATTGTGGCGCGAATCCTCACCGAGTTAAATAGGAACACACCAGTCACGTGGAATGCCAGTGAGAATTCGGTAACACAGAAAATAATATCACAGAAAATGTGAAAAAGTGATATACTTTCCGGATGGTTGAATGGTTGCCAACTACCAACCGTAGTTGCCATGCTACCAACCATAGAAGCATAGTTGCTCAAAAATTAAATTGGAATTGAGCGGCATAGTAATTATATTATTTAAGTGTGCTCCTTGACAAAATCAATAAATTCATAATAAGTGGGATCAATAAAGAAAAAAACTAGACTCCACTGATTTATACCGGAAAAAAGATCAACATTATTAGAATACTTAAATTAAAAAAAATTAACTTAACTATTAACTTAACCACTCATTAAAACTCACTTAACTATAACTCACTCATTAAAATTCGGCGTAAAACGATTCCAATTTTTGGACAAAAAAATCTCAAACAATCTGGAGTACCTAATGACCGAGCGGTTAGAGCTCGAGCCCTCGGTACCACAGGATTCGAGTCGCGGCGGGCCATGCATGTTTGCAGTGGTTCGGAATTCACTTTAAATCGTAGGTGCCGGTCTAATAAGACAGAGTGTTGAAGGGGTGGTGTTACTCGCGTCGGTAGCCTATCTTCAAACTACACATGCCCCTTGGTTAATGCTAAATGAGTACCAGCAGTGCAGCCCTTGCTTATGGCATAAAATATAATCTCTGTATTGCCAGCTACATTAGAAAAAAATATACTGGATGACATCCCACCAATTGAAATGCAAATGAAAGTAATTGCAAGACATGATAATAGCTTTACGGATTTCACCTAATGTCTTTTAAATATTAAAAGTAATGAAAGACTTAGATATTTTCATCATTTGGATGCATTTATATGATAAGAAAAATGACATTGTTTCCCTACAAAAGCATTATCGTTTCTATCGGATTATTGTTAAGTCCCATTCTCAAGAAAAATAAACTTTATGATCCGTTTTTATAAAAATTAAACAAAAAAAAAAAAAAATGTTAACAATTATCACGAGGGACAATATGATTTTTTCAGGTCAAACAAAATTGGAGCAATATGTTCAAGTTAAATTCATTGCAATAGTCGAGGCAATCCAATCCTAATAAACTTGAACTGGCAAAGATGTAATTGTCATTGTTGATTTATTATCGAGTATTAAAGATGGTCTCTTTCAGTCATTTTTTTTTATCTTTTCTTTTCTTGCTTCAACCGCAGTTGGCTTGGCTTTCAGTATTTTTTTCCAGACCCTGTCAAGCCAAGGGTGATATATGTGACTTGGGTGAATTTCTGCAACCCTGTGTATTGGCGGCGTACAATAACTGTGTTCCGATTTTGATCGATTGACAGCAAAAAAAGTTGTCTCGCGGTAGATATTTCATTGTTAAAGCGTGTTATAAATCACTGACAATGATTGGCTTCCGTGCACAGGGACGTGTGGTTTCACAGGGGATGATTCTTTTCTCCCCAAAGTTCTCTTTTTTTCTTTTTTTATATTCTTCGAAAATATGAAAAAAAATGAAAAACATTTTTATAGCTTTGGTATTTTAACTCCAGAGATTCTGGGAAAGATAGCTTTATGGTCAAACGAAATTCAAAACTTGAGCCAGAAACCTTGTTTACAAATATTGTCCTAAATTTGCCCCTTGAAAAATTGTTCGTTCTATTTGTTTTGATTAATAATTTGTTTTTCTTTCACATAAGGATAATTTAAAAGTATAGACTTCTTTGTTTATCTTGATCTCAGATCTTGATCTTTAGATCTTAGCTTCTTCCTTCCTTTTTACTTGCTATACTCAGATGTTTCATAATTAAAGGTTCGAATCCTGGCAGTGGCATGGATGTTTGTGAGTGGTTCGATAATCCATGTTAAACTGTAGGTCCCGGTCTGTTTAGCCTTCGTGTGCACAAGATGACCGTAGAGCGATAAACCAAATCTGTCATAATTATAGTCAACAAATTCTGGAATCTCTTTTAAAGAAAAAAAAAATAATAAAAAAAAATCTAACCAATGCGAAAATTAAGAAAACAGAGAAATAAACTTTAAAAAATATTAAAAAAGAAAGAAGAATAGTCCTTCCTGCCCTCATAAAATATTCCAGTGGCTCTCATCAATTATTCACTATTAAAGAAAAAGAAATAAGACTGCCAAATGGCGTATCGATTACGGATCACCCATGGGGATAGAACCCTTAACCTCCTTGTCTTAATTCAGATATATATTTACCATTATAATTGACTGCGTAATGTTAGTAGGTCATAAAAAAATAAAACTTCCAAAAATTAAAAATGTTACTCTAACAATTAAAAAATACAAAAAATAAATAAGAGTAAGATAAAAAGTAAAAAAGTTAAAATTAAAATTAAAGAATTTAAATCAAAAAGTCGGTACAATTAGGGACAAATTGTCGATGCCACAAAAATATTGAATAAGATTTAAAATTGAGATTGCTGAACGTGTGGGCCGTAATGGTGAATCTGAAAATGAAAACATTAGTAACCCCCAAAAAAAAAAAAGGCTGATCTCAGTTTTGGTATTTTATTTTTATTTTAAAAACAAGTAATATAAAAAAAAAATGTGTAAGTCAATTCCTACTTTTTTTTCACTATTGTAGAAAGTCCTTTATAAATAATATTCATTCATTTTTTTTAAGTTTATCTGGCACCATCTATTGTTAGATACATGCAACTTGAATCTAAAAAAACTTAAATGAATTAATTAAATTTAATGAATGAATTAATATTTGAAAAATCTGTATTAACATCCAGTGTCATCCACTACAAGTTAAAAAAATGCATTTGAACTTGAATGGATGAACAAGAAGTATTTTATGAACGATTGAAAATTGGAACAAGATATATATAGGGAGAGTGGTAACTAATAGAAGGAATTGAATAAATAAGGTCTGCAGAAGCAAAAGCAGAAAAAAAAAAAAAAAAAAAACCGTGCAAAGACAATTTCTTTAAAAAGTTAAAAATTGCGAATAGAAGTTTGTCTCAGTAAGGAAGTGTGCTTAGAGAAAGATAATGGTTGATGGTCACGTGGAATTGGCTTAGGAATCGGGGGTGTGAAGAAGGGGTTGAAAAAATAAAGTCGTCTTGTTTAACTGATGGTCCAGAAAGTCAAGGTCAGAAGAAAAATGCAGTGAGGTTGGGCGGGGTCAATGAGATTTTTCCTCCTTCGCTCTCTGTAGAAGACTGATTCATCTTGTTGGGCCCCAGATGGGATTGCGCATCTACTCTGCAATTGGAATAGGTGTTCCTCAAGACTTTTGTTCTACAAAATAGCTGACTATCCCAAAACCGAAGACCCATTCTGAGAAGAAACAGTTGGAGAAGGAACGATGGGAAGCAAAAAATGAAAAAACTGTTACTTGAAAAATTAACTTTAACAGCCACAAATTGAAATTTTTATTTATTTTTCTCAAAAAAATCAAAAGTTTAATAAGCGGGAAAGATATTCACTGAGAAGAAATTGATTTCAACTGAACAGAAGAATCTTGCGGCGAAAAAGTTGTTTAACGGTAAGCAGAATACAAATTAAATGCTTATTAAAAAGACTAGAAAATATTGCAAAACAATTAACATTGCAGCCAAGAGCAAATATAGAAAAAATGAAAAAAAAAAGATTGTACGTAGCAGATATTACAGGGAGAAAAAAACATTAAATAAACAAAAAACTTAAAAAGGAAGTTCTTGAAATTCAAAATTAAAATCACAAACCATGTATTAAAACGCTGAAAAGATACAAAGGAGTAAAATCGGGCACAAAACAATGCATAGCAATAAACTGGTCAGAGTTAAAAAAAATTAATGAGGTAAATGTTACTCGTTTTCCACTCGGTATAAAATCTTGCAAAAAATAACGAAAATTAGAAAAAAAAAAAAAAAAAAAAAAAACCTTAAAAGTGAAAACTATTTGAATCTTAAAAAAAGTGACATTCATGAATGATTTGAGGAGTGTTCAATAATATGTCTATATTGCACATAAAAATGGGTCACTTTTCTTTTGTGTTTTTTATCTAAAGCGGGTGCAATTGGGATGTTTAGCTTCCCAGAAGTCGACGTTAAACTATAGGTCCCTTTCTAATTAGCCCAAAGGGTGCAGAAAATGACCGTAGAGCGACAAACCAAAAAAACACCAGAAGTTGTGTTTAGTTTCACGTCCTTGCCGCACAGTTTGTCATAGCCGGCCCAGATCTAATGGGTATTTTTTTAATCCCTTCTATACTTTTGGTTTGAGACAAAATTGGCGATCACAAAGAGCCATTAAAAATTATCTGCAGAATTGGCGATCCCACAAAAATTCCCTCAAAATTCATTCACCTTAAACCTCAGTATATAAATACTCCCTGTAATGCTCTTACAGTGGCACACCTATACATCTACAGCCAACACCAAAGATATTCGTTGACAGGAAAAATCTCCTCGAAGTAACTTGTGTTCCGGTCCAAAGTGAGTTGTTTGATCCATTTTCTGTGGGCGTATGCACCATACTGAATTCCGATTTGATTCAGTAAGGTAGTGGTACGCTTTTGGTGTGCAAGGACTTAGTTGAATTAGCTTTAGATATAATCACATTTTCTTCTACCATAATAGAAAAAGAATGACTGTTTAAATGTTTAAGCCGTCAACAGTTTCATCGTTAAAATATTCGATGAATGAAGATCATCTACCAACAACAACTTTAAGTCTTTCTTACTCATTTTCGTTTTAAAAGTGGAACCATCCGCTACAATCTTGAAATTTTCTCCGAGCAAATATGTTCACAATTCTTAAAGCTTCAATAATTGCCAAAATTTGCAGTTCTTAACTACAATATTTTTCTTCATCTGGAGTGGTTTTCTGCTCATGAAATACCCAAAAGGAAATTATCTTCTTTTTGAAACAAAATCTACCCATATCTATGCTTGCTTGCTCGCATTTGTGTGCAATTTAGTTTCTCGATTCTATTGGAAAATATAAAGCACTAAGGAGTGTAAAAATAGCTCTCTTTCACCTTAAGGAAAGCTTATTTCTGCCTTTCTTTCAAATGTAAACTGCTCAGTCTTTCTCAATAAGTCACTCTCAATGATTCAGCAATGAATGAATAATGAAGCATAAATTTCTAAAAATGTCCACTAAATATCGGAAAATTTTGAATTTTTTTCAAATTGGTAGGTGGTGAGAATTTTTGAACAGCTGTGATCTTTGCTGAATATAGTTGGTAGTCTAAAAACTCGACTTTTCGTTTTAAAAATTGTCATTTCGTAATCTTTAGCTCAAGTCCAAACTAAGAAACAGTTTTTAACACTTTTTATATCCAGTACTCTGAAGTGAAGGTATTATAATATCCTTCATGTAACTTATGGCTGCGCCCTCTTTCATCAGGTTTCTGAAAGACATCGGAGAATTATCTTTTTAAAACATTAGGACTTGTGGAAAGACCAAAGAGAATTTTGAGATTTGAGCTATTTATAATGAATTATGTTGATGTTGCTTCTTATCCCACTTGGTAGACATCTATACCAAGCTCACGAACCCGAATGGATTCATGGTTCAAGGAAAGGGGGCAGCTGCTGTTGTGGTGGAGCTCGCGTAGGTAGAAGTCTGACTTGGCTCCGTAACTCTCTACGCTCATACGAAACCAGGACACCTACAGCTTAAAGAGGATTCCGAACCACTACAAATATCCACTACATCCGAAACCTGCGGCACCGAGCGCCAGAGCGTCAGGAGCTCGGCCAATCAGACCCCATAATGAGTTATAAAGTATGCATAGCTCTGACTTTCCTTTTCAACGTAATGAAAAAATTCTTCAAATCGGTTGCCGTGGAAATTTTGATAATTTGCAATTTATCTAATGTATCTTCTATTAGATGTAAAGGAAAGCGTTCTTTGATTATTTTGCAATTAAGTTGCCTGCATTTACACAAGCCTCAGTATATTGTCTTCCTTTTAATCTAATACAACATAACTTACATAATCAGAAAAACTAGGTTAGGGAAATCCATTCTTAAGAAATTTACTCATTTGTTTCCCAACTTCGACTTTTTCATTGAATGACAATCTTTTTGCTTTTTGCTTAACTCATCAGCAGCAGCAGCGGCGCAACAGCCCCATGGTGGGCCAAGGCCGTCTGCCTTCATGCAGATTTCTAGGCAGGAGACATTTTACTTTTTACGGGGTAGTCAGATTTAAAATTTCAATACTTAGAATAAATCCAGAGTTTAATATATGAGAAGGGAAAGCGGAAAATTCCATTGAAAGTTTATCTCCAATATTAATAATAATTTTGTCAAAAGAACCATAAATTTGTGTATTGTTTATTTCCAAATTTTGATAATTTTATACTTTTATCTTCCGAATCAAGAGCATGAATTTCACCATAAGCCTACTTAGGAATTAAATTTCCAGTATTTCCAGTATCAATCAATGCGGAAAGGGCAGTTTCGTAGAACTTTATTTTGACAGTAAGTAGCATTTTGATTCTAATCTTTTAAAATCCTCTTTGAAACATGTTATTGAGTGGAACTGTATTCTTGAAATTGTGGTCAGTTCTTTTATTATCTGTGTTACGTTGAAAATAAAGTGAGTGGTTGTTGTCCAAAGATTTTTCTATCACTTGTTAGTTGCAGAATGGTATCATTTGGAGTTATTGTTGTAGGCTCTCAAATTGCTGCCCTTATTTTTTTCGTTCCTGAGACCGAAAGAATAATTTGTGATATGTTATTTAAATCTGGTAGGTATTCTCCAATTCTTGTTTCGGAATAGTTTCCCTTTTAACACTTCTTATACTTTTAGAGTCATCTAAGTTTGTGATAACTTTTCTGTCTTTTTTATCTGGCATCTAATCAATGATAAAGTGGTCTCTTATATATGGTGAACAGTTGTGTAATTTGGTCACAAATTATTGAATCTGACAGTTGTTGAAAGGTTTCTTTCAACCCCAATATCCATTCTGTAAAACAAGTCGTAATTAATGCAAAATTAGCCCAAATAATAACTGAGCCTTTGTTATGATTCATAAAAAGTTGTCTGTATTTTTCTGGAGTCCTTTTAAAGGCTTTAGAAGTAAATTTTTAACTTAGTTCTAGAAGTCTGCAATTTTTTCATCATTTCTGGCTACAATCTGATGTCATTTAGCAGTATGCGAACTATATAAGACTCACAGAATTTTTTTTCAATATCTATATGAATCTGGCTTTCGTTCAAATAGTGTAAGATAAAGACTAAAATCTAGGAACTAGATATTAGTTAGATAGATAGCTACCTATTTATCTAATCTACCATCCTACCAAGAATGATTTTAAATTTCTTAAATTAACGGATTAAATTTCTTCATTCGAGTTTGAATACCCAATTTAGATTTCACGTTTGTGGTTTCCTTTTTTTTTTTTTCCATTGAATAATTCGTAATTCTTTCATTATTTAAACTTATTTTCTCTAATTCAAATTCAATTTTATTTTTACTTCTCCTTTAATGCAGTTCGTCTAGACGTTTCTTTTCCTAGAGTTCGTCTCTCTTTTTTTTCTCACATTACTTTTATGTTCATCCATTGTTGTTCTTATTAATTCTTTCACAAAGAGCTCTTCATAGGACTTCAAGGTATTGATTTTTTAATACGATAAACCTAAACAAATTAGTCTTTACTATTCCTAATTCGGAGGTCTGGCTTTAAAGCGTTTCTTAGATATGCCATATAGTGTGTCATTAAATAAAATTAGTTCTCTTATATAGAATAAGATAAAATTAATTCCCGCAATTTAACTTTTTGTAGTTAAATCATAAGTTTGGCTATAAAAATTACCTTTTTTTAAGTGTAACTTTATTTGAAAATATTCCCCAACAATGGAATAATTTAATCAATATTAAATTATCATAGTACATGGACTTTTGCATAACGACATTTTTCACTGCTTTATCAAACTTTTAAAAACTCTGATAAATAAAATATCCAGTCGAAATAATAATAATAATCAACTAAATGGCATAATATTAGTATAGAATCAACAGATTGATCAATAAAGGGAGGAAATAAATGAATAGTGATAGTAATAGTAATAATAATTTTTCTCTTCGTGAAATTACTTCTCTCATTTAATTATTCATTTTAAAATCAGAAGAAGAATTTTGAACAGAATCAGACATCATCTTATCACCACTGTTCTAAAGAACTTATTAGCACGTTTGATTTTAACTTTGCTCGTTAGTTTAAAATATTTAAAATAAATTTACATCGGTTTGTAGACATATTATGTAGGTGACGTAGATAAGTATAGTAGTATGTAAATGAGTTTCTGATGATTAGTTAAACTGAGCCATTTTTATACAATAACGGTTTTGCATTTTTTTTCTCACGAGAAGAGTTTTGGCATTTTATTCCCACAAGAGAGGAATATATGCTATTTGACAAGTTTATAACAACCTATCACTCAAATTTGATAGTAGATGAGCAGTGTTGTGGGCAGTGATATTACATGCAATTAGTGTTTTGTACTACTGAGAACAACCTGTCATTCAAACCTGATAGCAGATACTCGGTATCGTGTATAATGAGATTCGGGAAATTAACGAATGTTTATGTGACCCTCACAGGTCGAAACAACTACAATTTGAATATGAACTATATCATGAGTTGTTCTATCGTGATGGATGATAGGCCACTAGCTGAGAAATGTATACTCAATGAGAAGTGAGGGAAGCTGACCCCGCCTCTTGACAGATTGTCTTGAAATGAGGTTGTGGTGAAGTGAAGAGTTCAACGACCAGTCGACAAAAAGTATTATCTATCTTTTTTTCTCTGGGGTGTCTGAATAAGACGGAGTTTCCGACTGTTTCCAAAGTGAGCCCCATGTGGTTCCGTAAATGACGGCGTGTGATAGTTAAGTATGCCGCAGACCAGGTGTTTAGATTCGTCGTAGACTCGCGAACTCAGAAAATTTCTGAACTTGGATTGAACTGCACTTGCTTATCTAATTTATATCCTTGATTTTCAAATTTTCTGAATAAAGTTATATATATATATATATATATATATATATAATGTTTGTGCTGAACAGTTAAAGTGTTCTCAAGAACCTGAAAGTGGCACCTTCTTCTTGAAACCGTTAATAGGTCGAGACGTTACAATATATATATGTTACGACATAATTGATGAATGATGATGATTGATGACACAATGATCATAACGATCTTGACATCGAACTCATTGCACTATTCAAGCCATCAAATTCATTGAATATGGCTCACAATAATAACAATCCTGTATTCTCATTAAGCACGAATACTTCTTTCATTTTGCAATACTTTTATAGTAATTTTATTTATCTGGTTACGCATTACGTACGGTTTTTTTTATACATAAGAAAAGCAAATTTGTATCAATAGCTGCAAATATGTATTTATATTTACTGCATGATCATCTGTTCCATAAATTCTGTGGAATAATCAAGCAACTGTGGAATATTCAAGGAATTTCTGTGGAATATTCAAGGAATTGCAACAAGCCAATTTGTCTAGAAATTTTATTCTCTTATATTTTAAGAAATAATGAAAACAAACACGTGCACATTTTCCGTAAAGTGTAATTTTTTTTTATCTTTACTTGATGCCTTAAGGTTTTATTTTAGCAAAATAAGGAAAAAATAAAATTACATTAATTTGTTGAGGAAAAAAAATAAGCTATTGTTCGTTTTTCAGGATTCTTGTAAACAATCTGTATTGTTTCGATGTTTCGTAAAAAATGTAATAATTTTTGGATTTAAAAATCCTAAATGTTTTTTTATCGCTTTCATATATTTTGTTTGTCGAAACTAAATATACAAAAAATAAAATATTGTTTACGAACCAAAAAAAAAACAAACATCAGAAATAAAAAGAAGACAGAGAGAGAGAAAGAGAGAAAAAAAGAAAGGAATTTTTTTTATTGCTTTCTTTTTAATTCTAAATATCCATTTTGGCCATTTTATTTAATAATAAAAATATGAACGAAGCATAAAAAAATGTTAATAAAAAGAAGGAAAAAATTTAAACATGAAGGAAAAATCTTTCTGAGCCATTTAAAATTTCCGTCATTTAAAGCAGGTGCAATTCTTTTTATCTAAATTGCCATGTCTTTCGAAATAAAACTCATCTTTTTATTTATTTATTTTTAGATCTTCCTCTCAAGCTTTTTGTTCGTCTGTTTGTCGTAGAGAGGACATTATCTCAGCCGAATCCTCGTTGATATCGTAATTGCTTGCAAGAAATTTACTCTCTTTTGTATCAAGTGCAGTTGCTATAAAAGCTTTCTGCCTTGGAGCACGGCCAAATTGACCGTTTAAGATGCTCGCTGTCTATTCGTTCGCCATGGAAAACTTCTCTCTCTGATTTTGTGCTAGAAAAATATACTTCGGGTGATGCATTAAGATTGCGAGTTTTTTATTTTCTTTTAAAAAGATGAAAGGCGATCGATTTTGTAGGTCTGTGCAGTTTCAGTCTGTTAGGATATTTATTTTTAGAGCGATCTGTAAAGGAATGGGATGGGTATTGCAATCAATGGAAAATTGGCTTCTTTATGAAAGTAGGAATTAATGGAGATTCAAAAATATAATAATCAATTTTTTATGTAACATTTATTAGTCTGGCATTTGATACTTTTTGTCCCATGTCTGGGACTGTTCTTTGTAATGCTAAGATGCCATAGATCACATAGACGATAAAGGATAGGATTATTTCTCCTCATTTACGTGTCATATAGCTCAGATCTTAAGTGAGTCGATGGACAATTACAATGTCCAATACATTATTATTAATTCAGTATTGTAGTATTGTATAGACAATGTACTAATATTAATTCAGTTAATGCATAACATGTCGCATTTCTAAAATTTAAAATCAAATAAAGGTTTTTTGTTTAATATGATCTGTAAAGGAATAGGATGGGTATTGCTGTCAATGGAAAATTGCCTTCTGTATGAAAGTAGGAATTAATTGAATTTTAAAAATATAATAAACTAATTTTTATATAACATTTATTAGTCTGGCATTTTATACTTTATGTCTCATGCCTGTGATTATTCAATGTTATTCTAAGATGCAATGGATCAGACAGACAGCAAAGAATAAGATTGCTTCTCCTCAATTACGTGTCATATATCTCAGTTCTTTAGTGAATGGACGGCCAAATTGACCGTTTAAGATGCTCGCTGTCTATTCGTTCGCCACGGAAAACTTCTCTCTCTCTCTCACTGATTTTCTGCTGGAAAAATATACTTCGGGTGATGCATTAAAATTGCGAGCTTTTTATTTTCTTTTTAAAAAAGATGAAAGGCGATCGATTTTGTAGGTCTGTGCAGTTTCAGTCTGTTAGGATATTTATTTTTTAGAATGATCTGTAGAGGAATGGGATGGGGTATTGCAGTCAATGGAAAATTGCCTTCTGTATAAAAGTAGGAATTAATGGAAATTCAAAAATGTAATAATCTAATTTTTATGTAACATTTATTAGTCTAGTATTTTATTGATTTTCGTTTTCCTTTTTTACATGTCTTTGACTGTACTTTGTTAGGCTAAGATGCAATGGTTCAGACAGACAATAAAGAATACGATTATTTCTCCTCATTTACATGTCTTATATCTCAGATCTTTAGTGATAGACAATTACAATCTTCAATGCATTACTATTAGTTCAGTTAATGCATAACTTGTCACATTTTTAAAATTTAAAATCAAATAAAGGTTTCTAAAAAGTCTTTTTTGTTTGACTTGATCTGTAAAGGAATGAGATGGGTATTGCAGCCAATTTTAAATCGCCTTCTGTATGAAAGTAGGAATTAATAGAGATTCAAAAATATAATAATCTAATTTTTATATAACATTTATTAGTCTGGCATTTTATTATTTTTGTCCCATGTCTGGGACTGTTCTTTTCTAAGATGAAATAGATCAGATAGACGACAAAGAATAGTATTATTTCTCTTCATTTACATGTCATATATCTTAGTTCTTTAGTGATTGGACAGATTACTACTATTGAATTTTAATTCAACTAATGCATGACTTTAAAAATATCATTGCACAAAATTTCTTTACATTGTTACACTTAATTTGCTATCGTTTTTATTCTGAAAATAATTTGAAGAACATGCTTTAAGATATATGTTGAAGGTGTTTGATTGCTTGTTTACTTTTCACTGTCAAGCAAAATAAGGATAAAATAAAAAATTTAATGTTTGAAAAAATTTTATATAAATGAAAATTTACGTAAAATTTCGTATCACATATATTTGTTTTCTTTAGATCTTTTGGATGATTCTTTCAATCCCTTCTTTGTTCTTTTTCAAAATCATAAATTATTTTTGCACACTAAATTATGCCAAATAGAATCAACATTTAAATCGACAAAGATTTTTTTGCTGGCCGAGTGTCTAGTGCTTGGTGCCACAGGTTTCGGGGTGGAGTCCCGGCGGTATCGTGGATGTTTGTAGTGGTTCGGAATCCCCTTCGGAAAGTACTCAACATTTTATATCACTGCAGCATTTTTTTGTCACGAGAAGAGTTTTAGCATTTTATTCCAAGCAGAGAAGATTGTATGTTATTTGACAAATATACTGTAAATGCAACTACTGATACAAATTTGTTCTTCTTATGCCTGTAATGATAAACCAGTAAATAAAATTGTTGTAAGACTATTGAAAAATGAAAGAAAGAAGTACTCGTGCTTTATGAAAATACAGGAATGCCATTATTGTAAGCCATATTCAAAAAATTTGCATAAAAAGTGCAATGAAATCAATCTCAAGGTATTTACAATCATTATATCATCGATCCTCCTCATTAATCAAATATGTCGTAACATATATATACACTCAAGAGTCAAAACATTATGACCACCCCTACATTTTGCAATGAACTCGCCTGGATGACGTGGAAGGCACGTGATCAGGTGGAAGTGGTATTTAACTTGTATTAAGTGGTGGTATTAATCCATGACAAGGCGGGTTTAAGCTGTGTTGCGCGCCAAGGGTGGGCCAACTCGTTATTGACAGGTGGTCATAATGTTTCGGCACATGAGAGTATATAAATCGGCATATGTTGTCCTGCCAAAGAAATGCTTCGTAGAAAACTACATATCACGAATATATTCTCCATATTCCAATATATGTACATACTAATTTTCAGGCATATCATTTAAAATGTCTATAAGATGAAATGTTGCAATACCAACGGGTGGCAAGTAACAATAAAGTGGATAATGCACATATATTCTCCATACTCGATACGTATTATTAGCATTTTCACACCGATTGGTTGAAAGGGATAGAAGTTGATCTACTGTAGCACCCTCTGGTGGCGACTTACAACAAAGGGGAAAGCATAAAAAACATTCTCCTTGTTTTGTCAAACACACACAAAATATTTCATCAAATTATTTTCAGAATAAAAGTCATTAAGTGTAACAATATAAACAAGTTTTGTACAACATTACTTTGAAAAATCTTTATTTGATTTAATATTTTAAAAATGCGACTAGTTATGCATTAGTTGAATTCCATCGTAATAATCCAGCTACTCACTAAACAGCTGAGATATATGAGACGTAAACGAGGTGAAAGAAGCCTATTCTTAATCTTATATCTGATCCATTGCATCTTAGCATAACAATAAACAGTCGCAGACATGGGACAAAAAGTAAAACGATGAAAGTATAAAATGCCAGACTAATAAATGTTATATAGAAATTAAATTATTATATGTTTGAATTCCCATTAATTCCTACTTTCATACAGAAGGCAATTTTCCATTGGCTGCAATACCCATCCCATTGCTTTACAGATCGTTCTAAAAATAAATATCCTAACGGACTGAAACTGCACAGACCTACAAAATCGATCATTTGGTTTTAAATGCGACAAGTTAAGCATTAGCTGAACTAATAGTAGAGCATTGTCTATCGAATACTGCAATACTGAACTAATCGTAGTGCATTGTCTATCGAATACTGCAATACTGAACTAATAGTAATGCAACAAACATTGTAATTGTCCAGCGATTCACTAAAGAACAGAAATATATGACACGTAAATTAAGAGAAACAAACAAACAAGCCTATTCTTTAAGTGTCTTTCTGATCCATTGCATCATAACATAACAAAGAACAATGCCAGACATGGGACGAAAAGTAAAAAGAAAAGTCTATAAAATGCCAGACTAATAAATGTTATATTAAAACTAGATTATTATATTTTTGAACCTCCATTAATTCCTACTTTTATACAGAAACCAATTTTCCATTGACTGCAATACAAATCCCATTCCTTTACAGATCGCTCTAAAAATAAATATCCTAACAGACTGAAACTGCACAGACCTACAAAATCGATCGCCTTTCATCTTTTTAAAAGAAAATAAAAAGCTCGCAATTTTAATGCATCACCCGAAGTATATTTTTCCAGTAGAAATCAGAGAGAGAAGTTTTCCATGGCGAACGAATAGACAGCGAGCATCTTAAACGGTCAATTTGGCCGTGCTCCAAGGCAGAAAGCTTTTATAGCAACTGCACTTGATACAAAAGAGAGTAAATTTCTTGCAAGCAATTACGATATCAACGAGGATTCGGCTGAGATAATGTCCTCTCTACGACAAACAGACGAACAAAAAGCTTGAGAGGAAGATCTAAAAATAAATAAAAAAAAAGATGAGTTTTATTTCGAAAGACATGGCCATTTAGATAAAAGAATTGCACCTGCTTTAAATGACGGAAATTTTAAATGGCTCAGAATGATTTTTCCTTCATGTTTAAATTTTTTCCTTCTTTTTATTAACATTTTTTATGATCTGTTCATATTTTTATTATTAAATAAAATGTCCAAAATGGATATTTAGAATTAAAATAAAGCAATGAAAAAGTCGGGTTTTTTTTCTCTTTCTACTCTCTTATTTCTTATGTTTATTTCTTATTTTTTTTTTTTTTTGGTTCGTAAACAACATTTTATTTTTTGTATACTTAGTTTATACAAACAAAATATATGAAAGCCATAAAAAAATAACTAGGATTTTTAAATTAAAAAAAAAATAATAAATAAATAAAAAGTTTATGAAACATTGAAACAAAACAGATTGTTTACAAGAATTCTGATAAATAAACAATAGCTTTTTCTCTCAATAAAATAATGTAATGTTTTTTCATTATTTTGCTAAAATAAACCTTAAGGTTTCAACTTAAGTTAAAAAAAAATTATTCTTCGTAGGAAATATGCACGTGTTTATTTTGATTATTTATTAAAATATTAGAGAATAAAATTTCGAGGCGAATTGGCTTGTTGTTAGATATTCTCCAAAATTTATGGAACAGATTACAGTAAAGAAAGATACATATTTTCAACTATTGACATTAACTGCAACAACTTGATACCAATTTGTTCTTCTTATGTATTAAAAAAAAGCATGTAATGCGAAACCAGATAAATAAAATTGTTATAAAAATATTGCAAAATGAAAGAAAGAAGTACTCGTACTTGATTGAAATATTGGATTGCCATTATTGTGAGACATATTCAATAAAATATTGTTAATCCATAAAAAAACAATTAGGATTTTTTAAATTTAAAAATAAACAAAAAATTGTCCGAAATCTCGACACAAAACAGATTGCGTACAAGAATCCTGAAAAACAAACAATATTTTTCTGAACAAAATAGTATAGCTTTCTTCTTTCTAATTTTGCTTTAAAAAAAACCTTAAGGCTTTCAAATAAAGGTAAAAAAAAATATATATACTTCATAGAAAATACGTAGGTATTTATTTTGATTATTTATTAAAATATAAGAAAAAGAAATTTCAAGGCAAATTGGCTTGATGCAAGATATTCTACTGAAATTGTGTGAAGAGATGATCATACAGTAAATACAAATACATATTTGAACTATTAATACTATTACTGTCTCCAATTCTCAATTTAAAATTCCCGGGCTTATGGAATTTTTGAATTTTTTAACCCGATTCTGGCGATTTTTGAAACGTCTGAATTCATTGAGCAAAGAACTTGCATTCAATTTTGTTGGCGGAAACGTATAGAATGTTGCAGAAGGCAGAAGGAAGGTGAGCGTTCCTATATCAGAAAGATATGTTTAGAAGTGCTATAAACAATTCAAAGAAGGCAGAGAAGGCATTCTGCCACAATCTCTCTTTGTATTTTTTTTAAATCAGTGATTGAAATAACTCCAACTGCGATAATAAAACCTTTGTCCATTCTGACTTTTCATGCTATTACGACACTAATCGGTCAGGGATGATATTTCATTGACTATTTCATAAAAAAGAATTCACGGGGTCAAATGTTTGCGTATATAATCTATAGTAATTTGTATCGTACAGAAAATCCATTGATAAAATCACTTTTTAAAAGAATTTTTAAAATTTAGTTTTCCAGTTCTATTTTCCGTAATAATAATCTAAATCTTGCATTTCTGAAGCTTCATACAGTAGCAAAAAATCGAATCATACCATTGAACCCTTTCCTCAATTTTTTGCTTTAAGAAATTGTACAAAAAAAAATATATGAATTCTAAAATTAAAAATTGTAAAAATTATTTACAAAATATCATTGCACATGATATTGAACTACATTATATTTTATTATATATGAATTTGTTGTTTTCGCACATCATATAATACTAAACAGTGTGAATGTCAATGAGTGACATTCTGCCACAATAGCTACTGTCTGCTTTTTTTTAAATCATTGACTGAAAGGACACCAACTGCAATAGTGAAACATTTGTCCATTAAATTTTCATGCTATTACAAGACTTTACGAGTTTTTTAATCAATGATGATATTTCAATCATTTTCATAAACTATAATAGTGTTCAACATATAGTAAGTATGTAATAATTAGATAGCATAATTAATATACATCCATATGTAGGTATTTAATAATTGTAAAAATATTTTTTTACAAATAAATAAAATTGAAAAATAAAATTAAAAATTAAAAAATTGGAATATCTCTAAGAAAATAATTTTTTTCAAACGGATTTTCACAAGTAAACACTTGAATTTCTTCGCTTTAGTAAAGAGGATTGGAAAGTTTATATTATATTTAGTTAAAAAAAAAAAGTAAAATTGTTTATTTTCACACTTTTCTTAACGAAAACCTTTCAACCAATCAAAAAAAAAAAAAAAAAAAACCCAACTTGAACGTTTTCTGAATATCTCTCTACTTCTCATAAAAAAAACCATACCTGTCAAATGAAAAACATTTAAAATAACTTAAACTTCTTCAATTCATGAAATTGCCCGATTATGGCTCAACCATGCGTCCTTCCCCTCCATTCATTTAATAGCAGATATCCATTCAAATTCTGTTCATCAATCACTCCGAAATCTTTTCACCCCAAATCAGGCGTTTATGCATAATCACTCTTTAATTTTTTTAATATAACGATGATATCCATTAAGAAAGTACGGAGTTCTATATTTTGTCATAATATCACCCGCCCCCTCCTTCTCTTTTCTCATCCTTGACCCACTTTAATCCCTTTCTGGCTGGTGATTTATTGGGCCTACTTTATACTTGCAGATGCTCGACTGTTTTATCATTTAAGGCCTACTTTGAGAGAGTATTGATCCCTTTTTTCAAGCAGGCAGCTGTTTTAACACTCTCTTGAATAGAAATTGTTTGTAAAATGGAGACCACACCAAGAATTTACAAAGTTTGGTAAGTTGTAATAAATGCTGTAATATAATTTTAATTCTTATGATTATATCTGATGCTACTGTGCCCAAAAAGTGAGACCAATTATTTTTTTTTCCAAAAACTCTTTATTTATTCTTCCAACTTTATTTCATCGTCTTCACAGTAATCCCCACCGGACACAATGCGCTTATGCCAACTTTTTTTCCAATCCTCAATGCATGCTAAAAAGTCATCGGCAGGGATAGCCTTCAAAGCGCGCACCAATTCACGTTGAATCTCTTCAATCGACTCAAAACTACGTGGTTTTTTGAGTTTTGGGAACATCCAGAAGTCGCACGGTGTGAATACGATGATGTGGAAGGATATGAGTTTTATTTTTGGCGAAACATTCACGAAGAATCCATGCAGTGTGATCTGGCGCATTCAGTGTTTTCAGTACCCATCGAGATTGAACGCGTTTGAGGCCCAAAATGGAATTGACTCGATCCTTTGGAAATTTCAACAACATCAGCAAGGTCTCTATTTGTAAATCGACGGTTTGCAAGCACAAAATCTTTAATTTTTTGGATGTGAACTTCGTCGATTGAGGTTGAGGGTCAACCAGAGGACTCTTCGTCTTCAACGCGTTATCTGCCTTCTTTGAACTGCTTATAAACCTGCTAATATTTTTTTCCGATATAGGAATGCTCACCGAATGCCTTCTGCAACAGTCTATACATTTCCGCAAACAAAATTTAATGCAAGTTCTTTGCTCAATTAGTTCAGACATCTCAAAAATTGCCATAATAAGTTTTAGCGTCTCACAAAGCCAAGCGTAACTCAAGCACTAAGGAATATTTTCCCACAAATGTCAAGGACAGTGCCGACAACCTAAAAAAGAAAAAAAATTGAAATACCATAAGCCCCGCGAATTTTAAATTGAAAATGGATCTTACTTTTTGGACACAGTAGTATAATGTACGTAAATATGTAATACTATTATATTTTAATTTTGTATATGCTTCATTGTAATTAGAATCGTTCGTTCAATTTAAGTTTCTTCTTTACATTGCCTATTGAATTGATTTTAATACGTAGAAAACATAAAAGAGGAGGATATTTGTTTAGATTGTAAATATTCAAATGAAGAATTTATTGTAATAAATGAAGTAAAAGTCATGTGTTATAAATGCAGTTAAAGTTATTGAAATTTAAGTTTTTATAATATATTATTATGTTTTTATTAATATATAATTATATATTATATATTTATTTTAAAAATCAGTACAGTAAATGAAATTGAAATTATTTTATATCGGAAACCTAGCCAAGCTTATGAGAAGTACAAAACACACCAGTTGATAGACAACCTTATTATAAGTACGAATAATGAATTGTACACTTCATGCATCCTACTAAAATTAATTTTATTCACTAAATACCCCACAGTGAAACGCATTCGAGTTAAAATGGAAAGTACGTCGAAATCTTCCCTCAGATTTTCATTAAAACATTTATGACGTTATTTTAGTATTAAATCGAGTATCCTTTCCAACCGAACCAAACCAAACCGAATCTCTTCTCCAACATCTGAATAAATGGAAAACGCCAACCGGATAAATTCTCCCGAAAAAGTATTTCTCCCAAGGTTAAAAAGAAAAAAAGGAAAAGATTCTTGAAAGAAGCAAAAGAAAGAAAAGGGCCAGACGGGACAGGGGAAAAGACTTCATTTTCTCACGTACACGTGTAAAATTGGAGAAATGACAGGGCTGGGCGACGACAGCGCGGGACGATATTTCAATAGCGGAGTAGCGCAAAAGTCCAAATACAGGCGTCGGAAATTCGGTGTGTATCGAGCCGGGGGCGTGGTTAGCGTCTCCGCGAAATGGATTAGGGTGTCGGAAAGTCCAATTCGTCTCTGGGATGGGATGCTCTCTGGTGTCTTCAGTTATAGGAATGGTTCCCTCTACCAGAGACAGAGGGCACCCCCGATGAATTACCTTCTCAGTTGGTTCCCCTTTTGGAAATAATGAGCATGGGAATTAATTTCTTCAGGATCTAATTTGTAGTAAGAAAATAAAATGCTTTTATTCAATTCCTTCTATTAGTTCACACTCTCCCTATATATATATCTTGTTCACATTTTCAATCGTTCATAAAACACTTTTTATTCATCCACTCAAGTTCAAATACATTTTTTTTTGAACTTGTAGTGGATGGCACTGGATGTTAATACAGTTTTTTCTAATATTAATTCAGTAATTAAATTTAATTAATTAATTTTAGTTTTTTTTTATGAATTAAGTTGCATGTATGTACCAATAGATGGCGTCCGATAAAGTTAAAAAAATGAATGAAAATTATTTATAAAGGACTTCCTGCAATAGAGTGAGAAAGAAGTAGGAATTGACTTAATTTTTTTTTTTTTTTTTTATATTACTTGTTAGAAATATTGATGCATGGGAATTAATTTCTTCAATACCTATTTGTTGTAATAAAGAAAAGAAAATGCTTCATTACATTTTGTGTATGACACGTTATGGGTTTTGAATACACTCTCTGGTGCCTTCAGTTTTGGGAATGCAAGACGGTTCCCTCTTCCAGAGAGAATGGAATGAAAGACCCTTCTGAATTACCTTCTCAGTTGGTTGCCCTTTTAGAAATAATAAGCATTGGAATTAATTTCTTCAGGACCTAATTTGTAGTAAAATAAAGAAATGTTTCATTAAATTTTGTGTATTACATGTTGTAAATTTTCAATACACTCTCTGGTGTCTTCAGTTATGAGTATGCACAGAGTATGATCTTTCATTCCATTCCCTCTACCAGAGAGAATGGAATGAAAGACCCTTCTGAATTACCTTCTCAGTTGGTTGCCCTTTTAGAAATAATAAGCATTGGAATTAATTTCTTCAGGACCTAATTTGTAGTAAAATAAAGAAATGTTTCATTAAATTTTGTGTATTACATGTTGTAAATTTTCAATACACTCTCTGGTGTCTTCAGTTATGAGTATGCACAGAGTATGATCTTTCATTCCATTCCCTCTACCAGAGAGAATGGAATGAAAGACCATAATGAATTACCTTCTCAGTTGGTTGCCCTTTTAGAAATAATAAGCATTGGAATTAATTTCTTTAGGACCTAATTTGTAGTAAAATAAAGAAATGTTTCATTAAATTTTGTGTATTACATGTTGTAAATTTTCAATACAGTCTCTGGTGTCTTCAGTTATGAGTATGCACAGAGTATGATCTTTCATTCCATTCCCTCTACCAGAGAGAATGGAATGAAAGACCCTTCTGAATTACCTTCTCAGTTGGTTGCCCTTTTAGAAATAATAAGCATTGGCATTAATTTCTTCAGGACCTAATTTGTAGTAAAATAAAGAAATGTTTCATTAAATTTTGTGTATTACATGTTGTAAATTTTCAATACACTCTCTGGTGTCTTCAGTTATGAGTATGCACAGAGTATGATCTTTCATTCCATTCCCTCTACCAGAGAGAATGGAATGAAAGACCATAATGAATTACCTTCTCAGTTGGTTGCCCTTTTAGAAATAATAAGCATTGGAATTAATTTCTTCAGGACCTAATTTGTAGTAAAATAAAGAAATGTTTCATTAAATTTTGTGTATTACATGTTGTAAATTTTCAATACACTCTCTGGTGTCTTCAGTTATGAGTATGCACAGAGTATGATCTTTCATTCCATTCCCTCTACCAGAGAGAATGGAATGAAAGACCATAATGAATTACCTTCTCAGTTGGTTGCCCTTTTAGAAATAATAAGCATTGGAATTAATTTCTTCAGGACCTAATTTGTAGTAAAATAAAGAAATGTTTCATTAAATTTTGTGTATTACATGTTGTAAATTTTCAATACACTCTCTGGTGTCTTCAGTTATGAGTATGCACAGAGTATGATCTTTCATTCCATTCCCTCTACCAGAGAGAATGGAATGAAAGACCATAATGAATTACCTTCTCAGTTGGTTGCCCTTTTAGAAATAATAAGCATTGGAATTAATTTCTTCAGGACCTAATTTGTAGTAAAATAAAGAAATGTTTCATTAAATTTTGTGTATTACAAGTTGTAAATTTTCAATACACTCTCTGGTGTCTTCAGTTATGAGTATGCACAGAGTATGATCTTTCATTCCATTCCCTCTACCAGAGAGAATGGAATGAAAGACCATAATGAATTACCTTCTCAGTTGTTTGCCCTTTTAGAAATAATAAGCATTGGAATTAATTTCTTTAGGACCTAATTTGTAGTAAAATAAAGAAATGTTTCATTAAATTTTGTGTATTACATGTTGTAAATTTTCAATACACTCTCTGGTGTCTTCAGTTATGAGTATGCACAGAGTATGATCTTTCATTCCATTCCCTCTACCAGAGAGAATGGAATGAAAGACCATAATGAATTACCTTCTCAGTTGGTTGCCCTTTTAGAAATAATAAGCATTGGAATTAATTTCTTTAGGACCTAATTTGTAGTAAAATAAAGAAATGTTTCATTAAATTTTGTGTATTACATGTTGTAAATTTTCAATACACTCTCTGGTGTCTTCAGTTATGAGTATGCACAGAGTATGATCTTTCATTCCATTCCATCTACCAGAGAGAATGGAATGAAAGACCATAATGAATTACCTTCTCAGTTGGTTGCCCTTTTAGAAATAATAAGCATTGGAATTAATTTCTTCAGGACCTAATTTGTAGTAAAATAAAGAAATGTTTCATTAAATTTTGTGTATTACATGTTGTAAATTTTCAATACACTCTCTGGTGTCTTCAGTTATGAGTATGCACAGAGTATGATCTTTCATTCCATTCCATCTACCAGAGAGAATGGAATGAAAGACCATAATGAATTACCTTCTCAGTTGGTTGCCCTTTTAGAAATAATAAGCATTGGAATTAATTTCTTCAGGACCTAATTTGTAGTAAAATAAAGAAATGTTTCATTAAATTTTGTGTATTACATGTTGTAAATTTTCAATACACTCTCTGGTGTCTTCAGTTATGAGTATGCACAGAGTATGATCTTTCATTCCATTCCCTCTACCAGAGAGAATGGAATGAAAGACCCTTCTGAATTACCTTCTCAGTTGGTTGCCCTTTTAGAAATAATAAGCATTGGAATTAATTTCTTCAGGACCTAATTTGTAGTAAAATAAAGAAATGTTTCATTAAATTTTGTGTATTACATGTTGTAAATTTTCAATACACTCTCTGGTGTCTTCAGTTATGAGTATGCACAGAGTATGATCTTTCATTCCATTCCCTCTACCAGAGAGAATGGAATGAAAGACCATAATGAATTACCTTCTCAGTTGGTTGCCCTTTTAGAAATAATAAACATTGGAATTAATTTCTTCAGGACCTAATTTGTAGTAAAATAAAGAAATGTTTCATTAAATTTTGTGTATTACATGTTGTAAATTTTCAATACACTCTCTGGTGTCTTCAGTTATGAGTATGCACAGAGTATGATCTTTCATTCCATTCCCTCTACTAGAGAGAATGGAATGAAAGACCATAATGAATTACCTTCTCAGTGGAGCATAGGAATTAATTTCTTCAGGGCCTAATTTGTAGTCATAAAGAAAAGAAAAGAAAATCTGAATATTGAAGAAAAATTATTCTTTAAGAATATTCTTTTAAAAATATTCTTTAATGATATTCTTTTAAAAATATTCTTTAAAGATATTCTTTTAAAAATATTCTTTTAAATATTCTTCTCTTACTCTTAATAAAATATTTCTTAAGGTTATCATTTAATTTTTGTAAATATTTTATATTCAGCAACCTGAATGTAGTGCAAATTGGTTGTGGGCCTACAACTGTCCACTGACATCGACTGACGTCTGAAAAAAGCGACGAAAAGTCTCTGACGAGAATTCTCATATTTTCTGACCAAAAATGTGACGACGCTATGTGGCTGGTCTGCTGAGAAAATAATTTATCAAGCAGAGAAAGATTTTTTTTTTCTTTTACTTTTTAAATACGGATATCGGAGAAAAATATTTTTAAAAAATGAGCATGGGGCTCATGAGCGAAACTTGGCCGTTATTTGCTACACTCAAATTGTATAACAGAACAATGACAGCATTTGCAATATAAAAACCCTGAAGTGCCTCACATTCAGACCTCTAAAAAAAGAAGAAAAAAGGAATTGGAGGGAGGAATTGTTCAAGATCCAAAGTTCGCAAAAGCTGCAGAAATGAAACTGAAATTCATTTGACAAAAGTATCAAAAGACTGAATGGCTAGCACTACATTTGTAGATAAAAAAAGGACACCCAAATAATTCAAAATAACCAGGCTTGAAAATACGTGAAATTCGAACGAAATTAGTTGTTGTTGTCGTATCCCCTATGGAAAAAGAGAAAACGGGTGCAGCTTCTGTTTTTTAAGAATCACCCGTAGATAGAAGTCTGACGTCTGATCCGAGTCGCTGAAGAAGGAGGACAATGCCTTCCAGGAAGATTTTAGGGGCAACAAACCCAAATTTGAGTATCGTATGAGAGAAAACCCGGAAAACTCTCACCGGGTAGTCCGACGCACAAGACAAGATGCTGGACATCATAAACGCCATCGACTCCTCGTTTTTTTTTAAACAGTGTCTACAACAAGTCCGCTAGTGGGTTGAACCTCCGTCCTAATGCTTTCCAGCGGCACACGTTCCCACTGAGCCATCAGTCAGGCAACCGAAACGGAATTAGTAAAAAAAATATATGCATGTTAATAATAATCAAAATGAAAGTAATAATGACATACAGAGGATAGCTTTATCAAGGAATACGCACCAAAACTTGTTATTTCTGCTCCATACACACACATTATATATATATATATATATATATATACTCAAGAGCCAAAACATTATGACCACCCCTACATTTTGCAATGAACTCGCCTGGATGACGTGGAAGGCACATGATCAGGTGGAAGGGGTATTTAACTGGTATTAAGTGGTGGTATTAATCCATGCAAGGCGGGTTGAAGCTGGGTTGCGCGCCAAAGGTGGGCCAACTCGTTATTGACAGGTGGTTATAATGTTTTGGCTCTTGAGTGTGTATATATATACATAAATGTATGTGTGCAGTCAAAAAATCAAATTATTTATTTATTTTAAATAATTTGTGTTCAAATTAAAATCCAAATTAAAATTTTAGAATTGAATGTGAGTCAGGTGATTACTTTTGTTTAGTAATGTGGGAACAATTTCGTTGCATGATATTTGTCAATGCAATTCGAAGATGTGGTTCTAATTCTAATATACGCGATCCTATGGTAGACGTGCAGCTGCTTTAAAGGACGCGAGAGAATTCCGACAGCATAAGTGAATATAGAGGACAGAATGGAGGGTAGTGTCCATAGATTAAGATGTTTGTCTCCATTTGAATAGCGTATTTAGAAACGTTCTGACTCATGAATGTATTAAAAGCATATGTATGAGCTCTTAAGGTCAGTGTAAAATTAATGATATTGCTAAAAATGGCAGTAACATATAATTTTTATTTCTTTCTAATGCAGCTGGCATACACTTAGACAGCTTGGTCTTGGATGCCTTAAGGCATGCGCTGCACAGACGTACTCACTTTGCATTAACCAGGGGGCGCGTGTAACTTGGAGATAAGCCACGGACGCGGAGTAACAATGCCCCCGAAACGCTCTACGATCCTATTAGACCGGGACGTACGGTTTAAAGTGGATTCCAAACCACTACAAACGTCCATGGCACCTCGGGGACTCGAACCTGAAACCTGTGGTACCGAGCGCCAGAGCGCTAGCCACTCAGCCATTTAGGCCCCGTATCATATAAGAATAAAATTACGATTTGCAAATACACAACTTATTAATGTCTTCTTTTTCATTTTTGTTATTTATCGTTGTGATATATTAAGTAAAGAAACGTCGCCTTGGATTTCACAGCTTTGATTTATGTTTCAACTTCACACGCTTCTTTTGATTTTTAAGTCTGTTTAGTTTTGCCTTCTCTCTCTCGTGTAATTTATTATCTTTCACAATTGTTACAATTTTCCTCTATTAAAATGTATGAAAGAAATTCCGGCAGCAACTTATTTATTTTGTTGCAATGCTCTATAATTTATAAAGGTGGATAATTTCTACGAGGTATTGAAATTCCCATCAAAAGTAGACACATATAAATATCATGCACTTGCAATTTAAGAAGTGTTTTTTCCCCCTTTTTTATTATATGCCGACCTTAAAAAATATATTAGAAAAAATATTTACTTACAACTATTTGAAAAGTTCTATGCCTCTTATTTACATTAAAATGATAAATACAGACAAGGATGCATAATAGACAGTATAGTTAAAGATAAAAGAAATATCAAATAGTATTGAAATGGATTTTATATAAATAAACTTTCATATAAATAAAATCCAATTTCAGGTATCGTGAATTATCAATAGTGAATAAGAAACAAGGGTCCTGATGGCTGAGGGACTAGCTCTGTGGCGCTCGATACTCCAGGCTTCGGGTTTGACTTCAGGCGGTGCCATGGATGTTTGTAGTAGTTCGGAATTTACTTTAAACCGTAGATCTCGGTCTAATAGGGTCGTAGAGCGTTGGGCATCGGGTTTACCACTACCCATTAAAAATAAAACATCTCCTGCTCGAAATCTGCCAGTAGGCAGACGGCCTTAGCCCACCATGTGGCTGTTGCGCTAATGATGATGGTGAATAAGAAACAGATACATAATTTTCATTCTTCACACAAAAAAGAAGTGTTTTTTGTTTCTTATCCCCTTTGGTAGACAGCAAATCTAGACCAAGTCCAAGAACCTGTGTGGTCTAATGGAAGGCGGGATAGGGGGGCAGCGTTTCTTGTGATAGAGCACCCGTAAGTAGAAGTCTGACTTGATTCCATGACACTGAAGAAGAAGGGCAATGCCTTCCGGGTTAGAATTTAAGGCGGAACTAACCCACATTTGAGTGTATCCGATAAAACCAGGAAAATTCACACCACTCGTAGTCCGACTCACGAGCAAGATGCTGAACATCACAACGAGGTTTCTTGTTTCTTGAAACAGTGTCTACAATAAAGCCTCATCAGATTGAACATCCGCCATAATGCTCATCAGCGGTGCACATTACATCTGAGCCAAGAGTCGGGCAAATTTTAGAAGTAAATATGTAAATCTCGAAAACAAAACTTTTAAAAAATGATACTCTTGGTTATTTTATATTTAAACTAATTTATACATAGTAACTAAATTGTATAAGCAATTTAAATATTTTCACAAAAGTAGGAGATTATTGGATATCTTGGTACTTGGTATTCCTAAAAAATTCTTAAAAAAATATACGAAAAATGAAATTAATAAAAAGTGAAGCCGTCTGGGCCGACATACGGGTAACCCATAAAATTTATAATTAAATGTAAGAACAGAACGCATATCAGCATTCTTAAAAAATAAAAAATAAAAACTATAGAAATCCAAATAGTTTTCTTTTCTCGAAAAATCTCATTTTCAGATTAAAATGAAATTGCTTTTGCTCTTAAATGATGATATTTTCGAAATTTTTCCTTTTTTAATTATATAATTCTTAGTACGTGTAAGAAATTTAAATAAATGTTATAAGAAAGTTCATGAAGGAAATTAAAAATAATATGTATTAAAAGAAATTTTAAAGAAAAATAACAAGTCATTAAAAAAAGTGGAGGGTGGATGTATCATTGTAGTGTTTTCTTTTTTTTGTTTTAACATTTCATACCCATGAGAGAGAAATGTATGTTATTTTACAAGTATATCATAACAACACATCACTCTATTTTGACAGCAGACAAACAGAATTGTGAGTAGTTATATTGCATGTAGTTAGTATTTTGTACTAATCAGAACAACCTGTAACTAAAATATGATATTCGGTATCATGTGTAATGAGATTTATAAATTAGCGAATGTTTGTCCGACCTTCACATTTAGAAACAACTACAGATTGAATATGAACTATACCATAAGTTGTGCCATTGTGATTGGTGATAGACCACGAGCTGAGAAATGTTTATTCAAATGAAAAGTGAGGGAGGTGGACCCTTCTTTTAAGGGGATATTTTTAAAGGGAGGTTTTTTGGGAGAAGAAAATGGAGTTCTGCTACGAGCGACCAGAAATGTTGGTTTTTTTTTTTTCTGAAGTGATTAAATAGGTAGGAGTTTCTGCCTGTTTTCCAAAGTGAACCCCTTGTGGTTTCGTGAATCACGCCGTATGATAATTAAGGTCTGCCGCAGACTACGTATTTTTTAGATTCGACATAGACTCGAGAACTCTTATAATTTCTGACTTTTGAGGGAACTGCACTTGTGATTTAATCCTACATTTGTGAATCAAATTTAAATTTTTCATTTTCATTTTTATAAATAATAAATTATAATAATACAGAGTTTTGTATTTGTATATATTTATATTGCTTGTAAATAAGAATTGATGTTTTCTCATGAACCTGAATATAGCTTCTTCTTGAAGCTGTTATGGATCTAATATAGGCCGAGACGTTGCATGGTGAAAGAAAGGAAAAACTGGTAAGGACACGAAAAGATACCGCTACCCCCACTGCCCAAAATAATACCCATAATTTCATGGGTAAAAATAAAAACATGACGAAACCAAGATTTATAATAATCAGCAAACGAAATTCAGATCATTTGTTAAGTGAGCACATTGTAGACAAATATGCCAAATCCCATGCATGAAAATAGGTACTATTAAAACATTACTATATAGAACTACTGAAGCTACTTATATGGGACTCTTTCGTAAGAATCTTTATAAAGCTCACTGCTAAAGTTGACTGTTGTAAGATATATTCATTTTACTCGTTAAATTTTCCTAGTTTAACTTTTAAAGCCTGACAAATCACTTGCTTAATAAAGAATTCTAGTGGATTCAAAAATATATTTTATTAATGAAAATGTCTTTAATTTTTCTTTAATGTGTGATCATTTAACTCATATTCCCTTTGACTGTAATTTTTTTTTTTTTTTTTTTTTTTTTGTCATTCAAATGCTTTTATCAAAACCATTTTTGATAATTATATTTGGCACGAATTCATTCTGCATATAATGTTTCTCAATTAGGTTCAGAAATATAATGATATTTAAATAACTAATTTGCATTTTTTTAATTAAGATTTCAAACTTTTCTTTTTTTTTTAATTAATGTTTGCCGTTCCAAAGCATGTTTTGAGCTAATTACAAAAAAAAAATTTTTTAGAAAATTAATAAAGTATACTCATGTATAATCATGTTAAAAAAGTTCATTAAGAAATTGAAAGTAAATATTTATAGAGGATACTTAAAGAAAAGGACAGTTCTATTACACTATTATATATATAAACATATAAGTATAATTCCTATTATTTTTGTAATTTTGGCATCTTTCAATGAATTTAATTAAGCAAATTAATAACATTAAGCAAAAAAGCAATCGAAATTACTACTAATAGTATTTTTTTTATAATTTCCCATTTCCATTTTTTTTTTTTTTTTTTTTTTACATCGCCCTTTGGAAATGCCTTTGAATAAAAAGAGATTGTTTTGTAAAGACTTTTTTTGCACATTCATTTCATTGGTATTTTAAAAAAAGCATTGATTTCACTGCATTAAATGCTATTATGACTTAAGCTAATTTTTAATTAATATGTTTATCCTACTCAATGATAAGCACAGCACAGTATTAGATGTGGATGAAGATACTTCAGTATATGTATATCATATTTAAAACAAAAATTAACATTACGGTTCAAATGAAAATAAATTATTTTTGTAAAAAAATAATATCAAATTCAACTCAAAAAAATAATTTCAGAAATCTTTTACCTTTAATAATGACAGAAAAATTTTTAAATACTTTTTTTTTTACTGCATTTATTTTTATAGTATAACAAACATCTGTTGTGTTGTGTAGCTTTTTTTTATGTTGCACTATATCCCACTTGGTAAGCAGCAACATCTAGACCCCCACGAAAACGTGGGGTCTCATGGTTGAAGGGAAAGGGGGCGGCTTCTGTTGAGATGGAACATCCGTAGGTAGAAATCTGATTTGCACCCGTAACGCTGACACTATGTAGGGGTGTTAGCTTTACAGTCTTTTTGTACCAGAAATTACTGTTGAAAGTAGATTCCAAACCCTGCAAACATCCATGGCACCGTCGGGTATCGAACCCGGAACTCTGTGGCACCATGCGCCATTCACTAGCCATTCAGACCCTTAACAAACATCTAAAAAGGCTTGTCAAACTAAACATTTTGTGCAGATATGTGCTGCATTGCTGTGGATTTCTGTATCCAAAAACAGAAATTAATGTTTAATACGAATTTTATATACATGTTTAGTTTCGTTTTATAGAAATCAAAATAAATGGAATCAATTAAGAAATAAAGTAATAGGAATAACATTAAGAAAAAAAATTAATTCTATAAAATATATAGTATGAAAAATTTTAAATTAAAAAAATGCAAGTGTATTTAATTTAATTTTTTGAAAATTTTAATTTTTTTCAATAAAAACAAATCAAAATAAATGAAATTTCAAAATTTATTTCTTTGTACAATTCCTTGCATATTTTGGATTGATTATTAATCTATCATCAAATCCTTAGATTCATATAAATCCGGAAATGACTCACTATATCCCTCCTAGTTGTTAATTAGCAAGCAATTTGCAAAAGTTATTAATTTACGTGCGCTTGCATTTAGGTGAGTTTCATATGTACCTTTAATTTCCCATTACATTTGCTGTAAGTATGTACTTATAGGTTTTAGCCCACACTGATTCATACTAAACAGAAAGATTTCTACGAAATTAATGTGGAATTTACTAGCAGAGTTTTAGAATAAAATGCTCATATTACACGGGCATATTATTTTTTTACACAGATCTGAATCGTGTATTTATTGACCAGGAATAAGTGTGGAATATTTATACAATAATAATTTTGAGTTTTAAAATAATTTTTGGCTTGTATCAGAAAAATGATGAACATAGTTTATCGATTAAAATTGAAAAGTGTAAATATTTATATATTAGCTCACACCGATGTTATATATTACATATGATACTGATATATGTAAATATATATGATACTGATGTATGTATATATACTCAAGAGCCAAAACATTATGACCACCCCTACATTTTGCAATGTACTCGCCTGGATGACGTGGAAGGCACGTGACCAGGTGGAAGTGGTATTTAACTGGTATTAAGTGGTGGTATTAATCCATGCCAAGGCGGGTTGAAGCTGTGTTGCGCGCCAAAGGTGGGCCAACTCGTTATTGACAGGTGGTCGTAATGTTTTGGCTCTTGAGTGTATATATGATACTGATGTATGTATATTTAATTAGTCTACACTGATTCATAATAAACAGAAAGCTTTCTACTAAATTAATTTGGAATTTACTTGCAGATTTTTAGAATAAAATGCTCATGTTACATGAGCATATTATTTTAAGAGTATTTTTACATAGATCTGAATCATGTGTTTATACACCAAGAATAAATGTTGAATTTTTATACCATAATTACTTTGAATGCATTTCAATTTTTAAATAGTTTTTGACTTGCATCAGAAAAAATGTTGAAGGCTTACCGATGAAAACTGTATTTTACGAAATGAAAAAGTCTAAATATTTTTAAATATATTTGAACCTTTTAAGCGGGCGTGAGTTTAAATCGAAAAAACAGAAAACGAAAAGTAAAAAGCAGATATATTTTTCTACTGCATTTGATAAATGGAACTACCAAGACTAATGAAACACCTTTTTAAATTTTTAATCCTTTCTTTCGGAAAGTTTTGCATGACAAGTACAAAGGGCTCGAGCGCAAACACGTAAAGCAAAAATATTTTCTACAAAGAAATTCAATCTCATTAGCTTTTCCACACAAAGAAGAAATACGATAGCACGGGAACAGCACACACGCAAACACACCCCGAACAGAACTGAAGACAAAACTGAAACGTGAGACCATTTATAACAACTTTTCCGACCATTTTTCAACCGGAGATTTCTCGGATTTTCGGGAGCCGGACCCCAATTATATAGCAAGAATCAGACACTTGAAATAATGGTCCGGCTATCTTTTCCCCGATGCAGCGCGGGAAATCATTTGTTCTCCTAGGATCGCCGTGTGCACCACAATACCTCGTGCGATACCTTTTTTAACGCGGGGAAATTGTAATTGAATTTTCACTTTTCCCTTTTATTTTTCCCTCTAGAATGTAAAACGAGCCACTCACACAAATTGTGTTCATTCTGTAAGTAGCTGCAAGAGAAATCGAAAATTCTGTACCTTAATCAAAGACAAAAGATATTTGATTTCGCTTTATTTGAGATATTTTTTTTTCTGTTAGGTTTGAATCAAAACCTATTTAATTTCTAAAAATCAAATAATACGCCTCCTAACTGCAGTCTTACATTTAGGGAATAACGTGTTCTTGCAGATGGAAATCATCAGTGGATGGTGTAACGGCCAATATTAGACATATAACTGCTTCAAGAAGAGGGCAATTTTTAGGTTCATGGGAATACTTTAATTTTTATTTACAAGCAATATATATATATATATATATATATATTGCTTGTAAATAAAAATTACATATATACAAATAATGAATTTTGGATTATTATACAAATAAATGTAAAATCTGATCACAAGTGCACGATTAAAGATAATTTGATTCACAAGTATGTTTCACTACAAGGTCGGAGATTTTTCAGAATTGTTAAGTCTACTTCGAATCTAAATGTTTGTTCTACGGCAAACCTTTATTATCACATGGCGTGATACACAAGAAGTTCACTTTAAAAAAATGACGGAAACTCCGTCCTATTCAGTCACTTCAGAGAAAAACAACACTTCTGGTCTACTCGTCACAGAACTTCATTTTGAGAAAATCCGTCAAGGGTAGTAAGATTCCCTCACTTCTCATTGGAGTCAACACTTCCTCAGCCCATGATCTATCACCAGTAACGATGGAACAACTCACGGCATAATTCATATTCAATTTGTAGTTGTTTCGACATGTGAAGGTCGCACAGACAATTGCTAATTTCATAAGTCTCCTTATAGAGATTGTCAGATTGGAGTGAGAGGTTGTTCTCATTAGTACAAAACACTAATTGCATATAATATAACTACTCACAATTCAAATGAATATCTGTCTTCCTTTCTAAAGTACTTAGCTGAAATGGTAATCTTTCGTAAGATTTTTTTCTATAATTCCTAATCAAGAGTAATGCGAACTATTTAATCGAGATTATTGATTTAATCAAAGTGATGTACGTCGTCGTGCATTGACCTTCGAATTCCTGCCTTTGTTTACTGAAAGGAATAGGTGACCTGATATTTTTCCCATTAAATTAAGAAAAATTTAAAACCATAAAAAAATGCGAAATTATTTATTTATTTTTTTTAATTTTCTAAAAAAATTTTCTCAAAAATTAAGAACAAGAAAAAACAAAATTTAGATGCAGACTAATAAAACGATAATTCTAAGAAACATTTTCTCAATTTAAAGAAGTATGCACAACAAGTTGAAAGCAAAAATTCTTAGCAAAAAAATAGATTTACACGTCCATCTAAAATATATATAATAATAAATCACACAGGTATTTAAGAAAAATTAAGATGTTTGAAAAGATCCATTTTTGTTTTCGTTTTGTAAATAATTGCAATATAATTATATTCCATTATTTAAACATAATTATTTTCTTAAATTAATGTAAGTCCATTTTTTAAAAAGAATTTTATGATTCTCATTTGTACTAGGGTCGTTGAATGCGATATATGTGCACCTTTTTTCATATTTGTTATCTTGTTTGAATTATGGCTTTTGATATGTATCAAAAGCCATATTTCATTCATTTTTATATAATCTAGAAAAAAAATACTTTTAAAATTAAATGGCCCTCACAAAAACAGAAATGAAATATGCGAAATTTTTAAAGTATACAAATGGTTTGGTTGGTCTCTCTACGTTCATTTTTTTTTGTACACTATTGGCTAATTAGGCAGGGACCTACAGTTTAACGGGGATTTCGAATCACTCACAAACACCCATGCCACCCCGCCAAGGTTAAAACCCGAAGTCTGTAGTACCAAAGGCCAGAGCGCTAGCTAATTGACTATCAGGCCGCAAGTATGCAAATGAGTACACTATAGTATCCTATTGGATAGCGCATTGTATTTCCGAACTGTGTACCCTACAAGGAATACCAAAAAAATGCTCTCGTGCTAGGTTGGTGAGGAGCACGATAAATCCTTAGGCCGGAAATTCCTTTGGATCGAAGAGATAGAACTTTCTAGATGCCACCCCAGAGGATATCTGCTAAAATCTGTTGTAACAAAAAGAGGATACAGTGAACTCGTATTCACTCTGAGTGTCACTATGTCTGCTAAATATCTAACTTTCTATTGGCAAACCGCCGTAAGTCAAAGTATCCGCCGAAAAAACAACTACAGCATGTGTTTACATACTGATAAAGAAGACATTCAGAATAAACTGTGAATAAATCGTATTACATACATGTTTTCCATAAAGTGATAAGACCCTAAAACATATATATTGGACAAATTGCATTTGCGATTTATTTTATTATCGTAAGCAAATCTCATCAATAAGCATAAACCACAAATAATTCGATGAATGTGTTATTCAATTTGTGGTGATTAATTGATCAGCCGTATTTTAAGTAATTAAGATAAAACTCTTAATGCAATATAAGGAACAATGCCTGTATCAGCATATGTTTATCAATATATCAATGCTAATATAGGTATTTTTTCGTGTGTATTTGTAGTTGATATGTAGTTTAATATTTTCCTAAATATATTTATGTTTATGTTTAGTAAAGCTATTAAAATACATTATGTATCTTGTTTGTATAATTATTTAAATAATAAAAAATATAAAAATAAAAAACATAATTTTAAATATAATAATTATGTATTTGATTGTTATATAAAACTGGCAGTGAATAGACTAAAATACGTAGATAACAAAGAACAACAAATTTCAATGAATTTCTTTCCTCTAAGATTTAAATAAGCATTTATTACTATTTTTGGGTTACGGAACATGAATATGACAATGAAAATTTGAAATTGGCTCCCATTTCTTAGATAATTGTAACTAAATGTTTTCCATACAAAGCAATATTTTTTAAAATTATGTCGAGTACTGGATCGTATTGACTACGTACCTAAGAGCAACCCAATGCAAACTAGCCTTGAAGAAAGCATGTAGTGTTGGCTCCACCGACAAACACTGTTACTCATTTAGCACTACCCAGGAGGTGCGTGTAGCTTGAAGATATGCTACGGAAGCGAGAAACACTACCCTCACAATGCTCTATGATCCTATCACACCGCGACCTACTGTTTTAAAGTGGATTCCGAACTACTACAGACATCCCTGCACCGCCGGGACTCGAACCGGAAACCTAGTCACCTAGTCACCAAAACGCGAGCCTTAGTCACTCGGCCATCAGGCCCCATATATAAAACAATATATTAACTCACGTATGTATCTGTTCACTCTATGTCGCTTAGATTGTCACTTATGAATTTTCTCACAATGATCATTTAAAATGTTTTAACATTAGTCTGCCAACATTGTAATAGGCCAATTTACCTGGTATCTTTAACCTATTTTCACAACATCCTGATCACAACGCTCGCTGTGCATATCGTAATTCTGGTCACCGGTTTTATCAAAGAAATTGAAATGAAACTGAAAGAAATGCATTTTAGAAATATAGGGTAACCAAGTTTCTTGTATGCAGACAACATGCCATCGATTCCCGTTCCCTAAGAAATTCGTTAACGCAAGACCAAACCATGCCACGATATTTCTCATGTTGTTGGAGCGTTCTATCATGCATCATTAAAGGACTTACTATTCTATGTACCAATAAATCGTGATATTTAATTTAATGTTGACAAAGAAAGAATTGTTTTTAAATAAATGTCTGACAAGTAATATAAAAAAAAAAATGTAAGTCAATTCCTACTTTTTTTTCACTATATTGCTGAAAATATGAATTAATTAATTAAATTTAATGAGCGAATTAATATTTTGAAAAAACCGTACTAACATCCAGTGCCATCCACTACAAGCTCAAAAAAAAAAAATTACTGAATTAATTTTGAAAAATTAAAAAAAAAAAAAAAAATTTTGAACTTGAGTGGATGAATGAAAAGTATTTTATGAACGGTTGAAAATTTAAACAAGATATATATAAGGACAGTGTCAACTAATAGTAGGAATTGAAAAAAATAATTTAATGCCAGCAGTTGCTGAAACACTCGCACTTCTAGCACCATACACCAACTGTTAATCTATATACCCTTCCTGGGCACTAGTCAACATTAACATGTTGAGAGAACTTTAGGTAATGGATTGGCGAAAGTATCTGGATCATTAGAGCAGGGAATTTGAAGACTCGAGGGTCATTTATCAAATTCGATGTCGTTTCAATCCAGTGACCTAACGATTGTTTGATACCTTCGCACTCTTGCTTTAGTGAGCACGCGAAGGGACCTTTTTTTTTTCCTCTGTCGTTGACACACACGGACTTTCGATCCTAATTAAGGTCCTCCGTGAAATGAGTTCAAGGTACAAGTTTTGTTTTCTTATATTAGTTACTTTTTTTCTCAATAGATGGGTCTCGAAATAAATCAATCACCTTTAATCATGTGACAGACGATTTTAGGAGTTTCGTTTCGAATGAAATACTACTACACGAGTAATTTACTACACACTTGTACTACTACACCAGTAATGTACTACACACTTGTACTACTACATCATTAATGTTCTACACACTTGTACTACGGCACCAGCAATGTATTACACTCGTATGCTACGACTCCGGTAATGTACTACTACACCAGTAATGTACTACAACACCGGTAATATACTAATACACCAGTAATGTACTACAACACCAGTAATATACTAATACACCAGTAATGTACTACTATACCAGTAATTTACCACACACTTATATTACTACACCACTAATGTACTGCACACTTTAGCTACCACACCAGTAATGTACTGCACGCTTGTACTACTACACCCAGTAATGTACTGCATACTTGCACTACTACATCAGCATTACTATCCTACCAGTACACCTACTGGGTGGCTACCACTGCATTCAGACAGGAGGAGCCTTGATGGCGATTATGACAAAGTATCTTTCATTGGCCTTCAGGCACAGTTTCCACAAAAGGAAAAGCAAACACGGGGCAAGAGCTCTTGATTATACTTTCAGAAACGTCGTCCCAATAGCACTCGATTTATCATACACTATTGAACTGTCCGTGGCATGCATATGGAAACTAAATACTTCATCTAAATCACTGCGGTTGATTAATATCAGAAACAACCACTACTACTACTACACCACACCACACCCCATCCCTGTGCCTAGAGCTGAGTTGCAGTCTTTACAGTTTGACCACTGGAATGATAAATATGTAAAAGATTAAGCTTTACTCACGCTGAATTACTCAAAAGGAAGAGAGTCTGGTTACTTTGAACACATAGTGTTCAAAGTAATTTCGCAACGCGAGCAATTTTCAATACCCATCATTCTTAACACCCTACCATTTCCCCTCATTGCTCATTGAAAGGATTACAGAAATCGAAACCCTTCCCAACATAAAAATATAAGATCTTGGTTCGACTATGTTTGACAGATTTTTAGCACGCTTGTATTAAAATACTGAATGAGCTATTTAATAGGACACATCGATCTCTATCAAATTTATGTAGAATTTTATTGCCATGGATAATTAACTGCAAAAAAGCGCCGCCAGCATGTCCTGTAGACATGATAGTTTTACAACCCCACTTAGATTTAATGACCCTGAAAAGTCTATTGCCAGAGGGGTCCGTGGTCTAGAGCACTGACTTATTGCAACAAGTACATAAAGATAATCTGCACCGGCAACAACTGTAATCTATCTGTAATCTCAACCCGCATCTAAAGACAAACGGTATATAAAGACTCACTTGAACTAAGAAATGGCAAGCGAATTGCAGTCAACGTTTCTAAAACTCCAGCAATAATATTTCGTAAAGGAAACGCCAGTGAACCCAGTGATAATCTCCATCTTTTCGATGAATCAATGGAGAGTTTTTGCATACCGTACGTTAGTTACCGTAGGACGTCCGTTAGCTTTTTCTCCCTAGCGCGCATGCTCATAGGAAACATTATTACAGATACGCATGCGCAGTTTCCTATGAGCATGCGCGCTAGGGAGAAAAAGCTAGCGGACGTCCTACGGTAACTAACGTACGGTATGCAAAAACTCTCTAATAGCTTGGTTAACACACGTTAAATATCTTGGTATAATAATTGATAAAAAGTTACCTTCCGCGAACATATCAATAATATAAACGAAAAACGTTGGAAAACATTTTACCTCTGCCTCCCTCTCGTCAATAGAAATAGCAAACTCACTCTTTCAAACAAAAAATATTATTATTCAAACAAGTATTAAGACCCATTCTTACTTATGCAACCCCAATTTGGGATAAAACAGCAAACCAAGTACAAAATAAAAATAACAACCAAGTACAAATAATTCGAAAAAATATTTAGTATTATCACTGGTGCTACCTGGTTCGTAGGTAACTTTACCATTCATAACGATCTTAATATTGAAATTATAGATACCCATATTACTAAACATTCTAAAACATTCTTTTGCAATATAGCAAATCACAATAACCCGATCATTAAAGCTCAAGCAAGAACTTTCTAGAAAATTCTTTTCGAATATAGCTAATCACAATAACCCGATCGTTAAAGCTCAAGCCATTTTTACTCAGTGTAATGGTGGATACAACTATCCCTAGCAACTTCAAAATGGAATCGAAGCTTAAAACCACCTTAAATAGTCTATTTTTTTTATTGAAATATCAATTTTGACCTTTTTTCAATTTCTTGTATTAGCTCACAATCTCCCTATATATATATATATATATATATATAGCTTGTTCACATTTTCAATCATTCATAAAATACTTTTTATTCATCCACTCAAGTTCAAATATATTTTTTTGAACTTGTAGTGGATGACACTGGATGTTAATACAGTTTTTTCAAATATTAATTAATTCATTAAATTTAATTAATTAATTTTAGTTTTTTTTTCGATTTAAAGTACATATATCTACCAATAGATGGCGCCAGATAAACTTAAAAAAATGAATGAAAATTATTTATAAAGGACTTTCTGCATTATAGTGAAAAAAAAGTAGAAATTGACTTTAAAATTTTTCTTTTATATTACTTCTTTATATCCAATTTTTTTATTTCATTTTAAATCAAGCAAGTGATATCTTCGCTATTAGTTACTCTTTCAAACTATCCAACTTAGTAGTTGTAGAAATGGAAAAACTTCAGGAGAATTATGAGGAAGCAAATCTCTTGCAGAATTGTTATGTAGACAAATCTGTGTGGCTGTGGAAATTTTGATAGTTATTATAATTTTAAATTTTATGCTTTGTAAACAGTGCATATAAAGTGCATTAAAGATGATGAAAAATAAGCAGCATGCTCTTCTTTTCAAATTCCCTTAGATTCCACCATGCCCACAACTATAAAAGTATTTCGTTATATTAAAAAATATAAATGTTATTTATTAATTTCTACGGAATTAAATATCAGCAATAAAATTGCTTGAAATATTTGGTAGCTGACTTAGCCCCCTTTTAAATTCCCTTAGATTCCATCATACCTACAATTATAAAAGTATTTCGATATATTGAAAATATAAATGTTATTTATTAATTTCTTCGGAATTAAATATCAACAATAAAATTGCTTGAAATATTTAGTAGCTGACATTGCACAATTTATCTCTTGAAAAGCAACATCATACGTCTATGCCTGGTGAATCAGAAAATGGCATGCATAAATGTCTTGAATCCGTAGGTATTTATCTGCAGCACCTCATCCATAACACAGCACTGAATAGTTGTCAATATTATCGCTATGAATTATACATCGCAGTCAAGACTCTGAAATCGATATATCGACATTCAGTTACCATCTCCATACTGCTTAGCTAAGAAAACTGATACAAATTTTAGCAGCAATTAAGAAATTCTGTAGTTTAGGTAAGATTTTGTAATAAAGGTGATTTATTATTTATTTAAAATAAAGGTATTTTATTATTTATTTGTCTTATACACATTGATAAATTTAATTGTTAGTGTGAATATACAATTTCTTTCATTGTAATGAATGTTGATTTACTGAAATATAGAAGAAATTTTTTAAAATATCGAAATATTTCATAAATAATTTTTATTTATGAATCATTTTACATTGGCTCAAAAATTGAGAAATTTTCGACCATAAATAATCATTAAAAATAAAATATACCCCAACCATTATAAAATAATAATAAATAAAAAACTTCACAAATGAGATGATTTCAAGTATTTATATACAGGGTGATTATAATTAGAGTCCCATTTTCAAAATGCTGTAAAAAAATAAACATTCGTCACATTGAGTTCAAATTTGAACTGAAGATGCATGAAGGGGGAAACGATACGACATCAAAAAAAGCACAGAAGTGTATAAATAGATGGCGCTGTAAATATCATAAAGAAAAGGAATTCGGCTATGGTATGGCATCAAAAAAAGATCCACCGATTTTTCTCATTAAATTTGGTATGACCTTGCCGTAGTGGACGGGCTTTCCACTAACAGCGTCACAAATGTTGAATGACTTGGAAGTCAATTTTTCCGTCAAAAAACCGAAACAATCAAGCACATTGAAAATATTTGAAGAAGAGGGAAAGGGTATGGCAAAAAAAAAAAAAAAATTCCACCAATTTTTCCCATTCAATTCGTTATGACCTTGCCTTGGTGGATGGGCTTTCCACTAACAGTGTCACAATGTTGAATGACTTGGAAGTTATTTTTTCAGTCAAAAAACCAAAACAATCAAGCACATTGAACACTGCAGTTGGTTTAATCACAAAAGTTGGTTTTTCACCAAAAGTAACTTATGCCAACTACATTGTAATTTCAATTCAAAATATCACTCGCAGCCGAATTAAATTTCTATATACTGCTTTTAGTGCCATCTATTAATACTCTACAATAACTTTCTTTTGATGCCCCTTCTTCAAATATCTTCAGTTCAAATTTGAACTCATTGTGGCGTGATTGTCTTTTTTTACTGCCTTTTGAAAGTGGGTCTTTCATTATAATAATCCTGTATATAATACCGGAATGATTCTGTTTTTACGTTTTATCATTATATTATTTTTAAAAAATTATGTAATTAGATTTTCGGTATTTTGCATAATGTTTCTCTATTCAATAGGCAAAAGAACTATTGAGTCTAGAATTTACAATACGAAGTAACCTTTCATAAAGTTTTGAATTACCTTCCATAAAAGAAATGTATCCACCTTAAAACAATTCAATCTTCACTGCATGGGAATTCGAAGATGTAACAATTTTGAATGTTTAAATTGAAGCAGCATTGAAAAACGTGTCACGTATTCTCCTTACTCTGGTACTTTTCTGCTTGTTCAGGCTTCCAGTAAATTATGCTCAGAAACTAAACTGGACCTTTAATCTTTAATTAATTACTTTATGAGGTACATGTAGTTTATTAGATAATTAAATTACCAAAAAAAAAACTTCTGAGCAAAATTGGATTATTTGACGTCCAATGATTAAGTTAATTATCCCCGCGAACATTTCTTTTTATCGTAAAATTTTAGTAAACATTCTAACTTTTGTTGCAGGAAAATGCAAAAAGGGTAGGCTGTATTATAAATTCCAACACACTCGCTTATAATTCCACTTTTCTTAATTACAGTAGGCCTGCAAGTTCATATTTTGATGTCGCTTTTATTAATTTTAATATCAGAATTTATGTCGCTCTTTTTGCTGTGTGAAAAGCAACCAATGAGAGTGTCCCAATTACGAGACAGAGGGCGCCATCATCAAGAACTATCTCTAACTGCAACTTATTAACTGTTGAAACTGAATCTAAAACGAATAGAACCACATACTTATATTAATGCAGCTGTTGTATAACCTCCAACTCTAAATATTATCAAAGCTTTTGCTTAAGATGTGTTCAACGTATTGTTGGATTTGTTTGCTCATATGAAATACTGAAACACCACTTCATCTACATTAGTTACAAGTTGTCATTCTTTTGGTATGCATGAATGTAATATTAGAACAGATCACCTTTTTAATGAAGTTCGATTTTAATTCGTGGTTATTCATTGTCATGATTTGTACATTTTAAGATACATGAATCGTATGGTTTTGGATTTTGAAATTTTTAATCTCACCTTAAAATTAAATTTGAGAAGAAGACTCAGTTGAGAATGAATGGGTAGTAATGTATCATCTCGTCCCTCATTTTGCCGAGAGCAAATCGAAAAATTTATCAACGACATCTATTAATATTCTTTGTAACTTTTTTGATGCCATACCGTTTCCCTCTTCTTCAAGTATCTTCAGTTCAAATGTGAACTCATTGTGACAATGGTTCTTAGAGGAGGACGAAAGAAAAGTTTTTGAAAGTAGGACTTTAATTATAATCACACTGTTTATATATCACTTAAAACAAATGTCTCTTTTAAAACTTTTCTATACTTCAAATAACTTATGCATGAAGATGTCTAAAAAATAATCAATATTATTTATTTATTTATTATTATTATTATTTTGAGAAAGATTGTTCGTAATTTGATTTGTCTATTTTTTTTTTTCTTCTTTTCAACAATATGTGCTTCGGATGAAAAATATTTTCCTTATAATTCAATTTAACAATGATTTCTTGTTACTTCTAAGTGATGTGGATAAATTTCCATGGAAACAATCTTGTTTACAAACACCCATGTTACCACCGAGACTCAAACCAGAAACCTGTGGTACCGAACTCCAGCGAACTCCATTTGACCATTCAGACCCTGCACTCAATTATAAAGGCAATGAGGAAAAAAAAGTCAAGGCTCGACATCGATAGTAAAATATGATGATGACAAAAATGAGTGTCATATTAAATTTTAAGCATTTTGCGAAGAAAATAAATTATTGAATACTGGGGAGATATTTATTTTATTAATTAAATAACAAATTTTTCAGTTTTATTTTTTTTTTTCCTTTATAAAGGGCGTAAAGTGAATTTTTTTTATGCATGTTACATTCCAGCAAAGGGAATACGCATTAAGAACCTTTCTTGACTTGGTAAAATAAATACTCTATGAAAATATCTGTCGTGAAAAATATCCCAACATTACCACCCTGAGAAGAGTATCATCATTCAAGAAAAAACTTAAAAATCAGGGCAAAGGACCCACTTCAAATTTAAAAAAAAAAAAAAAAAAATTTATTCTGGAAAACTAATAACTAAAACTAATAAATAAACTAACTTGATAACGCACATGAGCCGCACATGATATCGATCATTACGAAAATTGACCCAGACGAAAACTTGACCACTTCCCTGGTGGCGCAACCCCGAGCATCAAAACAAAGTGCCAATCGTTATCTTGCAAAATGTCGTTCCACACACAACCCCCTTCTGGAATGTGGCCCTGAGGGATGGGGTATTCAACCCACCGCCCCGTAACTCGAATCGAACTGCTGAAGTCGCATTTGTTTGTTATGCATCGCATCAAAAAGCTTTCAAGGAGCTTAAAAGTCGTTGTTGAACCTTGAGGGGCTTTGCAAGCACAGCATGCATCTTGCCTTTGTATGTAAAATGAGGACGAGCATGATTTGTAGAATGATCGCTTTGCAATCCGGTGGGATACTTTGAATTTTTATTCATTTCGGTTTCATTTGAATAGCAAGTGTCTCCGTTTGCTGCAATCACGATTCGAATGGGACCGTTTTATAAACGGGGTTGTGTCCATGGAAACACGAGCCATATAAGGGGGAAAAAATGTATCCTTGTCACTAAAAAGTAACTAGAAATCATTGTTGAATAGAATTATAAGAGAGATATTTTTCATCTGAAACGTATATTGTTAAAAGAAAGAATCTAATTGCAAACTACGTTTATCAAAATAATAATAATAAATAAATTAATAATAATAATAATAATAATAATAATAAATAATTATAATAATAATAAATAAATTAATAATAATAATAAATAACAAAAAATAATAATAGAAAATAAATAATTTTTTTTGTTGTAATGCAGCTGGCAAACACTTAGACAGTTGTCTTCTATGCCTTAAGGCAAGTGCTGCACCGATGTTACTCACTTAGGACTACGCAGGTGTTGCGTATAACTTGAAGATAAGCCATTGATGCGGAATAACAATACCGCCGCAACGCTCCACGATCCTATTAGACCGGGACCTAATAGGACCGGCTTAAAGTGGATTCGGAAACTACAACATTACAAACACCCATGACACCGCCGGTACTCAATCCCGAAACCTTTGGTACTGAGCGCCAGAGTGCTAGTCACTCGGCCCTTTTTATGAAGAAATTAAATTATTGAATACAAGGGATAGTTTTATTTTACTAATAAAGCAACATAAAATTTTCAATTTTTTTTCTTTCCCTATAAAGGACGAAATGTGAATTTTTTAACTTATGCCACATTCCTGTCAAGAGCCGATGCATTAGGAACTTTTCATGGTCAAATAAATATTCTATGAAAATATCCGCCATGAAAAATATCCCAACATTACCACCTTCAGAAGAGTATCATTATTCAAGCAAAAAACTTAAAAATCTGCGCAAAGGACCCACTCAACATTTTTATCTATTTTTTTTTATTTTGTATTCTGGAAAACTTTTTGATAAGGCAGGAGCCGCACATGATATCGATCATTACGAAAAATGACCCAGGTACCACTTCCCTGATGGCACAACCCCGAGCATCAAAACAAAGGGCCAATCGTTATCTTGCAAAACTTAGTTCCAACCCCCAAACCCACCCCCCTCTCTCCTCGGTGCACGAGTGTGGCCCTGAGTTATGGGGGTGTTCGCCTACCCCAAGCAACTCGAATCGTCTGCTGAAGTCGCATTTACTTGTGTGCCTCGCATCAAAAAGCTTTCAAGCAGCATCAAACTCTTCGTTGAACCTTGAGGGGTTTTGCAAGCAGAGCATGCATCTTGCCTTTGTATGTAAAATGAGGACGAGCATGATTTGTGGAATGATCGCTTTGCAATCCGATGGGATAGTTTGAATTTTTATCATTTCGATTTCATTTGAATAGCAAGTGTTATCCGCCATTCCGTTGCTGCAATCACGGTTCGAATGGGACCGGTTTATAAACAGGTTTGTTTCCATGGAAACGCGATTCACATAAAAAAATGTATGCTTATCACTAAGCGGTAACTAGAAATCATTGTTGAATTAAATTTTAAGGGAGATTTATTATAGAATATTTTCATTTGAAACGTATATTGATTAAAGAAAATATCTAATTACGAACTACCTTTCTCAAAATAATAATAATAATAAATTAAAAAATAAATATTTTTTTTTATTCTAATACAGCTGGCAAACACTTAGACAATTGTCTTGGATGCCGTAAGACAAGAGCTGTACCGACGTTACTCACTTAGCACTTTTAGTTTTTTGTGCGTGTAGCTTGAAGAAAGGCTACGGACGAGGAATAACGATCCTACGATCTACGATCTCTACGATCCTGTTAGACCGGCACTACGGTTTAAAGTGAATTTCGAACCACTATAAACATCCATGGCACCGTCGGGACTCGAACCTGAAGCCTGTGGTACCGAGCGCCAGAGCACTAGACACTCGGTCATTCAGGTCCCTTTTATGAAGAAATTAAATTATTGGATATAGGGGGATTTATATTTTATTAATAAAACCACATAAATTTTTCAGTTTTTTACTTTCTAATAAAAGGCGAAATGGGAATTTTTTTATGCATGCCACATTATTGCAAAAGGCCCGATGCATTAAGAACTTTTCATGGTAAAACAAATATTCTATGAAAATATCTGCCATGAAAAATACCCCAACATTACCAACCCTCAGAAGAATATCCTTATTCAAGAAAAAAACTTAAAAATCAGGGCAAACGACCCACTTAACAATTTTTTTTTATTTTTTTTTATTCTGGAAAACTTTTTGATATCGCACATGATATCGATCATTACGTAAAATCACCCAGGTACCACTTCCCTGTTGGCGCAACCCCGAGCATCAAAACAAAGTGCCAATCGTTATCTTGCAAAATGTCGTTCCACACACAGAACACCCCCCACCCCCTCCTTCCTCGATGCTCGAGTGTGGCCCTGAGGGATGGGGTGTTCGACCCACCCCCGTAACTTGAATTGTCTGCTGAAGTCGCATTTGTTTGTGTGCCTCGCATCAAAAAGCTTTCAAGGGGCTTTAAATTCGTTGTTGAACCTTCAGGGGTTTCGCAAGCAGAGCATGCATCTTGCCTTTGTGTGAAATGACGATGAGCATGATTTGTGGAATGATAGCTTCGCCATCTGATGGGATGTTTTGAATTTTTGTCATTTCGATTTCATTTGAATAGCAAGTGTCTCCGTTTGCTGCAGTCGCGATTCGAATGGGACCGTTTTATAAACAGGTTTGTTTCCATGGAAACACGAGTCATTTAAGGGGAAAAAACATTTATCCCCATCGGTAAAAAGTAACTAGAAATCGTTGTTGAATTTGTTGAATTAAATAATAAGGGAAATACTTTTCATACATTTTCGTGATATTGTTAAAAAGAAAACATGATCGATGTGCCCCCCCCCAAAAAAAATAATAAAATAAATAAATAATATTGATAATTTTCTTACACATCTTAATGCATAAGCTATTTAAAGTATAGAAATCCTTTTGAGACATCCTTTTTGAGAGTAAGGGCATTCCGGCCAACGAATTAACTTCACACATACGACTGAGAGACAGAAGCGCCATTCAAGCTTCGTTGCTTAGCTTCACAGCTCAGTTCGAAAACTCAATGGTCTATTGAACATCACCCAATTCATATTTTTTTCTCTAATGCAGCCATCAAACACTTAGACAGTTTCCTTGGATACATTAAGGCAAACGCTGAGTCGTTACTTACTTAGCAATACCCAGGAGGTGCGTGTAGCTTGAATATAAGCTATGGACGAGGAGTAACATTCGCCCCACAACACTCTACGATCCATTTAGATCGGGACCTACGGTGTAAAGTGGATTCGGAACCACTACAAATACCCATGGCACCGCCGGCACTCGAACCCGAAACCTGTGGTACTGTGCGCCAGAGCGCTAACCACTCTGCCATTCATATGGTCTGCACCCAATTATAAAGGCAAGGAGGAAAAAAAGTCAAGGCTCGATATCAATGGCAAAATATGATGACAACAAAAATAAGTGTCTATCATTAAATGCTAAACCCTTTTATAAAGAAATCATATCATTCAATACTAGGGAGATTTATATTTTATTAATAAAGAAGCATACGTTTTTCAATTATTATTGTTATTTTTTCTTTGAACATAAGGCGAAGTATGAATTTTTTTACTTATGCCACGTTCCTGCAAAGGGCCGATGCATTAAGAACTTTTTATGGTAAAATAAATATTCTATGAAAATATCGGCCGTGAAATATACGACAACATTACGAACCCTGAGAAGAGTATCATTATTCAAGGGAAAAACTTAAAAATCAGGGCAAAGGAACCACTTAAAATTTTTTTTTTATTATTTTTATTTTCTGGAAAACTTTTTGATAACGATGATACTTTTGATAACTTTTGAAACTTTTGATTTGAAAGTTTTGATAACAGCACATGATATCGATCATTACGAAAAATGACCCGGGTACCACTTCCCTGGTGACGCAACACCGAACATCAAAACAAAGTGCCAATCGTTATCTTGCAAAATGTCCTCCCACACACAACACCCCACCTCACCCCCTCCTTCCTCTACGCTCGAGTGGGCCCCGAGGGATGGGGTGTTCTGCCCACCCCCGTAACTCGAATCGTCTACTGAAGTCGCATTTCTTTGTTACGCCTCGCATCAAATAGCTTTCAAGGACCTTAAAAGTCGTTGTCGAACCTTGAGGGGCTTTGCAAGAAGAGCATGCATCTTGCCTTTGCATGAAATGACGACGAGCATGATTTGTGGAATGATCGCTTTGCAATCCGATGGGATAGTTTGCATTTTTATCATTTCGATTTTATTTGATCTTGTTTTTTGTTGTCTTTTATGCAAGTGTCTCCGTTTGCTGCAATCGTGATTCGAATGGGACCGTTTTATAAACAGGTTTGTTTCCATAGAGACACGAGCCATTTAAGGAAAAAAAATGTATCCCCATCACTAAACAATAAATAGAATTCACCGTTGAATTGAATTGTAAGGGAAATATTTTTCATCTAAACGTATATTGTCTAAAGAAGAAATCTAATTACGAACTACATTTATCAAAATAATAATAATGATACTAAATTAATATATAATAATAATAATTATAAATAAATAATTTTTTTGTTCTAATGCAGCTGGCAAACACTTATACAGTTGTCTTTTATGCTTTAAGACAACGACGTTACTCACTTAGCACTACTTAGGGTGTGTATGTAGATTGAAAATAACTACGGATGTGAAGTAACACCACCCCCGCTATGCGCAACGCTCTACTGCCATATTAGACGAGGACCTACAGTGTAAAGTGGATTCCGAACCACTACAAACACCCATGGCACCGCCGGTACTCGAACTCGAAACCTGTGGTACCTAGCGCCAGAGCGCTAGCCACTCGGTCATTCAGTCCCTGCACCCAATTATAAAGGCAAGGAGGAAAAAAAGTCAAGGTTTGATATCAATGGCAAAATAGGATGACAACAAAAATTAATGTCATTTTACGAAGAAATTAAATTATTGAATACATGGGCCCTGAATGTCCGAGTGGCTGGCTCTCGGAACCCCAAGTTTCGAGTTCGAGTCCCGGCGGTGCCATGGCTGTTTGTAGCGGTTCGGAATCCACTTTAAGCCGTAGGTCCTGGTCTAATATGATAGTAGAGATTTGCTGAGGTAGGGTTCCTCCGCGTCCGTGGCTTATCTTCAAGTTACACGCGACCCCTGGGTAATGCAAAGTGAGTAACGTCTGTGCAGTGCTTGCTTTAAGGGATCCAAGACAGGTGTCTATGTGTTTGCCAGCTGCATTAGAATAAAAACAAAAATTATTGAATACTAGGGATATTTATTAATAAAGCAACATAATATTTCATTTACTTTTTTCCCGTATGAAGGGCGAAATGTGCTTTTATTTACTTTTGCCACATTCCTGCAAAGGGCCGATGCATTACGAACTTTTCATGGTCAAATAAATATTCCATGAAAATATCTGCCATGATAAATACCTTCTCATAACTACCCTTAGAAGAGTTTCATTATTCAAAGAAAAAAAAGAAAAACTCAGGGCAAAGGAACCATTTAACATTTTTTATTTATTTTTTTTATTTTTATTTTCTGGGAAAACTTTTTGATAACGCAGGAGCCGCACATGCATATCGATCATCACGAAAAATTACCCAGGTACCACTTCCCTGGTGGCGCAACCCTGAGCATCAAAACAAAGTGCCAATCGTTATCTTACAAAATGTCCTTCCATGCACAGATATCCCCCCCTCTCTCCTCGGTGCTTGAGTGTGGCTCCGAGGGATGGGGGTTCGCCCACCCCCGCAACTCGAATCGAACTGCTGAAGTCGCATTTGTATGTTACGCCTCGCATCAAAAAGCTTTCAAGGAGCTTAAAAGTCGTTGCTGAACCTTGAGGGGTTTTGCAAGCAGAGCATGCATTTTGCCTTTGTGTGAAAAGAGGACGAGCACGATTTGTAGAATGATCGCTTTGCAATCCGATGGGATGGTTTGAATTTTTATTCATTTTGATTTCATTTGAATAGCAAATGTCTCCATTTGCTGCAATCAGTGTTCGAATGGGACAGTTTTATAAACATGACTTGTTTCCATGGAAACACGAGTCACCTAAAAAATGTATGCTTATCACTAAGCAGTAACTAGAAATCGTTGTTGATTTAAATTATAAGGGAGATTTATTACAGATTATTTTCATCTGAAGATATTCGACCAATCTACGAACGAGATATGTCAAAAAAATAATAATGATAATAATAAATAAACAAATAATATTGATAATTTTCTTTGACGTCTTAAACCATAAATTATTTAAGGCATAAAAAACTTTTAAAAGAGACATTTGATCCAGGTGATATATAGGGTGATTATAATTAAAATCCCACTTTCAAAATACTTCAAAAAAGGAGCCCTAGTCACAATGAGTTTAACTTTGAGCTGATGACACTTGAAGAAGGGAGAAACGGTACGGCATCAAAAAATGTTCCAAAGTTTATTAATAGATGGACCGTTTTATAAACACATTTGCTTATTGGAAATCCCATCCACCACGGCAAGGAGGTTATACTACATTAGATGAAAAAATCGGTGGCACATTTTTTTATAACGTGCCATTTCCCCCTTCTTCAAGTATTTTCATTTCAAATTGAACCCATTGTAATGAGTGTTTCTTTTTTTTACAGCATTTTGAATGTGGGACTCAGGAAATTAGCGAATGTCTGCGCGACCTTCACAGACTTCGAAACAACTACAGATTAAATATGGACTACACCATGAGTTGTTCCATCATGATGGGTGATAGACCAAGAGCTGTGAAATGTCTACTCCAATGACGAGTGAGGGAAACTGACCGGATTGTCTTAAAAGGAGGTTTTTTTTTAGATAGAGTTCAGCGACGAGTCTACTAGAAGTGTTTTTTTTTACTCTGAAGGGACTGAAGAGGCCGGAGTTTCCGCCTGTTTCTCAAAGCGAACAACTTGTGGTTTCGTGTATCACGCCGTGTGATAAATAAGGTCTGCCGCAGGTCAGACAATTAGATTTAACGTAGACTCGAGAAATATAAAAAGTCTACGGCCTTGGAACTGCAGTTGTGATTTAATCGCGCACCATTAATCAAATTTTATTTTTTTCATATATTTGTATAATTATCCAGAATTTATTATTTCTATATATATATATATATTAAAAAAACTTTTTTGATGCCGTTATACGTCTAAATAGCCGGTAAAACAATAGCCGTTAAGCCGTTACATGTCTATTAAAATTAAAGTGTTTCCGTGAAATTGAACATGACCCTTTTCTTGAATCTGTCATAGGTCTACTGCAGGCGGAGACTTTACAGTATATGAAGATCAATATGAAGTAATATTTTAATGTGATTCTAAATTAGTTAGCATCTTTAAAAGTTTTACATGTTAAAAGAATATTCCAAACCCAAATGTGTAAAATAAATAAGTAAAATTAATAGTCAAATTAAAATATTAAATCTTGCAGTTGCAAAGACGAATAATAATGTACAAAACTATCCCACAAATACAAAAAAAAAAAATGTTAGAATACTTAGCAAAGGTAACTAGATTAATTATGTCTCCCTTTTTATATTTTATTATTTTTTAATTAATATATCATTTGGATGATATTATGCATCTATAATAAATATGAGTATTACATACTTAGAAAAGTATAAATCATCTCAAATTTCTGTTGATATATGTATACAAGAGAGGACCTGAATTGCCGAGTGGCTAGCGCTCTGACGCTCGGTACCACATATTTCGGGTTCGAGTCCCGGCGGTGCCATGGATGTTTGTAGCTGTTCGGAATCCACTTTAAGCCGCAGGTCCCGGTCTAATGGGATGGTAGGGCGTTGCGGGGGCATTGTTACTCCGCGTCCGTGGCTTATCTTCAAGTTACACGCGCGCCCTGGTTAATGCAAAGTGAGTAACGTCTGTACAGTACTTGCCTTAAGGCATCCAAGAACAAGCTGTCTAAGTGTTTGCCAGCTGCATTAGAAAGAAAAAAATATTTATGCAAGAGACCATTGCTGATATTTTTCATTTAAAAATTGTAGGTTTCCTTAAAAATAATGGTATTTACCAACCTTTAATTTAAAATACATTAAACAATACGGACATTTATTTAAAAAAAAAAACATTTTTGCTGCATAAAATATTTTCATAATTTTAACAGATAAACATATTTAAAGCAATTAAATTTCGTAGGTAAAATACTTTTATGGCAGATAAAAGTATTTTACCTGCAAAATTTAATTGCTTTAACGATGTTTATTTGTTCAAAGAATTTACAGAACGTGTTGTATTCTTAACATGTTCTGTAAAGCATAATATTTGAATTTCATGAAGTTAAAACTTTTCCATCTCCAAAACTTTGTGGTTTCTGGAAAAAAATGTCTTTGCACCAGAAAAGAAAAAGTTACTTTTTTGGAAGTAGCTAAGAATAGGCGTTTTTGAAATGTTTTGTAGTTTGTGTTGTTGAAGTGCGAATGTTTGATACATAAAAATGTCTTTGAGATGTATTTGTATATCACGGATTTATTTCAAAGGATGGTCACAAAAAAGAACCAAAATATAGTTTAGAAAATCTTAGTCAAAGAAGAATATATTTTTTTACTTACTTCTGTGATGTATTTATTTATGTTTGAGATTTTTCTGTCCCATTGTATGTTTAGAAACGTGATTGAAATTTCTTACAGGTTTTGTAAATTTTGTTAGAATGTTTTTCAAAATACGAAACTTTTCACTTTCTACATAGGAAACTTCACTTTAAGCTGGTATTTCAAATAATGTGAAGAATTTTCTTATATTTTTCAATTAAAATTTTTTATGGCTGTGCTTTATATTACGTTTTATGAAAATATTATTGCAAGGGATTAAAATGTGTATGAAACAATAAATTTTGCGTACTTCTGTCTTCAATAGTCAAATCATATTTCTGAAAGTAATTTGTAATTCGTAATCAGATTATGAAAGTAATAATAATGGGTCAACTTTGATATCCGAAGAAACTTCGTTTAAGTGAGTTTCTTTCTTAAATTTATTTTGCTGCTTGTGTTATCTTCAATAGCACATTTTTATCTAGTAAATTTTACACCAGCGATACTTTGTGAATACCTTTTCATTTAAGATGATTTTATAATATGGAGACTAAAAATGAATTTATAAAAAATATGCAAAATGGCACTCTTAATTAACTGTATTTAAAATGAATGAAGCCTCAGAAAGAAATGGCAATAAAAGAATGAATTTTATAATCCTTTTCTTTTTTATCACAGAATTTATGTGTAATTATTTTAATTTTTTATCTTTTTATTTAAAAGTTAAAAACATCTTACAAAAGTAAAAAAATCAACCCAAAACACATGAATCCACTTACTTCTTAAACAAACCATAAGGCATTGCATAAAAATATTAAATATCTCTTCATTTTACTAAAAGGCTTTGTTGTTCTGTCTAACCTCTAACTTTAATACGTATATTCAAAGCCAATTCATAAGAATTAAGAATGTTAAAAAAAAAAAAACCAGAAAATCTTTCTCAAAGAAATTTGTTCCAAAAAAAAAAAAAAAAGCGACATAGTTTTGCACTTATTTAAAATCACATAAAAAATTTGTAACAACATTTTCTCCTTTAAGAATGAAAAAAAAAAAAAAAAAAAAAAAAAAAGAAAGAAATTTGTTTGCCGAAATGCTCTGAGTTGAACTATGGTGAATGAACAATGAATGAACTTGAACAATAGTTTCCTTCTTTTTCCCCTCATTAACAATGGGAACACATTTTAATTTTCAACGTCTCAATAAAATAAGCTCAAACTTTTGGACGGTAGCAGAAAAAAATGAAATAAAAGTATATAAAACAAAAATTACTTTGAAAACATTTTTTGTAATTCCTTGTATTTTTTTTTTTTCAGATTAAGCGAATTAAACTTAACCCGGGAGGAACAATGTCTCGTAATTGCTTTAGAGCTATAAAAGATTATTTAAAAAAATAAATAAATAAAACGCGCTGAACTCATTCTACAGTGAAATTCAATTTATTTTGTAAAATCATTGTTAAAGAGTAGAAAAAAAAATCTAAAGATGTGTTGTCAAAAGCATCGGATTTACTTGATATGTAAAAAATAATCTTTCTTAAGTTTTAAAACGTAATTGTAGTAAAACAATAACTTTTATACTTCAATTTTATATTTATTTTTATTTATGCATTTATTGATATATTGCTTTTGATAGCTAAGAAATTTAAAACTTGAGATCATTATTCTAAAAAAAGTAATAACAAATATGTAATACTATAAAATATTGCATATAACAGCAGGCCTTTTTTTTTACTTTTTTCAGATGTTTTTAACTTCTTGAAATGTAAATAAGATAACAAATTAAAATTAATACAGATAAATACTATGATAAAAAAGAAAAGGACTATAAAATTAATTCTTTTATCGTCATTTCTTTCTGGGGTTTCATTCTTCTTAAATATAGTTAATTTACAGTTCCATTTTGCAAATTTTTTATGAATTCATTTTTATTCTCCACATTATAAAATCATTTTTGCCAATAACGACTACATGCTTTTTCCAAAAATTCGATATTTTATTATATTTATTTTAAATTTATTTATAAACCTAATTTTAATATAGTTTATAATAGAGCGGATCATTAAATGTGCGCTATCTGATGGCCAATTGGCTGAAGCTATGGTCAGTGGTACCATAGGTCTCAGGTTCGAATCTTGGTGGTGGCAGGGATGTTTGTGAGGTGTTTCGGAATCCACATGTTTAATGTGGATTCCGAATACCGTATGACCGTGAATAAAATGACCGTAAACTACAAACTAGACAAACTAGATAAACTGTGGTATATAATTGTGGTAAAGACGCAGATAAATTGTGGCATTCTTTTATGACCCTTATTTAGTATTCGTATATTACTACACTTGTATACCAGAAAAGTCTCCCATCGACTGTCTTCAGCGATTCTTATAACATTTCTAAGCATTGACTACAATGAACGTCAAAACTAAATCTGATGCCATCTGCTTAAGCCTGCATATCAAAGCAGCTATTTGAACTCTTTAGATTGACTTAAATTATCAGTCGAAAATTCTGTTGAATCAAAACATTTATTTCAAATAATTTTATATTATTACATATTTGTTATTAATTTTTTTAGAAAAATGATCTCCCTTTGTAAGAGTTTTAAAATTCTTAGCTATAAAAAGCAAAAATCACTAAATGTATACATAAAAATAAATACAAAATTAAAGTAAAAAAGTTATTGTTTTATTACAGTTGCCTCTTAAAACTTAGGAATGATTATTTTTTATATATCAAGAAAATTCGATGCTTTTGACAACACATCTTTAGAATTTTTTTTGCTTTTCTTTAACAATGATTTTACAAAATAAATTGAATTTCAGTGCTGAGTGAATTCAGCGTTGTTTTATTTATTTTTTTTAAATAATCTTTTATAGCTCTAATTACAAGACATTGTTCCTCCTGAGGTAAATTTAATTCGCTTAATCCGACAAAAAAAAAAAAAAAAAAAGGAATAAAAAAAATGTTTTCAAAGTAATTTTGTTTTATATATTTTTATTTCATTTTTTTTTCTGCTACCGTCCAAAAGTTTGAGCTTATATTATTGAGACGTTGAAAATTAAAATGTGTTCCCATTGTTAATGAGGTGAAAAAGAAGAGAAACCATTGTTCGAGTTAAAGTTCAACTCAGAGCAGCATTTCGGCAAACAAATTTCTTTCTTTTTTTTTTTTTTTTTTTTTTTTCATTCTTAAAGGAGAAAATGTTGATAAAAATTTTTATGTGATTTTAAATAAGTGCAAAACTATGTCGCTTTTTTTTTTGTTTTTGGAACAATTTTCTTTCAGAAAGATTTTCTTTTTTTTTTTTTAACATTCTTAATTCTTATAAACGTCTTGAATATACGTATTAAAGTTAGAGGTTAGACAGAACAACAAAGCCTTTTAGTAAAATGAAGAGATATTTAATATTTTTATGCAATGCCTTATGGTTTGTTTAAGAAGTAAGTGGATGCATGTGTTTGGATTGATTTTTTTACTTTTGTAAGATGTTTTTAACTTCTTAAAATGAAAAAAAAAGGTAAAAAATTAAAACTAATACAGATAAATACTATGATAATAAAGAAAAGGACTATAAAATTAATTCTTTTATCGCCATTTCTTTTTGAGGTTTCATTCTTCTTAAACATGGTTAATTAACAGTTCCATTTTGCAAATTTTTTAAAAATGCATTTTTAATGTCCATGTTGTAAAATCATTTTTGGCAATAACGACTGCATGCTTATTCCAAATATTCGATATTTTATTGTATTTGTTTCCAAATTATTTATAAACTTAATTTTCATATAGTTTATAATTGAGCAAATCCTTAAATTTAGGTTATCTGATGGCCAATTGGCTAGTGCTATGGCCAGTGGTACCACAGGTTTCAGTTTCGAATCTTTGGCTGTGGCATGGATGTTTGTTAGTTGTTCAGAGTCCATGTTGAAATGTATGTTCCGGTCTAATTAGCCTAAATTGTGCATAAAATGACCGTAAACTATAAACTAGATAAACTGTGGTATATAATTGTGGTGAGAACATAGATAAATTGTGTCATACTATTCTAGCACTTATTTAAAATTCGTATTTTACTGCATTTGTACCAGAAAAAACTCCCATTGCCTGTCAATGGACTTCCTTCACCGATTTCAATGACATTACTAAGCATTGTCAGCAATGAACCTCAAACCCAAATCTCATGCCATTTTCATAAGCCTGCATATTAAAGCAGCTTTTTAAACTCTAAGATTGACTTAAATAATTAGTCGAAAATTCTATTGAATCAAAAAATTTATTTGATAAATGTATAAGAAATATACATCTTTGTTATTAATTTTTATAGAAAAATTATTTCCCTTTGTTAGAGTTCTAAAATTCTTAGCTATAAAAAGCAAAAATCAAAAAATGCATAAATAAAAATAAATATAATGATTATTTTTTATATATCAAGTAAATCCGTTGCTTTTGACATCACATCTTTAGATTTTTTTTCTTTTCTTTAACAATGATTTTACAAAATAAATTGAATTTCAGTGCTGAGTGAATGCAGCGTTGTGATATTTATTTTTTTTTAAATATCTTTTATAGTTCTAAAGTAATTACAAGACATTGTTCCTCCCGAGTTAAATTTAATTCGCTTAATCTGAAAACAAAAAAGGAATGAAAAAAAATGTTTTCAAAGTAATTTTTGTTTTATATACTTTTATTTCATTTTTTTTCTCTGCCGTCCAAAACATTTGAGCTTATTTTATTGAGACGTTGAAAATTAAAATGTGTTCCCATTGTTCGAGTTAAAGTTCAACTTGGAGCAGCATTTCGGCAAACAAATTTCTTTCTTTTTCCTTTTTTTTTTTCATTCTTAAAGGGGAAAATGTTGTTAAAAATTTTTTATGTGATTTTAAATAAGTGCAAAACTATGTCGCTTTTTTTTTATTTTTGGAACAATTTTCTTTGAGAAAGATTTTTTTTTTTTAACATTCTTAATTCTTATGAACTGCTTTGAATATACGTATTAAAGTTAAAGGTTAGGACAGAACAACAAAGCCTTTTAGTAAAATGAAGAGATATTTAATATTTTCATGCAGTGCCTTATGGTTTGTTTAAGAAGTAAGTGGATTCAAGGCTTTGGGTTGATTTTTTTTTAACTTTTGTAAGATGTTTTTAACTTCTTAAAATGAAAAACAAAGATGAAAAAATTAATACAGATAAATACTGTGATAATAAAGAAGAGGACTATAAAATTAATTCTTTTATCGCCATTTCTTTCTGGGGTTTCATTCTTCTTAAACATGCTTAATTAACAGTAACATTTTGCAAATCTTTTATAAATTCTTTTTTTGTTCTCCATATTGAAAAATCTTTTTTGCCGATAAAGACGGCATGCGTTTTCAAAAAATTCGCTATTTTAATTTATTTATTTCCAATTTATATGTAAACTTAATTTTCATATAGTTTATAATAGAGTGAATTCTTAAATTCAGGTGGACTGATGGCCAATTGGCTAGTGCTATGGACCGTGGTATCACATGTTTCAGGTTCGAATCTTGTCGGTGACATAGATGTTTATTCGGAGTCCAAGTTAAACTGTAGGTCCCGGTCTCAATAGCCCAAAGTGCGCCCGTAACCTTAGAGCAATTAACCAAACATTAAATCCTATTCCAGTAATATTGAATTTTGAAGAACTAAACATAATATTCATATTTTTTGTATGTATTTTGTTCAATCATCTTCAATAAAAAGGTATTCACAAAGTATTATTTTTTGTTCTAATGCAGCTGTCAAACACTTAGACACTTGTCTTTGATGCCTTAAGGCAAGCGCTGCACCGTCGTTAGTCACTTAGCACTACCCAAGAGGTGAGTGTAGCTTGAAGATAAGCCATGGACGCGGAGTAACAATGTCCCGCAACGCTCTACGATCCTATTAGACCGAGGCCTAAGGTTTAAAGTGTATTTCGAACCACTACACACGTCCATTGCACCGCCGGGATTCGAACCCGAATCCTGTGGTACCGAGCGCCACTCAGCCATTCAGGCCCCCTATTCACAAAGTATAGCAGGTGTAAAATTTAGTAATACTATTTAAGATAACATAAGCAGCAAAATAAATTTAATAAAGAAACTGACTTAATATCAAGGTTATGCCATTATTCAATTCCTTCTAGCTCACACTTTCCCTATGTATATCTTGTTCAAATTTTCAATCGTTTATAAAATACTTTTTATTCATCCACTCCAGTCCAAATACATTTTTTTTGAACTTGTAGTGTATGACACTGGATGTTAACACTGTTTTTTCAAATATTAATTCAGTAAATCAATTCAATTAATAAATTTTACTTTTTTTTCTTTAGATTTAAGTTGCACGCATCTACCTATAGATGGCGCCAGGTAAACCTTAAAAAAAATGAATACAAATTATTTATAAAGGACTTTCTGCAATAGAGTGAAAAAAAAGTAGGAATTGACTTTATTTTTTTATTTATTTATTTATTTTTTGTTATTATTTGTTAGTAATAAATACAGATCAGACTGGCAACCTAGTTGAGAGTCTAACGTTTTTGCCTATAATAGACCCATAACGTCTTCAAGAATCATGCCACTTTTAGGATCAGGGGAACACTTTAATTTTTATTTACAAGCAATATATAAATACGAATACAGAACGGGATTATTATTATTTATTGTTTACAGAAAAGGAAATTGAAGTTTTAAATTTGAGACACGAATGCACAATTAAATCATAAGTGCAGTTTACTCCATAATAAACTAAAGATTGAATATGAGTTGTTCCATTTGATGGGTGATTGACTACAAGTTGAGAAATGTCTACTCCACTGAGAAGCGAAAGGAGGCTTAAACCCTCTCCCCTTGACGGATTGTCTGAAAAAGATTTATTTATTATTATTATTTTTTTTTTTTTTTTTGAAGAAGGGATACAGTTCTGCGATGAGTCGAGCAGAAGTGTTGTTTTTCATCTTTCTCTGAAGTAACTGAATAGCATGTCCGCCTGATTTCAAATAAACCCCTTGCGGTTTTCTTTCTATATCATACCATGCGATGATTAAGGTCTGCCACAGACCAGGCAATTAGATTCGACGTAGATTCGAGAAGTCTGAAAATCACCGACCTCGGAGTGAACTGTACTGTGATCAAATTTTATTTTAATTTTTATTTTTTGTCTCTCTCTCTCTCTCTATATATATATATATACACTGAAGTGACAAAAGTCATGGGATAGCAATATGCAAATTGCCAGATGGCAGTAGCATCGCGTAGAACAGGTATAAATGCACAGTGCTTTCGCAGAGCTTTCATTTCTGTTCAAGTTATTCATGTGAAGAGGTTTTGACGTGATGATGACCGCACGACGTTAATTAACAGACTTTGAACGCGGAATGTTAGTTGGAGCTAGACGCATGGGTCATGCCATTTCGGAAATCGTTAGGGAATTCAACATTCCCAGATCCACTGTGTCAAGAGTGTGCCGAGAGTAAGAAATTTCAGGCATAACATCCCACCATGGACAGCGCAGTGGTCGACCACCTGCACTTAACGACCGAGACCGGCGACGTCTGCAAAGAGTCGTAAATTCTAACAGACAAGCAACACTGCGTCAAATAACCGCAGAAATCAATGTGGGGCGTACAAGGGACTTGTCTGTTAGAACTGTGTGGAAAAATTTGGCTTTCTTGGGCTTTCATGGCTCAATATTCCTGCAGAAGACTTCCAACGACTTGTTGAGTCCATGCCAAGTCGAGTTGCTGCACTTCGCCGGGCGAAAGGAGGGCCGACACGATATTAAGAGGTATCCCATGACTTTTGTCACTTCAGTGTATTTTTAAAGACATTTTCCTACTTTTGTTGTCTTGCTAGGCTCATCTTCGGTGCATAAAAAAAATGCTCGAATAAAATATTTCTGGTATCTTGTGTTTCCCTTTGCATTGCAGTCCTTTAAATTAAGTAGAAAACTTGAAAGTTTTTCTAAGTTTCTGCACATGAAACTTATGTGCTTATTCCTGTTAACGATATTAAGAGGTATCCCATGACTTTTGTCACTTCAGTGTATATATAATATATATATATATAGAGAGAGAAAGATATCTCTATGTATATATATAACATATATATATATAGAGAGAGAGATCTCTATGTATATATATATATATATGGCTTTTAAATAAAACTTAAAATGTTCCCAAGAACATGAAATTGGCCGTCTTCTTAAAGTCTTGTTAATTTAACTAAATAAGAGTAATTAATTATTTCTTAAAATTGAAAGAATTCCTTTTTTATAATAAAATCAGGCAATTTGGCTATTTGATAGAATTAAAAATAACGATAGAACTTTGCAAAAGTTAATGTTTCTTACAAACTTCAATTTCTTAAAATAATATTTTCGTAAACGTAATACAAAGCACAGTCATCCAAAATTATAATCAAAAGATGTAATAAAGTTCTTTACATTATTTGAAATAGCAGCTTAAATAATAAAAAAAAAAGTGAAACATTTCGTATGCAGGAAAAACATTCTAACAAAATCTACAAAACTTGTAAGATATTTCTATCACGTTTTTAAACATACACTGGGACAGAAAAATCTCAAACATAAATAAATACATCACAGAAGTAAGTAAAAAAAATATATTCTTCTTTGACTAAGACTTTCTAAACTATATTTTGGTTCTTTTTTGTGGCCATCCTTTGAAATAAATCCGTGATATACAAATACATCCCAAAGACATTTTTATGTATCAAACATTCGCACCTCAACAACACAAACTACAAAACCTTTCAAAAACACCTATTCTTAGCTACTTCCGAAAAAGTAACTTTTTTTTTCTAGAGTAAAGAAATCTTTTCCAGAAACCACAAAGTTTTGGAAATGGAAAAGTTTTAACTTCATGAAATTCAAATATTATACTTTACAGAACATGTTAAGAATACAACACGTTCTGTAAATTCTTTTAACAAATAAACATCGTTAAAGCAATTAAATTTTGAATGTAAAATACTGTTATCTGTCTTAAAAGAATTTTACCTGCAAAATTTAATTGCTTGAACGATGTTTATCTGCTAAAATTATGAAGATATTTTATGCATCAAAAATGTTTTTTTAAATAAATATGTGTATTGATTAATGTATTTTAAATTAAAATTAAATATCATTGGTTTTAAGGAAACTTGCAATTTTTAAATGAAAATTATTAACAGTAGTTTCTTGCATAAATATTTCAACAGAAAAAGAAATGATTTATGCTTTTCTAAGTGAGTTATGCACAGAATAATTACAGATACATAAATTCGATGATAGATTAATTAAAAATTAATATAACAAAAAAAAAGGTTTCACATAATTAATCTAGTTACCATTGCTACTCATTTTTTTCTATATTTGTGGCATAGTTTTGTACATTATACTTCTTTTTTGCAGTTGTAAGATTTAACTAATGTCTTACGATTTTTATTTGACTATTTACTTTTAGTTAATTATTGGAAACTTCTTTTCATATGTAAAGTTTTTAAAGATGCCATCTAATCTAGAATCACAGAAAAAGATTAAATTTAGAGCTTCGTATACTGTAACGTCTCGGCCTACATAAGACCTATAATGGCTTCACGGCTATTGTTATAACGACTATTTAGACCTTTAATGGCATCAATAAGAATTTTTTTGACATATATATTCCAAAAATCGCAAAGTTTTGGAGACAAAAAAGTTTTAACTTCAAGAAATTCAAATACTATACTTTATAGGGCATGTTGTACTCTTATGACAGATAAAAGTATTTTACCTGCTTTAACTATACTTATTTGTTAAAATTATCATGATATTGTATAATACCTCAAAATGTTTTTTAAATGAATGTATTTTAATAACGGTATTTTTTAAAGGAAAATGAAATTGAATTTAAGGAAACTGTAAAATTTTTTTTCTCAAGAGAAGAGTTTTGGCAGTTCATTCCCAGAAGACAGTAATGTATGTTATTTGGCAAATACAGCCTGAGTAAAAACTTTAAGGCCAGTAAATATTTTTGTGAAAATGTAAAAGGAAATAAAAGGGATTCAAAAATTATTAATTATTAAAGTTCATTGATAAGAAAGAAATGCTATAAACATAATTTTTAACTCCATAATTATGAGAAACATGGGGTTATTTACAAAGTTAGTATTTCTGCCTGAGTAAAAACTTTAAGGTCCCCAGTAATTTTTTAAAAATAAATATAATATAATCGTGTAATTACCATTGCAACTATTAGCTTGTGACAACGCTGCAATTTTCATATTTGTCATACGTTTCTTCGAAGTATTGGTGATCTTTGTGAAGATGGCGAAAGGTAAGAAGTTAACTGATCGTGAAAGAGGACAGATCGAAGCTTTGTCTTCAACAGGAATGAGTAGTCGCGCTATTGCGATAAAGATAGGAAGATCAAAGACAGTAGTCAACAATTTTTTAAAATTGAAAGACAATTATGGTAATAAGAATACTAGGGGAAGACCTAAAGCTTTGTCCTCGCTTGATGAAAGAAGAGTTTGCCAACTTGCATCTACTGGAAAGTACTCCACCAGGAAACTGATTCCGACGACAGGTTTAAAAGTTTGTCAAAAAACGATTTATAACACAATTAGAAGGTCTGGAAGGTACACTTATACGGCAAAATTGACTAAGCCTCAGTTACTGCAGAGACACAAAATAGAGCGTCTGAATTTTGACCAGAAAGTCATGACCTGGGACAACCAATGGATAGAAATTATTTTTTCTGACGAAAAAAAATGGAATTTGGATGGACCAGATGGCTGGAATTTCTACTGGCATGATATAAGAAATGAAAAAGAAATATTCTCCAAGCGTCAATTAGGTGGAAGGTCTGTCATGACTTGGGGCTGTTTTTCTTACAATGGTGTGGGCTCAATTGCATTCGTTTCAGGTAGAATGAATTCACAAGAATACCAAAATGTCCTAACAAATCATCTTTTGCCAAATGCTGAATGTCTTGCTGGAGAAAATTGGAAATATCAGCAAGACAATGCACCGATCCATTCGAGTAACAGCACAAAAAATTGGTTCCAAGTCAAAAATATTGAAGCTGTGAAATGGCCAGCTAGACCAGCTGACCTCAACCCAATCGAGAACCTTTGGGCTGACTTAGCAAGAAGAGTTTATGCAAATGGGAGACATTTTACATCAACAACAGAGCTGAAATCTACTATCGAAGATGAGGAGCATAAAACCAACAACACCCTTTGTCAAAAACTCGTTTCATCCATGAAAACAAGAATATTTGAAGTAATTCGAAGTAATGGATCCTACACAACTTTCTAAGAATTTGTAATTTTTTTCTTATATGTGTTGGCCTTAAAGTTTTTACTCAGGCTCAAATATTCATCTGGTTGTTCTGTAATATTTTCTTACAATAAAATATTTGCAAATTAATTTTTCTACTTTTTTTACTTTTATTTAAGCTCAATAATTATCAACCAAATGGTATTTTAATTCCTCAGTTTAAATGTTCCCATTTTCTCAAAAATGTCTACTGGCCTTAAAGTTTTTACTCAGACTGTATATAATGAAGCCATAACATAAATTTGACAGCAGACAAGCAGTGTTGTGGGTAGTAATATTACATGCAATTAGTGTTTTGTACTGATGAGAACAACCTGTCACTCAAATCTGATATAAGATAATCTGTGCCATGGATAATGAGACCTCATGAAATTAGTGAATGTCTGCGTGACCTACACAGGTCGAAACAATTACAGATTGAATATGATGCTATGAGTTATTCCATCGTGATTGGGGATAATCCACGAGCTGAGAAATGTCTACTCAATAAGAAGTGAGAGAAGCTTACTTGAAGATTGTCTTAACAGAGTGAACTTTGATGAAGAACAGCGAGTAAGAGATCTGAACGAGTCGACCAGAAGTGTTTTTCTTTTTCTTCTCTGAAGTGACTAAATAGGCAAAAGATTTCGCCTGTTTTCAAGATAAGCGCCCTGTCGTTTTGTGTATCACACTGTGTGACAATTAAGGTCTGCAGTAGGCTTCGTATTTTCATATTCAACGGAGACTCGAGAACTGTGAAAATCTCCGATTTTGTAGTGAACTGTACTTGTTGTCGCGATTTAATCGTGCATTTGAGAATCAAAATTAAATCTTTAATTTTTATTTTTGTATATAATAAATTATAATATTCCAGAGTTCTGCATTTGTATATATATAGAGAGAGAGCTTGTATATAAAAATTTAAGTGTTTCCATGAACCTGAAAGTTGCCCTCTTCTTGAAGCCGTTATAGGTCTAATATAGGCCGAGACGTTACAAAACCTACAATTTTTAAATGAAAAATATGAACAATGATTTTTGCGTAAATAATTCAACAGAAATATGAAATGATTTATACTTTTCTAACGACTAATTTAATTATGATCTGGCTAGGTTAGGTTTTGTCGTGGTTTAATGAAATTTTATGTCACAAGACATGACATTTTACATTGTTTGTAGTTGATTACGACTCTTGAATTGAAGCTGGTTTTTTTAAAAGCGAATTTTTTTTTACAATGGAGGTATATGAAAATATTTATGCATTTGAAATCATTCATCTCTACCAACTTACTACTTTTGTGCATAATCCTCATGCATGTGATAACTTTTGCATAACATCCAGATCCCTTTCTACGGTGGATTGTTTCGATAATAATTAATATTTATAGTATAGTAACTCATGCGTTCTTAATCAGTTTTCTCAAACTCATGGGTTCTTAATCGGATATCGCAAACTCATGAATTCTTAAGCGGGTTTCATAACTCACGATGCAACTCATGGTTCTTAATCAGGCTTCTAAAATTCATGTTGTAACTCATGCACTCTAAATTAGGTTTCATAAAATCACTTGCGTTAATCAGATTTTTTAAACGATGTAACTCATGTAAAGTTTCCCAAACTCAAGTGCTCTAAATCAGGTTTTTCACACTCATGGCTTTCTAATCAGATTCCAAGGGCTCTTGTAGGTATTTTAGTCTTGGTTCAGGAAGTAGGCTATCACTTTTTTATGTTAAACCTAGTATTTCACATATCATATGCATTAAATTATAATGGTATTTGCTTTATATCTCATACCCAATATGTATATAAAGGCTTTTCAGCTTTATAATAATTTCATTTGAGATAAACAACATTCATATTTGCATTGGCAAGTTTTCAATAAAGAAAACTGAAACATCTTATTTATTATAATGTATTATATTGTACTGTATTATTAGATGTGACTAGAAAAGTTCACGTGTATTTTAGAGTATTTTATTAGTTTTATTTATGTAAGTTGATTTCACTTAATGGATATCGTCCTAAAAAGAAGGCCAGTGGTTTTCATTTCACTCGCAAAATATATCTGTGGAATAAAAAATATAAAGAACTGCATGCAGCAATTAAACCAGTTATAAAATGAAACGAGAACAACCATACATATTTATGTTAAACTTTGTTAGGTGAAGTTCAGGCTAAGTTGTAATTATTCCCAATGGTTTTTTTGTTGTGTTCAGACATATACAGGGTGATTATAAAGTTCCACCTTCAAAATTCTGTCAAAAAGAATCACTTGTCAAAATGAGTTCAAACTTGAACTGAAGATACTTGAAGAAGGGTGAAACGGTATGGCATCAAAAAACGTTACATCGATTTTTGCCATCCAATTTCGTATGACCTTTCCGTGATGGATGGGCTTTTCACTAACAGTTGTCACAACTGTTAAATGAATTTTGAATTCAAAATTTTCGATTCAAAATATTACTGGCAGCCTAATTCAATTTCTTTATGCCATTTACAGTGCAATCTATAAATAACTTCGGAACTCTTTTTTGATACCGCACCGTTTCCCCCCTTCTTCAAGCATCTTCAGTTCAAATTTGAACTCAGTGACAAGTGGTTCTTTTTTTACAGCATTTTGAAAGTGGGACTTTAATTAGAATCACCTTGTATACGTTAATTTAATTTGTTAGTCACACAAGTAACATTGGTGGTATATTAAAATACAAAAGTTAGTTGATAAATCGCTTAAGCCATTTAGCAGAACAGTATTTAAAAAATAATTGTGAATGCGTTTCATCTTTTAAGATTTTTCAACCTATTTTGCAGCAAAACAGCATCGATATACGAAAAAAAAAATTAAAATTTCTTCATTCATCCTGTCTAAGCTTGTAACGACGTTCTTTAACTTGACAAATTTCCAAATCTCTAATTAGGGCACGATTTGACAAATATCTGCCAATTATCCGTCGAGTGGTTCAACTTGAAAACATCCACCTGAAAGTGGTCTTGGTAAAAAGATATAAACATAATTTGTCATCAGTTCATAAGTTATAAACCAGTTATAAAACTATTGAAGAACGTTAAATTGATTTAAATTTTAAAATGTTTCATAAATAAAGTCATATTTAAAATTTTTAAAGTGATTGAATTTCAACAATATCTAGTTTTTTTAAAAAAAATAATACTTGTATTAAATTATAACATTACGTAATCTAAGCATTATGAAATTAGAGAAAGTCTTGGAAATGTGAGATTTTCATCATTCAAACAGAATGCTCTCTTAAATTCCAAAATTACTTTCATCAATTAAATATATTATTTATATTTTTGCAAGCCTATATAAGAAAACATTTCTTCTGAATTTCATCTCTAAGAAACATTTTATAATTTTTAAATTTCATTTATTTTTCCTTTTCTGAAAATTCCATGATATTTTAATAAATATATTTAATATTTGACTGTGATGAAAAATTTGACTAAAAATACCTACTGAAATTTAAATTCTAATATGTTTTAACATAATCATTTGAGTTGTAATGTGCATCGAAAATTTTCGAATCATTTACATATTTGTAAGGAATTAGATTGGCACATTTTCTATGCAGGGAAACTTGGTAGTTTACAAATACTAGTGCAAAAGCATTTGCAATTTATTAGCAGTAGCATTAATTAGTAATAACAACACTTTAATAGCATTATTATTTTATAGTGTGTGCATATGATGCCGATAAAAATTTGATACTTTTCCTCTACACTGTGTTGTTTCGTAACAATTGTTTTAGGAGATTAAAGGATATAATTTAAATTTAATAAAATTATTATTAGAAGCACTGAGTGATCCAACTGTCTTGATTTAGTTTTGTCTGGTTTGGTTTGTCGCTCTACGGTCCTTTTACGCACACTTTAAGCTAATTAGACCAGAACCTACAATTTAACGTGGATTCTGAACCACTCACAAACATATATGACACCGCCAGGATTCGAATATGAAGCCTATGGTACAAAGGCCAGAGATCTTGCCAATTGGCCACCAGGCCGCTCAATTGTCTTGGAGCATAGTTTAAGGAGTGGTAAAGTTTACATTTAAAGCATGCACCTTTTATTTTCACACTGTGTTTGCCATTGTGTTTTGATTTACGTGATTCCAACTGACTCAACTAAAGACCTCGTTATTCGATTATCAATTGCGGCTACGCGAAATGCTTGGCATCTTTGGAACTGTTCGCCAATCACTTCTTCGACGCTATCAATCATGTGTTAATATGGGTGATCGCCATTTTGAACACTAATTGCAAACATCGAATAAAAGAAACATTTTATAATGATGTTGTCAATACTTTGCAATGATAATCAAGCACTTTGCAATCAATGATAATCAAGCACTTTGCAATGATATTGTCAATACTTTGCAATGATAATCAAGCATTTTGTAATGATGTTTGATGTATTTGAAGCATTTTGCAATGACAATCAAGCATTTTGCAATGATGTTTTCAATATTTTGCAATGATAATCAAGCACTTTGCACTGCTGTTGTCAATACCTTGCAATTGACAACATGATTGCAAAGTATTGGCAAATTAATCAAACCCTTTGCAATGATGTTGTCAATACTTTGCAATGATAATCAAGCAATTTGCAATGACGTTGTCGATACTTTGCAATGATAATCAAGCACTTTGCAATAATGTTGTCAATACTTTGCAATGATGTTGTCAATACTTTGGAATGATAATCAAGCGCTTTGGAATGATAATCAAGCGCTTTGCAATGATGCTGATGTCTTTTCATGTCTCATATTTGAAAGTAAATTTGAAGTAAATAATAAAGTAAAATTAAATTTAAAATGAAGTAAATTTTTACAAAATTGATAGGAAAGAATATGTGAATCTTAGATGCGGGATGACTGATTTATTAATAAGTGCTTTAAGTGTGTATTCAAAGAATAATGGGGCAATGAAATAGAGAAAAAGAATGGTTTTTCTGAAAAGTATTGTTTCATGAAAAATATTAAAATTTTGTTCTGAATTTTTTTAAATTTTTGATTTAATCTTAATTATAAAAATGAAATTATAATTTTATTTCTTTTTAAGTTACTACTACATCACACCAGACCATATCATTGCGCCTAGAATTGAGTCCTGTGCCTGGCCCCTGTGACGCTCTACAGTAATGTGAGACGGGTGACTACGAGTAACTACGACTTAAAGACCGGGCCGACTGACCGGTGTAACTACGACTTAAAGTGGACTCCGAACCACTACAAACATCCATGGCACCGCCGAGGTTCAAATCCGAAACCTGTGGGACCAGCGTTAGCATTCGGCCATCAGACCCCGCTTTTTAAGTTAACGATATATAATGTAAATTATTTTTCAAAAACTAGTAGGTCTATATGTAAGGTTTAGATATTTACAAGAATACTTTTCAGCATTTAAAATTAGATTTCATACAATGATATTTCTACTGAAAATCAGCATTCTTAAGTTTTAGTTCTACTTCACGATTCAGAATAAGAACTCGAATTATTTATTTATCAAAGGAAATATTAAACACCAGCACTGATTCATGCAATATTAAAAATATTCTATTACTTTTTTCGCAGCTTTTTTGTTCCTTCAGAGAAATCCAGCCCGCAGTGAATGGAAGCAAGACATCTCATTCATCATAGTTTGTTAGGCTCCTGACTTTCCATTAAGTTGTCCGTCCGTCAAGCTCTGCTTTTCGTGGATAATTTTACTTCTAGTGCGCAGAGAGAAAATGATGAAGTAAATGTAAATTTATAGCGGACTTGGAAGGCTTTTACAATGTCCATCATTTTATTGACGATGTAATTACTGGAAAATAAATTACTTCATATATGATACCGCACCAAATTGAATTTTTTTTCTCGTAACTTTCCCCAAACAAGTAATTTAATTAGTTCTGCTTTTGTTTATTGATATACTGAATTATAGTAACAAAAAAATTCAGATTTTGCTTGGAAAAATATTTTCTTCGAAATCTATAACACTGTAATGAAATTAAATTTTGTCAATAAATTTGAATTCAGTTATTAATTGATATAGCATTAATTTATAAATAAGTAATGGCATAATTTTATAAACAGGAATGGTACTGTTGATTATTAAAATAATTTGCATTACATTTCGATAACTTCAATAATTTCAATTTTAAAATTAACAGGGGCCTGATGGCTGAGTGGCGCTCTCTGGCGCTCGGTAACACAGGTTTCCGGTTCGAATTCCAGCAGTGCCATGGATGTTTGTAGTGCTTTGGCAACCGCTTTAAACCGTAGGTCCCGGTCTGACATTATAATAGAGTGTTGAATGGGTATTGTTACTCCGCGTCCGTAGTTTATCTTCAAGCTACACCCACATCCAGGATAGTGCTCAGTGAGCAACGTCGGTGCGGCTCTTGCATTAAGGCCTCCAAGACAACTGTATAAGTGTTTGCCAGCTGTATTATAAAATTATATTTGCAAGAATACTTTTCAGCATGTAAAATTAGATTTCAAACAATTATATTTCTATTGAAAATCAGTATTTCTACATTTCAGTTCTTTTTCAAAATAAGAATTCAGAGAATAATTGTTTATTTATCAAGTGAAATATTAAACACCAGCACCGATTCATACAACCTTAAAAAGATTCTATTACATTTTCCGCAGTTTTTTTTTGTTCCTTCAGAGAAATCCAGCCCGCATTGAATGGAAGCAAGACATCTCATTCATCATAGTTTGTTGAGCTTCTGACGTTCCATTAAGTTGTCCGTCCGTCAAGCTCTGCTTTTCGCGGATGATTTTACTTTTAGTGAGGAGAGAGAAAATGATGAAGTAAATGTAAATTCATAGCGGACTGGAGGGCTTTTACAATGCCCATCATTTTCTCGACGATGTAATTACTGGAAAATAAATTACTTCATATTTGATACTGCACCAAATTGATATTTTTTTTTCACGTAACTTTCCCCAAACAAATAATTTAAGTAGTCGCTGTTTTTGCTTATTGATATATTGAACCTAACGAAAAATTTATATTAATAAATTTTGCTTGGAAAAATATTTCTTACGAAATCTATAACATTGTAAAGAAAATATATTTTGTCAAAAAGATTGAGTTATTAATTATGGCATTAATTTATAAATAACTAATGACGTTAATTTATAAACAGGAACGGTATTGTTAGGTAAGGTGTTTGTTGGTGTTTAATATTTCCTTTGATAAATAAACAATTATTCTCTGTTCTTATTCTGAGTCATAAATGTAGAACAAAAGTTTTCAAAAATTATTGATTTTCAATAGAAATATAATTGTTTGCAATCTAATTTCCTATGCTGAAAAGTATTCTTGTAAATATCTAAACTTAATTAGAAATTTATTTTATTTAGAAGGTGAATTTACGGTGAGGGTACACATTTTTGAGGGGTGGTACAACCTACTTAAACATAAAATTTTTTGTATTGCAATTTACAAACTAAAAAAAAAAAAAATTTTTTTTCTATTGCAGTTGGCAAACACTTAGACGATTGTCTTCGATGCTCTAAGGCAAACGCTGCACCGACGTTACTCAATTACCACTAACCAGGAGGTGCGTATAGCTTGAAGATAAGCTACGGACGCGAAGTAACAATACCTCCGCAACGTTCTACGACCATGTTGGGCCGTGACCTATGTTTTAAATAGGATTCCGAACCACTATAAACATCCATGGCACTGCCGGAACTCGAACCCGAAACCTGTTATACCTAGTTCCAGAGCGCTTGCCACTCGGCAATCAGGACTCTCTTCATAAGTTAAGGAAATATAGTGTAAACTATTTTTTAGAAAATAACAGAACCATTCCTATTTATAAATGTATGCTATTAATTTTATAAATTAATGCCATATCAATTAATAACTGAAGTTTTTTTTTTTTGATGAAATTTATTTTCTTGACAATATTGATTTTGAAAGAAATATTTTTCCAAGCCAAATCTATTGGTTTAAATTTTTCGTTAGTTCCAATATATCAATAAACAAAAACAGAGACTAATTAAATTACTTGTTTGGGGAAAATTATGAAAGAAAAAAAAAATAATTTGGGTGCAGTATCAAGTAGGAAGTAATTTATTTTCCAGCAATTACATCGTCGAGAAAATGATGGACATTGTAAAAGCCGCTATGAATTTATATTTACTTCATCATTTTCTCTCTACGCACTAAAAGTAAAATTATCCACGAAAAGCCTAGCTCGACGGACGGACAACTTAATGGAACGTCAGAAGCTCAACAAACTATGATGAATGAGATGGCTTGCTTCCATTCACTGCGGGCTGGATTTCTCTGAAGGAACAAAAAAAAAAAGCTGCGGAAAAGGTAATAGAATCTTTTTAATGTTGTATGAATCAGTGCTGGTAGTTTTTAATATTTCACTTAATAAATAAACAATTCGAGTTCCTATTCTTTGTCATATAAATAGAACTAAAAGTTATATTTCTATTGAAAATCTGTACTTATAATTGTTTGGAATCTAATTTTCCATGTTGAAAAGTATTCTTGTAAATATGTTTTTTCTTTATAAAGCAGCTGGCAAACACTTAGACTATTGTCTTCGATGGCGTAAGGCTAGGGCTGCACCGACGTTACTCACTTCACTACCCAGGAGATGCATGTAACTTGAGGATAAGCTACAGACTCGGAGCAATACTTTCCTCGCAACACTATATGATCACGTCAGTCGGGAACCTACTGTTTAAAGTGGATTCCGAACCACTACAAGCATTCATGCCATCGCCGAGATTCGAGCCCGAAACTTGTGGTACCGAGCGCCAGAGCGTTAGCCATTCGGCCATCAAGTCCTTCTTTTAAGTTATTGAAATATAATGTAAATTATTTTTAAGAAACCATACTATAATTAACCAGTTTATAAATTAATGCTCTAGGTATTCATAAATTAATGCCATATCAATTAATAATTAAATTAAATTTTTTGAACAAAATTAATTTTCTCTAAAATTGATTTGTTATTGATTTCGAAAGGAATATTTTTCTAGCGAAATCTACTTGTATAAATTTTTCGTTAGTTCCAATATACCAATAAACAAAAACGGAGACTAATTAAATTACTTACTTGGGGAAAGTTATGAGAAAAAAAATCAATTTGGTGCAGTATCAAATATTCAGTTCAGCAATTCAATTTATTTTCCAGTAATTACATCGTCGAGAAAATGATGGACATTGTAAAAGCCCTCCAGTCCGCTATGAATTTGCATTTACTTCATCATTTTCTCTCTGCGCACTAGAAGTAAAATTAAGCAGAAAAGCAGAGCTTGACGGACGGACAACTTAATGGAACGTCAGGAGCTCAACAAACTATGATGAATGAGATGTCTTGCTTCCATTCACTGAAGGCGGGATTTCTCTGAAGGAACAAACAAAAAAAAATGCGGAAAAGGTAATAGAATCTTTTTAATGTTGTATGAATTAGCGCTGGTGTTTAATAAATAAGCAGTTCGAGTTCTAATTCTAAGTCATATATGTAGAACCAAAACTTAGAAATACTGTTCTTCAGTAGAAATATTATTGTTTGAAATCTAATTTTCCGTACTGAAAAGTAATCTTGCAAATATTTTCTTCTTTCTAATGCAGCTGACAAACACTTAGACAAATGTCTTTGATGCTTTAATGCAAGCACTGCGCCGACGTTACTCACTTAACACTACCCAGGAGGTGCGTGTAGCTTAAAGATAAGCTACAGACGCGCAGTAACAATACCCATGCAACACTCTACAAACTTGTCAGACCGGGACCTACCCTAATTAATTTATTATTAATAATAATAAATTAATAATAAAATAATTTAATTAATTAATAATAAAATAATAATTTAATTATAATTAATTTATAAATTAATGCTATTAGTTATTTATAAATTAATGCTATTAGTTATTTATAAATCAATGCCAATTAATAACTCAATTAAATATTTTTTTACAGAATTTATTTTCTTTACAGTGTTATTGATTTCGAAAGAAATATTTTCCAAGCAAAATCTACTAGTTTAAATTTTTCGTCAGATCAATATATCAATAACCAAAAACAGAGACTAATTAAATTACTTGTTTGAGGAAATTATGAAGAAAAAAAAATAATCAATTTGTGGCAGTATCAAAAATGAAGTAATTTATTTTCCAGTAATTACATCGTCGAGAAAATGATGGACATTGTAAAAGGCCTGCTATAAATGTACATTTACTTCAGCATTTTCTCTCTCCGCACTAGAAGTAAAATTATCGACGAAAAGCAGAGCTTGACGGAGGGACAACTTAATGGAACGTCAGGAGCTCAACAAACTATGATGAATGAGATGTCTTGCTTCCATTCACTGCCCGCTGGATTTCTCTGAAGGAGGAAAAAAAAATGCGATAAAGATAATAGAATATTTTTAATGTTGTATGAATCAGGGCTGGTGTTTAACATTTCCTTTGATAAATAAACAATTATTCTCTGAGTTCTTATTCTGAGTTAGAAACGTAGAAGTAAAATTAATATAATTGTGCTGAAAAGTATTCTTATGAATTTCTAAACATTAATTAGTCATTTATTTATTATATAGGTTGAATTTACAATCATGGAATAGATATTGATAGGTAGTACAGCTTATTTAAATATATAATTTTTTGTATGGCAATGTATTGTCTGAATTGACGTGTTGAGACATGAATTTAAAAAATATTTTTTTTGTTCTAATGCAGCTGGCAAACACTTAGACAATTGTCTTTGATGCTTTAAATCCAGCGTTGCACCGACGTTACTCACTTAGCACTACCCGGGAGGTGCGTATATCTTGAAGATAAGCTACTACACCCGCAACACTCTATGATCCTGTTAGACTGGGACCTACGGCTTAAAGTGGATTCCGAACCACTGCAAACATCCATTACACCACCGGGACTCGAACCCGAAATCTGTGGTACCGAGAGCCAGAACGCTAGTCACTCGGACATTTAGGCCCATTTTGCTTATTATATTACAAAAATTTTAAATTAACAATCATATTAAATATAAAAATATCTCCATTCTCTTATTTATCTAATTTATTCTAGATATTTTAAAAAAAGTACAATTATCTTAATTTGAAAAAAAAAAAAAAATAGCAATATCGAACAACAATAACAATTAACTTTTCTTATCATATTATTCAATTTGCTTATTAAAATTTTTAAGGCAATTATATAATTTAATAGGAACAAACAATAAAATTAAAATTAAAAAATAGTGCCAAAAGAGCAATTTGTTTAAAAAAAACCCAGACATGCGGATAGTTAAATTAGAGTTTAACATTCAAGGGTCTCTTTCTTAACCGCTGTCGCTAATTTGGTGGGAATTTTTTAAAATTTTTTTAACCACACACTCATTCATTGTGGGAAGTATTTAAAACAAAACGAGCTAAGCAAAAAGAATCAGCAAACTTCAATTAAATATTCGGCAATTTGTTGGAATTAGCATAATCTGATTAAACTAACTTGTTAGGTGGACTGCTCAAATCATCATTAATTCAAGATCTCTTGAAAAAAAAACAAGAAGTAGAAATGTCAAAGGAAATTCATATGATTAAATGAGAAAGAAATTAATGATATTCAAACTTATCAGAAAAACTCGTTAAAAAATTTCATATTTTTTAACTTCTTTAATATTTTTTTCATTAAAAATATCTTAAATAGCTCAATAATTTAAGTTAAAATAAAAAAAATCATAATTCAACAGCAATAAATGATATTTATTCCATAAGGACGATTGATGGCCGAATGGCTAGTGCTCTGGCGCTAGGTAACACAGGATTCGGGCTTGAGTCCAGGCGGTGTCATGGATGTGTGTAGTGGCTCGATATCCACTTTAAACCATAGGGGAAGGGATAGGATCGTAGAGCGTTGCTGGGGTTGTGTTACTCGCGTCCGTAGCTTATCTTCAAGCGACACGCACCTCCTGGGTAGTGCTAAGTAAGTAACAAGCATGCAACTCTTGCTTATGGTATAAAGATTAACCGTCTCTGTATTACGAGCTGCATTAGAACAACAATAAACAAAATTTAAAAAATGTCAGGTTAAATTGAAAATTGAGAAGGTTAAATCAAAATAGAGAAAAAAAATTGGTAATCTAACTATCTTTCCTTTTCACAAAGACTGCAATCTTCGTGAGAAAAAAAAAAAATTTATCGGCTGAGACGTTATACAGGTTAGCCATAAAATTTGGAGTAGAATGTAAGAACGAAACGCATAACAGCAATCTTAAGCAACGATTCTTGAAAAATTTCATTTTCACTTTAAAATAAAATTATCTTTGTTTTCATCAGACGGTCTTTTAGAACAATTTTAAATTATTTAATTATGGGGTAATGTTACTTACATCCATAGTATATCTTCAAGTTAAATTAAATAATTTGTATTGAATTGGTTTCCAATGAAAGCATATGTTACAACAACAAATATTTAAATATATATTTGCTTATGAAAGAAATTTAAATAAGAAAATATCGTGAAAGAAATTTAAAATGAACCAATAGTTCATGAAAGAAATTTAAAAAAACAATTAACGAATAAGAAAGTTGAAAATCTTCCGAGACACGAGAAGCCCAGCTCCTGAAAACAATACCCATAATTTTACAGGGAGAAAAATGTAAAATTTTTGTAAGAATATAAAATGAGTTTTCTCGTAAAGATTTACACAAATAATGAACAGCAGATGCACCCTTATTGATATTAGAAATACAATTCAAATTTATAATGCTATTTTTTTTGAAAAGCTCAATTTGTGCTCTGATGGCAAATAACTCAGTTAAAGTTCAAGACATCATGTTGAGATGCGCTGGCAGCATAGGTTTGCCCCCTATGCTGCCAGTGCATCTAAATATGATGTCCTATGAGCAAGCACTGCTTTCAGGAGAAGGAAGAAATCAGATGGTTCATGATCGCGTTCAGATTGCGTTCACACGTTTTCATAATCGCTATCAGGCACAGTTTCCTCAAAAGGAAAAGCAAACACGAGTATCCTGAGTATCCTTTCAGAAGTGTCGTCCCAAAAGCACTCAATTTGTCATCCACTATTGAACTGTCCGGGTAACACATGTGAAAAATAAGCATTTCATCTAAATCACTTCGGTTGATTAATATCAGAAAGAACCATTACTATCACACCACATCACTGTGCCTAGAGCTGAGTTGCCCCTATACAGTTTGATAATGAAGTGGGTGAGAAGAAGTCTGATTGGGCTCCGTGACGCTCTGACAGTCATATGAGACATGGATGTAATGCATAAAGTGGATTCCGAAAAGTGGGATCTAACAAGGACAGGGATCTAAAAACAGGTCCTAATGCTTAAAATGGATTACAAATAAACACGTCACCACCAAAAGAGAGCTAGACACTCAGCAATCAGGCCTCTATATAGAACCGTTGTAAGGATGCGCAATGCAATGAAATATTATATGCGATGTGTGTTATTTGAGATTTTCTGACTCACGAGGCCGTCAACGTGAACAGCCAGAGTTTGAGTTTGTTGCGCAACAAACTCAGTGGGCCTCATCAGTGGGCCTCATGCAACACTTATGTATGCCACGATTAGTCCACAGAGAAGTTAATGAGGGGAAGACAGTGTCTTTTGTGAATACATTTTAGATGTAATTGCCCTCATTTGCTTATCATATGTCACAAAACCCAGAAACCTTTAAACAGGCATCACAACTAGACGCTTTTTACACACATTTTCCCGATCGCCATTGAGTTTCTGAAAACAATACCTTCAGTGAATTCGAATCTAGGCCCTTCTGCACACTAGCTGCACACGTTGACACAAGACAAGTCGGGTTGGGCAAGAGTGTTGAGGTGCGAATCCGTTGGCGACAGTATTTTTGTTATTGCTCTCAGAAATGATTAGCCTCGATATCGATTGTAACAATGTGTGTAAAACATCGTACATTGAATAAACATGTGTGTACACATTGACAGTCAAGCTGCTTGGTGGAAGTTTTCCAAATCTACTTCCATACGGCTCGCAACTACACGGCCATTACCCCTAAAAGTCAATCCGGAATTTACTGCCCTTCCATCAACACCCGTCACAAGGGTGTTCGTGGTCTACATGATGATTATAATAAAAGTCCCACGTTCAAAATGCTGTAAAAAAAAAAAGAGAACCACTCAACTGAAGATACTTGAGGAAGGATAATATGTTACGGCAAAAACGTTCCAAAGTGTATTAATAGATGGCGCTGTAAGCGGCACAAAGAAAGTGAATTCGGCTGACAGTGACATTTTGAATCGAAATGACAACGTATTTGGCACGAGTTGCATATTAAACCCACTGCAGTGTTCAATGTACTTGATTGGTTCAGTTTTTGGATGGAAAAAATAACTTCCAAGTCATTCAATAGTTGTGACACAGTTAGTGGAAAGCCCATCCACCACGGCAAGGTCATACCAAATTGGAAGGGGAAAATCGGAGAAAAAATTTTTTTGATGCCATATAATTTTACAGACTCTTCAAGTATCTTCAGTTCAAATTTGAACACATTGTGAAGAGTAGTTCTCTTTTTTTTACAGCATTTTGAAAGTGGGACTCTAATTATAATCACCCTGTACATGAAGCCTACAAAGTTTCTACCCTCCCCTTTGTAACTGTTAATAATTTTCTATTTTCAATTTCTTGTTTAATTACTTTTAAAAAAAAGGGACCGAAGAGATGATTATTTATTAAAATTTGTTTATCAGCATTCAATTAATTCAAATGCCTGGAATAGAAAATAAAAAAGCTGAATATATTCATGCTTAGAAAATTGCCGCAAGCTGTGATTCTTAGTATTAAAAACTCTTAAATGAAAGAATCCAAGATTCTTAGCTTATTTGTTTCTAATATTTAAATAAAAGAATATGAAAAACAAAATGCCGTTTATTTTTTAAAAGAATGAAAAGAGTTACTTTTACGAATTTAAGAGTAAAAGGTTAATCTTAAAAGAGTTATTTTTAGAATTCAATTTATTTGCTCATGAAAGTTTTAAAAAGAAACCTTCCTTTCTAGTTAACTTTGAAAACCACTTTAAATAGTTACCGTGGATGTATGTCATTATGCCTTAAAATAGAACTTTAATGCGTTAGAAATCTGAAATAAATATCTAATTATCACTTATTTTATAGCATATCTGATTTATTATGAGGGATTTTGCTTTAATTTTGAAACAAAAGTGTATAATTAATTTTGAATTTATTGTGACTATTGGTTTGAAATTTGAATCATGTTTTTATTTTCTTTATTTTTTTGTCCTTTTACAATCGAAAACAATGAAATGTATTCAATAATGTTAAAATATGTTTAACAATGTTTTTTCCCCCTTGGAATTTTATTAAAATGTTAATTTTTATAACATCATCAACATCATTGGCGCAAAATCATAATGGTGGGCCAAGACCTAATGAAAGATTTCGAGACAGGTGATGTTTTATTTTTAAGGGGTAGGGTTGTCAGAATTACGACCTACAGTAGTATTAGACCGGGATCTACGGTATAAAATGTATGTTTGTTGCTTCTTATCCCACTTGGCAGACATTTCTAGGCCAAGCCCACGAGCCCATACGTACTCATGATTGAAGGAGAAGGAAGCAGCTTCTGTTGTGATGGAGCACCCGTAGGTAGAAGCCTGACTTTTGCTCCGTGACGCTCTTACAGTCATATGAGACCGGGACCTACGGCTTAACGTGGATTCCGCCGATCCACTGCAAACATTCATGGCACTGTCAGGATTTGAACCCGACACCTGTGGCACCGGGCGCCAGAGCGCTAGACACTCGGCCATTCAGGCTCCAATTTTGAATTGCCAACGGCACGCGGTGTTCCCAGGGGGTCACCCTCCCAAGTACTGACCACGCCCGATGATGCTTGACTTCGGTGATCGAACAAGAACCGGTATATTCAGCATGGTATAGCCGTTGGCCTTATAAATGTATACCGAACCAATATAAACATCCACCTCTGGGACTCGAAACCGAAACTTGTGGCACCGAACGCCAGAGTGCTAGACTCTCGGCCATCAGACCACCAATTTTCATGCCTCATTATATAAAACGAAGGATGTGGTTAGTTTTTTGAATTTTATATAAATCTAAAACAAGAGGCCAGTGTGTCCGAAGGACTGCAGTTGGGTTTCTGAAGTAGGAGAGTCAGGTTCGAGATCTGACACAGCAATCTATTTGACACAACGAAAGCTAAGAGACAATAAATTCATAGGATTAAAAATACTTACGTTAGGCTTGAAAAGAAGATTTTCAGAGCACAATTACGTCGATAGAACTGCAAAAATGCACGAATTTCAACATTGTTATTGTGAAAAAAGTAGGAATTAGGGAATTTCAACTATAACTTTCAAAGACCACCCCTATCGCCCTCCCTCCCTGTTTTAAAGTTGAGCATCCGTGCAAGCAATTGGAGAATTCGCCCACTTCTCCCACCTTCTAACGCAGAGATTTTCCTGCATGCAGATTTATCGTGTCCTAACCCCTCTTGAACACAATGATTTAATGTCGTAAATTAATATTTAATGTGTTAGAAATTGTATTTCTAGTACCTTAAAATTTTTTTGTGTGGTGTTCCTAACAGACATCTTAATTGTTTAAAACAATTTAAATTTATTAAACAAATTATCCATTACCTTTTCTATTTTAATTTTTCATTAACTTTTCTTGTCACGCATGCCTTTTCGCGTATAGAATGACGACATTACGTGCACCGCTACAGCGTATATTTCAATTATTTCATAAAAGGGGCCAGAATGGCCGAGTATCTACAGGTTTCGAGTTCGAGGGTGGGCCATGGATGTTTGTAGTTGTTCAGAATCCACTTCAAAATGTAGGTTCCGGTCTCATATGACTGTATGAGCGTCACGGAGCCAAGCTAAACATTTATATACGGGTGCTCCATCATAACATAAGCTGCCCCCTTTTCCTCCATACATAAGTAGATCACTCATGGGATGTCCGTCCCGCACTGCAGGACATTGAGGATTAGTCACACACACATTTCTTAAAATACTTGGTTATTTCATTAGATAACTAACCAAGCCTGTCAAGATTAATAATTTCTCACTTTACTTAGCCATTTCATAGAACAACTAGTTATTCTATGAAATAATTAAGACAGCTAAAGTGTCTTTTATTATTCACAGATTTTAATTCACAGATAATTATTTTGTTCCTTAACGTGTAGTATGTGCATTTGCAACTTACACCGGACTATGATGTTCGATATTGTTTGATTTGATTTGTCGCTCTACTGTCATATTGTGCACACTTTAGGCTAAATAGACTAGGACCTACAGTTTAACGTGTGTTCCGAACCACCAACAAACATCCATATCACTGCCAGGATTCGAACCAGAAACCTTTGGTATCAACAGACAGAGCTCCAGCCATTTGGCCCTCAGGCCGCTATGTGATTTCCGAGAAGTCAGCGCGCTAGGAGCAAACGTGTTCGTGCAGTAAAGTCCAGGATAAAATAAATTTTAAAATTTCATTGAGGCAATTATAAAAAATAACCAGCAACATTTTCTATCTAAAAATTCGTGACAGATTTTTAGTCAGACATAAATGTTTATTATTTCTTTAATTTCATTCTTTTCATTAATTCTCCAGAACAAAGAGTGAACAAAAGAAAAAAAAGTATTCAATTTGTTTCAACGCCTTCTCCCGTATTCGCTTCAAAGAAAAAGTTTTTTTCCAACATTTTAAGAATTTTCTGTTTCGATTATTTTTAAATTAGATTTTTCTTTTCATATTTATTGCTTCTTATGAAAATTAATACACGAGCCCATACATATCTCTGCCGATTAGATTAAGTAAAAAATAATACTTGTAAAACGGAGCGAACTTTTCGCAAAGAACTTCATTTTCGACTGAATTGTTTTCGACTGGCCTTTATTTAAAATCATGCGGATTTAATTATTTGATGAATTTTTTTTCTTTTTTTTCTTTCCTTCCTTTTTTTAATTCTTTTTTATTCTTTTTCATTCGAAGAGACTTCATTAGAATTTCAGAGCTTGTTCGCAATCTTAGATTGGGAAAATCGATATTTCTTTCATGATTGCATGATTAGAAAATAAATGTTCAAAGACAAAATATTCTCTGAAACATTTTCAGAAACCTAATATTCCCAGAATTCTTTTTTTTTTCGCTCCTAAAAGGATGGAGTGAAGTACTAATAAAAGACATAATAACCTTCAGCATTTTTGACTTAATTAGCTTGCATAAGATCGTAAAAACTACGTTTTATGAAAAGCAGTTGATTTCATTGCTTTTTGATGATACAATTTTCTTTTTAATTAATCGTAAGTCGCTAAGCTCTCTTCGAAAATTAATTTTTTTTTTTAATTTTCAATGCATTAAAAATTGATTAAAATGTTTTTTGAACATGAACAACACATTTTTGTTTTATGAACATTTTATAGCATGAAATCTATTTATTTCTTAAAATAACTACATATTTCATGAAATAACTAACTGAATCAGTTAAATATATTAAATTATTGGATTCTCTGTTTTAACTTGTTAAATTTGCCAAATCCAGTGGTTCTCAAAGGTTATGAAGTTATTTAAAATCCTACAATTAAACGTTGGCGCACTATATAAAAATTTTGAGAAATATATTATAATAGTTAAGTCAAATGGCTTGATGGTCGAGTGACTAGAGCTCTGGCTCTCTTAGGCACAGGTTTTGAGTACGTGTACCGGAGGTGTCATGGATATTTGAAGTGGTTCGGAATATACTTTAAGCAATAGGTCTCCCGTAGAGAAGATCGTAGAGTGTTTTGGGGTAGTGTTAATTGCATCCGTAGAATATCTTCAAGCTACACTTACCTGGGGGATAGTGCTAAATGAGTAACAGCAGTGCAGCCCTTGTTTATTGCATAAAGATTAACTGTCTCTGTATTGCCAGATGCATTAGAACAACAACAACAACAACAAATATTTATGAGGAATTACTGTATATATATATATATTGTTATACACCATTATTATACAATTGGAAAAGGAAGGTTATTTTAAAAGCATGCTCTTTATAACCTTAAAACACTTTGCTAGAATAAGAGCCTTTATTAAAAGTGTTCAATTAGTTGCAGGTTATTAGTTTATTTATTTTAGACATTTTAAGAAATGGAGGGGTTTTGTTTGTTAACAGAACTGAAAATACCTTTCTAATGCATTAATGTATTCTATGGACTTATGCAGATGTATAAAATGACTGAATTTAACATACTGTAATTTAGCGTTTGTTCTTTCTTATATACAACGTGAACGCATAAAATGGATTTTATAATTTCATTCAGGCAATTATAAAATAAAAATAACTAGTAACATTTTCTGTCTATAAATTCGTGAAAGAATGTTAGACAAAAATATTTATTATTTCTTTTCGTTAATTCTCCTGAACAAAGATGAAAAAAAAAAAAGTATTCAATTTGCTTGAGCTCCTTCTCCCATACTCGCTCCAAAGAAAAAAAGTTTTTTCTGCCATTTTAAGAATTTTTTGTTTCGATTATTTTTAAATTAGATTTTTCTCTTCCTATTTTATTGCTTCTTATGAAAATTAATACATGAGCCCATACATATCTCTCCCCGATTAGATTGAATAAAAATAATAACTGTAAAACGGAGCGAACTTTTCGCAAATAACTTCATTTTCGACTTAATTGTTTTCGACTGTTCCTTTATTTAAAATCATGCGGATTTAGTTATTTGATGAAAGATTTCTTTTTTCTATTCTTTCTCTTCTTTTACTTTTTTGTTCTTCTTTTTTTTATCCGAACAGCCTTCATTAGAATTTCAGAGCTTGTTCGCAATCTTAGATTGGGAAAATCGATTTCTTTCGTGATTGCACGATTAGAAATTAAATGTTCAAAGAAAAAATAGTCTGTGAACAGTACTTAGGAATCCAATATTCCCTTAATTTCTTTTTCTTCCTAGAAAGATGGGATGAAGTACTAATACAAGACATAATAATCTTCAGCTTTTTTGACTTAATTAACTTGCATAAAATCGTACAAGTTAGTTTTATGAATAGCAGTTGAATTCACTGCTTTTTGATGATACAATTTTACTTTTAATTATTCAAAGTCGCTACTCTCTCATTAAAAATTAAATTTTTTTAAAGATTTTCAATGCGTTAAAATGTGATTAAATTATTTTTAAATATATATGTTGCCGTTAAAGAATGAAGTCCCTTATTTCACGAAATATGTAGTTATTTTATGAAATAACTAACTGAATCTGTTAAAGTACATAAAATTATTGAATTATCCTATTTAACTTGTTATATTATATATGATGTCTAATTCAGTGGTTCTCAAAGTTTTTATATTCATTTAAAATTCTACAAATAATGGTTGGCGTATTTTATACAAATTTTTGCGAAATATGTTATAATAGTTATGTCAAAAGGCTTCATGGCCGAGTAACTAGCGCTCTCCCTCCTGGTGGCACAGGTTTTGGGTACGAGTTCCGGAGATATCATGGATTTTAGTAGTGGTTCGGAATCCGCACTAAACCTTAAGTCCCGGTCAAATAGGATCGTAAAGTATTGTGGAGATTGTGTTACTCGCGTCCGTAGCTTATCTTCCAGCTACACGTGCCCTGGATAATGCTAAATACTTAACAGCGGTGCAGCCCTTGCTTATGGCATAAAGATAAACTGACTCTATATTGCCAGCTGCATTAGGACAACAACAACAACGAATATTTTTGATGAATTACTGTTCATATATTTTGCTATACAATCTTAATATACAATTTTAAAAGAAAGATTATTATAAAGGTTTGATTCCTATAACCTTAAAACACTCTGCTAGAACAAGAGCTTTTCTTAAAAGTATTCAAATAATTGCTGGTCTTTATTTATTTTGTATTTAACTTTGACATTTTAAGAAATGGAATTTTTTATTTGTTAACAGAACTGAAAATACTTTTCTAATACATTAGTGTATTCTAAGAACGTATGGAGCTGTATAAAATAACTGAATTTTACATACTGTATTTAACCGTCTGTTCTTTCTTCTATACAATATGAATGGATAAAATGAATTTTAAAATTTTATTGAGGCAATTCTGAAAAACAAACAACTAGCAACATTTCCTAACTAATAATTCGTGAAAGAATTTCAGTCAGACTTAAATATTTATTATTTCTTTAATTTTATTATTTTCGTTAATTCTCCAGAACAAAGAGTGAACGAAAAAAAAAGTATTCAATTTGTTTGTTCGCCTTCTCCCGTATTTCAAAGAAAAAGGATTTTTCTACCATTTTACGAATTTTCTGTTACGATTATTCTTAAATTAGATTTTTCTTTTCCTATTTATTGCTTCTTATGAAAATTAATACACGAGCAAATACATATCTCTGCCGATTATATTAAGTAAAAAATAATAACTGTAAAACGAAGCGAACTTTTCGCAAAGAACTTCATTTTCGACTGTCCTGTATTTAAAATCATGCGGATTTAATTATTTGATGAAATATTTTTTTTCCTTTTCTTTTACCTATTCTTTTCTTTTCTTTTTCTTTTTTTAATTCTTTTTTATCCGAGCAACCTTCATTAGAATTTCAGAGCTTGTTCGCAATCTTAGATTGGGAAAATCGATTTCTTTCATGATTGCATGATTAGAAATTATATGTTCAAAGAGAAAATAGTCTGTGAACAGTATTTAGAAAACTAATGTTCCTTAAATTATTTTTTTTTCTTTTGCTCCTAAAAAGATGGACTGAAGTACTTATAAAAGACATAATAACCTTCAGCATTTTTGAATTAATTAACTTGCAATTAATTAACTTAACAACCGTAAAAGTTCGTTTTATGAAAAGCAGTTTTATTTCATTGCTTTGTGATGATACAATTTTCTTGTTTAATTATTCGTAAGTCGCTAAGTGTTTTTAAAAATTAACTTTTTTACATTTTTAATCCATGAAAAATTTATTAAAAATGTTTTAAATATGTAAGTTGCCGTTAAACCCCAAATCCCTTATTTCATAAAATAACTGCATATTTCGTGAAATAACTAAATGAATCAGTTAAAGTATATAAAATTATTGGATTCTCCAATTGAACTTATTTATTTTATATATTGCCTAATTCAGTGGTTCTCAAAGTTTTTAAAGTCATTTAAAATCCTACAAATAATTGTAATTCTAATTGTAATTAATTATCGTAAATTTATCACTATATAAACATTTCTGAGAAATTTGTTATAATAGTGAAATGAAATGGAAGTAAAAACTTTTTTTCTTTGTAGCAAATACGGTAGAAGGCGTTGAAACAAATTGAATACATTTTTTTATGTTTCTCTTTGTTCTACAGAATTAACGGAACGAATGAAATTAAAGAAATAGTAAATATTTATGTCTGACTAAAAATTCTATCACGGATGTTTACATAGAAAATGTTGCTAGTTATTTATTTTTTATAATTGCCTCAATGAAATTTTAAAATTCATTTCATCTCTTCGTGTTGTATATAAGAAAGAACAAGAGCAGTCGTTGAAGTACAGTATGTAAAATTCAGTTATTTTATACAGTTGCATACGTTCTTAGAATACATTAATTCATGAAAAAGGCATTTTCAGTTGTGTTAACAAACGAAAAACTCCATTTCTTAAAATGTCTGCAATAAATTAAAAATAAATAAATGGCTGCGATTAATTGAATACCTTTAATAAAATCTCTTATTCTAGCAGAGTGTTTTAAAGGTATAGAAAGCGTGATTTTAAAGTATCCTTTCTTTTCCATTTCTATAATAATGTTGTATAATAAAATATATATACAGTATTTCCTCATAAATATTTGCTGTTGTTGTTATTCTAATGCAGCTGGCAATACACAGAGAGTTAATCTTTATGCCATAAGCAAGGGCTACACCTCTGTTACTCATTTAGCACTACCTAGGGGGCACTTGTAGCTTGAGGATAGGCTACGGACGCGATTAATATTATACCCCACAACGCTCTACAATCCTATTAGACCGGGCCCTACGGTTGAAAATGGATTCCGAACCACTACAATCATCCATGGCAAGGCCGGGACTCGAATTCTAAACCTGTGCCACCGAGATTCCAAAGCGATTGTCACTCAGTCACCAGGCCTTTTGACTAAACTATTATAAAATATTCCTGAGAAATTTCTATATAGTGCCCCTACAATTATTTACAGGATTTAAAATGACTTCAAATCTTTCAGAACCACTGGACCAGGCAATATATAAAATAAAATGTTAAACCAGAGAATACAATAATTTTATTTACTTCAATTGATTCAATTATTTATTTCAAAATATGTAGTTATTTTATGAAAAAGGATTTCAAGCATTAACTTCAACATATATATTAACAAAACATTTAATCAATTTTTAATGCATTGCAAATTTAAAAAAAAATTGAAGACATCTTAGCGACTTCCTGATAATTAAAAATAAAAGTGTATCATCAAGCAGCAATAAAATCAAACTGCTTTTCATAAAAAGAACTTTTACGATTTTATGCAAGTTAATTAATTCAAAAAATGCTGAAGGTTATTATGTCTTTTATTAGTATTTCCCTCCATCTTTTTAGCAGCAAAAGAAAAAAAAGAATTTTAGGGAATATTAGGTTTCTAAATACGTTCACAGACTATTTTCTCTTTGAACATTTAATTTCTAATCATGCAATCATGAAAGAAATCGATTTTCCCAATCTAAGATTGCGAACAAGCTTTGAAATTCTAATAAAAGATCCTCGAATCAAAAAGGATAAAAAAATAATTAAAAAAAAAGAGAAAGAAGAAGAGAAAAGAAAAAAATGTCATCAAATAATTAAATCCGCATGATTTTAAAGAAAGGACAATCGAAAACAATTAAGTCGAAAATGAAGTTCTTTGCGAAAAGTTCGCTCCGTTTTACAGTTATTATTTTTTGCTTAATCTAATCGGCAGAGATATGTATTGGCTCGTGTATTAATTTTCATAAGAAGCAATAACTAGGAAAAGAAAAATCTCGAAACAGAAAATTCTTAAAATGGTAGTAAAACATTTTTCTTTGAAGCGAATTCTGTAGAATCCGTTCAAACAAATTAAATATTTTTTTTGTTTAATTTTTGTTCAGGAGAATTAACGAAAAGAATGAAAATTTAATAAATTAATAAATAATTTTGTCTGACTAGAATTCTTTCGCGAATTTTTAGATAGTAAATGTAGCTTGTTATTTGTTTTTATAATTGCCTCAATGAAATTTTAAAATTAATTTTATCCATTCATGTTGTAAATAAGAAAGAATAAGTATGTAAAATTCATTTATTTTATACAGCTGCATACGTTCTTAGAATACATTAATGCATTAGAAAGGTATTTTAAGTTCTGTTAACAAACAAAAAACTCCATTTTTTAAAATGTCTAAGGTGAATAAAAAATAAATAAATACCTGCAAGTAATTGAATACTTTTAACAAAAGCTCTATGTGTAGCAGAATGCTTTAATATGCTTTAAAAATACAATTTCTTTTCGGATTGTATAATAATGTTGTATAGCAGAATATATATGCAGTAATTTATCATAAATATTTGTTGTTGTTGTTGTTGTTCTAATGCAGCTGTCAATATAGAGACAGTTAATATTTATGCCATAAGCAAGGTTCTGCAGATTTGTTACTCATTTAGCACTACCCAGGGGGCACGTGTAACTTGAAGATATGCTATAGACGAGAGTAACACTATTCACACAACGTTTTCCGATCCTATTAGACCGGGAGCTTCGGTTTAAAGTGGATTCCGAACCACTACAAACATCCATAACAAAACTCGAATCCAATGCATATGACACCAAGCTCCAGAGCGCTAGTCACTTGGCCATCAGGCCCGTTTGATTTAACTACTTAACATATTTCTCAGAAATATATTTATAGTGCGCCTACAATTATTTGTAGGATTTTAAATGACTTCAAAAATTCGAGAACTACTAGATTAAGAAATGTTTAAAATAAACAAGTTAAATCGAAGTATCCAATAATTTTATATACTCTAACTGATTCAGTTAGTTATTTCACGAAATTTGTAGTTATTTTATGAAATAAAGGATTTCATGCTTTAACGACAACATATATATTAAAAAAGTTATTAATTGATTTTAAATGCATTGAAAATTTAAAAAAAATTAATTTTTACAGAGAACTTAGCAACTTACGGATAATTAAAAAAAAAAAATTTTTAATCATCAAAAAGCAATGAAATCAACTGGTTTTCATAAAACGAACTTTTTACGATTTTTTGCCAGTTAATTAAATTAAAACTGCTGAAGGTTGTTATGTCTTTTATTAATACTTTCTTCCATCTTTTTAGGATGAGCAAGAAAAATAATTTTATTGAATATTAGGTTTCCAAATACTATTCACAGACTATTTTCACTTTGAACATTTAATGTCTAATCATGCAATCATGAAAGAAATCGATTTTCCCAATCTAAGATTGCGAATAAGCTCTGAAATTCTAATGAAGGCTGTTCGAATAAAAAGAATTGAAAAAAAGAAGAGAAAGAAGAAAATAAAATTAAATATTTCATCAAATAATTAAATCCGCATGATTTTAGATAAAGGGCAGTCGAAAACAATTAAGTCAAAAATGAAGTTCTTCGCGAAAAGTTCGCTCTGTTTTACAGTTATTATTTTTTACTTAATCTAATCGGGAAGAAATATATATGGGCTCGTGTATTAATTTTCATAAGAAGCAATAAATAGGAAAAGAAAAAACTCTTATTTAAAAATAATCGAAACAGAAAATTCTTAAAATGGTAGAAAAAACTTTTTTTTTCCTTTGAAGCGAGTACGGGAGAAGGCGTTCAAACAAATGGAATACTTTTCCTTCTATTTTTTTCTGTTTGTTCTAGAGAATTTAAGAAAAGAATAAAATTAAGGTAATAATAAATATTTTTGTCTGACTAAAATTCTTTCACAAATTTTTAGATAGAAAATGTTTGCTAGTCGTTTATTTTTTGTAATTGCCTCAATGAAATTTTAAAATTCATTTTATTCATTCGTGTTGTACATAAGAAAGGACAAAAGCATAGTATGTAAAATTAAGTTCTTTTATACTTCTGCCTACGTTCATAGAGTACATTAATGCATTAGAAAGTTATTTTCAGTTTTGTTAACAAAAAAAAATTCATTTCTTAAAATGTCTAATGTAAATAAATAAAGGTCGAAGAAGGCGTTCTATCTATTCAATTACTTGAATAGATTTAATAAAAGCTCTAATTCTAGCAGAGTGTTTTAGGTTTGTAAGAAGTATGCTATGAAACGCATACATTTTTGAAATATCCTTTTTTTTCTATTGTATAATAATGTTGTAACAAAATACATACTCAATAAGTTTTCTGTTTGACACATATACGGCAACACTGTCGGTAACCCCATATGATTTATGGATAGTAGCACTCCATGATAAATGTCAAAATATCAAATGATACATGTCAAAATATCATGATAATCTGATAATTAGTTTACAGGTTACAGTGGTTTTACTGACCTCAATTTTGTAAATTTCAAAACAATGGATGAAAAAAATGTCTTGTGTTGATTAAATATTATTTGTCCATTGGGAAAAATACTGTTGAAGCCAAACAGTGGCTTGATAAGCATTATGGAGACTCTGCATCAGAGAAATAGGCTATTATTGACTGATATGCTGGAATGGTTAAATGATATGATTGACTGATATGATTAAACGCTGTTGAACAAATCACCGATGATGCCGAAAGCTGTGGTTGCCCATAATTGGCAGTTGTTCCTGAAAACATAAAAAAGTCCACAAAATAGTTTTGAGAGTCCTTTAAGTGAAGTTGCATGAGATAGCTGACACCTTAAAGATATCATAAGGTAGTGTGTTTACAATTTTACACGAAAATTTGAATATGCTTTTGAAGTGGGTACAGCGTTTACTCGCACAGGACAAAAGGTCATAATTTACACAACATTGTAAATTATGATTAAGTTATAGCTTATTGGCTGCTTATGAAAGAAACAGCGATTAGATGGATCATTAAAAAGTGTGGTCTATAAGGAAGGGTGAATCTTTGGTAACGTTGGAACTGCTATATGTCTGTGGTATACGTATATTATATTATATATATATATATATATATATGCCAGATAACAACACATTCTCTTATACACTGAAGTGACAAAAGTCATGGGATACCTCATAATATCGTGTCGGCCCTCCTTTCACCCGGCGAAGTGCAGCAACTCGACGTGGCATGGACTCAACAAGTCGTTGGAAGTCTTCTGCAGGAATATTGAGCCATGCTGTCTCGATAGACGTCCATAATTGTGAAAGCGTTGATGGTGCAGGATTTTGGGCACGAACAGACCTCTCGATGATGTCCCATAAATGCTCGATGGTATTCTTGTAGGGCGATCTAGGTGGGCAGATCATTCGTTGGAATTGTCCAGAATGTTCTTCAAACCAATCGCGAACAGTTGTGGCCCGGTGACATGGCGCATTGTCATCCATAAAAATCCCATCGTTGTTTGGGTACATGAAGTCCATGAATGGCTGCAAGTGATCTCCAAGTAGCTGAACATAAGCATTTCCAGTCAATGTTCGGTCCAGTCGCACCAGAGGACCAAGTCCATGCCATGAAAAAAACAGCCCACACCATTACGGAGCCACCACCAGCTTGAACAGTGCCTTGCTGACAGTTTGGGTCCATTGCTTCGTGGGGTCTGCGCCACACTCGAACCCTACCATCAGCTCTTACCAACTGAAATCGTGATTCATCGGACCAGGCCACGGTTTTTCATTCATCTAGGGACCAACCGATATGCTCACGTGCCCACGAGAGTCGCTGCAAGCGATGTCGTTCTGACAGTAAAGGCACTCGAGTCGGTCTTCTGCTGGAATAGCCCAAGAAAGCCAAATTTCTCCGCACAGTTCTAACAGACAAGTCCCTTGTACGTCCCACATTGATTTCTGCGGTTATTTGACGCAGTGTTGCTTGTCTGTTAGAATTTACGACTCTTTGCAGACGTCGCCGGTCTCGGTCGTTAAGTGCAGGCGGTCGACCACTGCGCTGTCCATGGTGGGATGTTATGCCTGAAATTTCATACTCTCGGCACACTCTTGACACAGTGGATCTGGGAATGTTGAATTCCCTAACGATTTCCGAAATGGCATGACCCATGCGTCTAGCTCCAACTAACATTCCGCGTTCAAAGTCTGTTAATTAACGTCGTGCGGTCATCATCACGTCAAAACCCCTTCACATGAATAACTTGAACAGAAATGAAAGCTTTGCGAAAGCACTGCGCATTTATACCTGTTCTACGCGATGCTACTGCCATCTGAAAATTGGCATATTCCTATCCCATGACTTTTGTCACTTCAGTGTATGTGTCAGTATAAATCGTTGAAAGCCATTGTTTTAAATGCACTCACTGTTCGACAACCCGTTTGGCATTGGAGTAAGAACAAAAACTTTGGCAGACATCGTTTAAAAATGGCTTTTATTCGCTTGCAAACAAGAATTTCAATACTTTCGCAATGGGTGCACGTGAAATTGAAATGTTTATATTTTTCTTCAAATGCAACCCATTATTGCATCCCTTTTTCTGTGAAAGATATTTATAAGCAATACGTTGTTCGATAAAGCTTGAAGTGCTACACTATTGGCTCAAGAAACTGATAAAGTTGGCACAGTTATTATTTCTTGAGTGAAATATAACAAAAGCATACTAGTGATGTATTTTTTCCTCATAACTGCAATTGGTTTCAAAAATAAAAGAAATAATTTGTTGATATTAAAAAAGGAAATCATTTCACTTTATTGTCTGCTTGTTCTGTTGTTCTTAAACAGCAGTAAAAGGTTTTTACTTGATTTACTTAGAATGTTAAAAAGAAATAACATAATTATTAATATTAAAATCTAATAATAACAGAAATATTTACAGAATCATGACTGATTTAGTGATTTATGTATAAAACTGATATTATTGCTAAAATAGTTTTTTGACTGATTTATGATGATTGATCACGATTGATTAATTTATTTATGTATTGGTTGATTGATTTTACTGATTTGTGTACTAAAATAATTTACCTCGTATATTTATTTAGTTAATTTTGTTATTTAACTGTATTATTTTTGAAAATGAAGCACCCTGTTTTCGTTAAGAAGTTACTACAGAAAGGGCTTGTTCCATCCTTCGTCTGCTCAACATTCTAATCCTGTAGGGTATGTCTTAATAACATAATTAGTATAAACATTTAAACCCTTCGAAACATTTTCGTTAAATTTACATAAATGGGTTCCGTTTAGTTATATTCTGAGGTTTGGTATGGTTTGTCGCTCTACAGTCATTTTTTGCATACTCTTAGGCTAATTAGACCGGGACCTACAGTTTATCGTGGGCTCCGAATCACTAGAAAACATCCATGCCACCGCCAGGATTCGACCTTGAAACCTGTGGCACCAAGGGTGAGAGAGCTAACCTATTGACCATCATGCCACCTTCAGATATTGGAGATTATTGGTCGTTTATTAAGGAAACAGCGTTTGGATGGATTATTAAAAAGTGTGGTCTATAAAGCGGATTGCATCTTTGGTAACGTTGGACCTGGTAATGTCTATCTAGTGGCGAATGACCACAATTAAAAGCACTACCGGTGATGTTCAAAAAATTAATTTTATTTCTTAAATATAAACTAAATTTTAAAAAAATAAGAAAAAAAATACATTCAAGATATTTTTAGAAACTTCATGTAGTATATGAAAAAACCTTCGTATCCATTCTAAATGTATTTTTATTATATTTATCTCAAAATAGCGCTTGTTATAAAAACTCTGATGAAAATATTTTGCAAAAATACAGTCTGCGAATAAAAGAGACAGTAGAATAAAAAAAAAAAAGAATTTCTCTTGACTATATCATTTGCGGGAAAATGAATAAAAACGAAGCCATTTCTGTTTTATCAGCACTTCATATTCCGCCGCCATTTGTCCCAGTTTCTATAGACGCAGACAATTAAGTCTTTTCGAAACATTTGTTTCGTTCTACTGATAAGAACTCATTCTTTTATGTGTGCCAGTAGAAATCGTTGAAAGCCATTGTTTTAAATGCTATGTTCGACAGCCTGTTTAACATGAGAGTAAGAACAAACACATTCGAAGACATTGTTTAAAAATGGCTTCTAATCGCTTGTAAACAAGAAAATTTCTATACTTTTGCAAATGGTGTACGTAAACTTGAAATGTTTTTTTTTTTTTTCAAATGCAATGCATTCTTTTTCTGTGAAAGATATTGATAAGCAATGTATTATCCGATATAGCTTGAAGTGCCACACTATTGGCTTAAGAAACTGACGATTTTGGCATAGTTATTATTTCTTGACAGAAATATAAGAAATGCATATTTGAGATGTATTTTCTCATAATTGCAATTGGTTTCAAAAATAAAATAAAGAATTTATGGATATTAATGAAGGAAGTTTCACTTTATTGACTGCTTGTTTTGCTATTTTTAAACAGCAGTAAAAAGATTTTTATTTGATTTACTTAAAATGTTAAAAATAAAAAGAGCCCCGACTGATTTATGTATTAATATAATTTGCCTCATATATTTAGTTAATTTTGATATTTAAGTGTATTTTTTTTTTGTAAATCTAGGACCCAGTTTTCGTTAAAAAGTTACTACATTAAAATGATTAAGCATATTCTTGGTTTGCAATGCTAATCTTGTAGAAGTTGTCTTAAAGACATAATAGGATACTCATTTAAAATCTTCGAAATATTTTTGTTAAATTTTCATGAATGAAATCCGTTTGGTTATACTCTGAGGTTTGTCGCTCTACGGTCATTTTTTGCACACTCCTAGGCTAATTTGACCTGAGACCTACAGTTAACGGGGATTCCGAATTACTAGAAAACATCCATACCACCTCCAGGATTTGAACTTGAAGCTTGTGCTACCCAACCCGAGAGCGCTAGCCAACTGGCCATCTGATCGCCCATAATTATTGGAGTTTACTGGTTGTTTATTAAACAAACAGCGATTAGATGGATTATTAAAAAGTGTGATCCATAAGGCGGAGTGCATCTTTAACGTTGGACATACTACATGTCTATCTAGTGGCGAATGACCACAACTAAAAGCACCGGCTGAGTTTAAAAAGTCAATTTTACTTCTTAAATGTAAACTAAATAAAAAAATATTTCAAAATAAATACATTCAAGATATTTTTGGAAACTTCATGTATTATACGAAAAAACTTTCATATCCTACCTAAATATATTTTTATTATCTTTATCTCAAAACAACGTTTATTATAAAAACTACGATGAAACTATTTTGCAAAAATACAGACTGCGAATAAAAGAGACAGTAGAGCTAAAAAGAAGCATTTCTCTCGACTTTATCATTTGTTAGAAAATGAATAAAAACAAAGCCATTTCTATTTTATCTGCACTTCATATTCCGCCACCGTTTGTCCCAGTTTCTATAGACGCAGACAATTAAGTATTTTCGAAACATTTGTTTCGTTCCAGTGATAACAACTCATTCTTTTATATGTGTCAGTGGAAATCGTTGAAAGCCATTGTCTTAAATGCACTGTTCGACAACCTGTGCAACACTAGAGTAAGAACAAATACTTTGGAAGACATTGTTTAAAAATGGCTTTTAATCGCTTACAAACAAGAATTTCAATACTTTCGCAAATGGTGTACGTAAAATTGAAATGTTTGTCTTTTTTTTTCAAATGCAACCCATTATTAGGAGAGCATCCCTTTTTCTGTGAAAGATATTTATAAGCAATACGTTGTTCAATAAAGCTTGAAGTGCTACACTATTGGCTCAAGAAACTGACAATGTTGGCATAGTCATTATTTCTTGACTGAAATATAAGAAGTATACTAAATACTTGCGATGTTTTTTCTTCTCATAACTGGAATTGGTTTTAAAAATAAAAGAAAGAATTTGTTGATATTAAAAAAGGAAATCGTTTCACTTTATTGAATGGTTATTTTGCTATTCTTAAACAGCAGTAGAAAGATTAAAAATAAAATTTGATCACAAGTCAACGAATAAATTACAAGTACAGCTCACTGCATGGTCAGAGAAATTTTCAGAGTTCTCGAGTCTACGTCTAATCTATTTGCCTGGTCTCCGGCAGACCTTAATTATCAAACTGCGTGATACACAGAACTACAAGGGGGTTCACTTTGAAAAATAGACGGAAACTCGGGCCTATTCAGTCACTTCGGAGAAAAAAGAAAAACAACACTTTTAGTCGGCTCGTCTCAGAACTTTCTCACTCTTCTTCACCAAAAAAAAACTTTTAAGACAATCAGTCAATAGCGGCAAAGTCAACTTCCCTCACTTATCATTAGAATAGACATTTGTCAGCTCGTAGTCTATCACCTATCACGATGGAACAACTCATGGTATAGTTCATATTCAATCTGAAGTTTTTTCGGCCTGTGACGGTCGCACAGACAGTGCGACCTTCACAGGCCGAGTTATTATGTTTCTTGAGTCTCAATATAACAGCATGACATTATCATTATACATGACACCGAATATGTGCCATCAGAATTGAGTGGCAGGTTGTTCTCATTACTACAAAACACTAATTGTATGTAATATAACTACCCACAATGCAGCTTGTCTGCTGTCAAATTTCAGTGATGTGTTGTTATTATGTACTTGTCAAAGAATATGCAATCCTCTCTCCTGGGAATGAAATGCCAAAACCCTTTTCATGAGAAAAAAAAATGCTACAACATAAATAGTACAAGCGATAATAAAAGGCACATGTTGTGATGGGTTATTTTCATAAGTAGTTATGGACGCTGTCTTTGGAATTGTAGATATTTTGTCTGCTAAATTACTCAAATTTATCTTGATTAAGACATAATGAAAAAAACAGAGTACCAATTGATCACTCATAAATATCCATGAAATGGATGTTTGATATGCTACGAGAAATTTAAAAAACAAGAAAATTGAGAAGTATTTTGTACTTTCTAATACATTATAGGTTATACAATAGTCCAATTTGCTATATGCTTTTTTTAGGTATTATTGAAGTAATGGCATTAATTGACCACACACAATAAAAGATACTTATAATCAATTGACTAATCCCAATCACATCAGAAGTTTCACGTCTATAATATCATTCATAAACAGGGAATTTGGTATTTATAGATACGAATGTTTATATAAATTCAGAATGTATTTTTTTTTATACTAGACATAGAAAAGCACTTCGGTTTAGAATTCCTGAGCTCCTTCCAGCCAGGAATCTGTAAATCATGTCATTGCTATTTTAAAACTTTGTACCATGCACATTTCAGTCAAGCAATCATAAAACGATAAACAAAGTAAAGAGGATGTAAAAAACAAAAAAACAAATGAGCAGCTGAAAGATTTAGATTGAAAAGTTGTTCATAACACAAATTGAACACTACATGGTTCAACGTAAACAAACGAAACCTTTAATCAAACATAGTTACAGTTTATTATATTTCCAACGTAAACAAACGAAACTTTTAACCCAACATAATTGCAGATAATTATTCTTTTTCTATGTTCTAAAATTCTTACAAAATAAAATATAAATATTTATTGTAAAGTATAGACTAACAAAAAAAAGCAGAAAATGAGAGATGGTTTCAAAGACATTATTTTAAATGTATATTTATCTAATTTATATTATCGAAACTTATATTTATAACATCTATCGAAACATATTTTTCTGAACGTAAAAATACAAAGTTTATTTGTATTTTTTACGTTCAGAAAAATATGTTTTACTTTTCTATAACAAAATTATATATTCACAAATTTCAAATTTTGTATCGCTATACTCTTCTTTTCAACACCAAACGCTCAATCGTCATTCAAAGGTCGTAAATCCTTTGAGGAATGGAATTCATCGGTAAAAATTTACATAGAAACTGTTTAATATTCTAGACATTTCTAATTCAGTGCGATCACTAGCTTAAATGCCTGAAAGTGGTAAATACTATATTTGAATAAAATGATTTTAATTTTTATACTATGTGTGTTGATTCCAATGAAAGTACCATTTAAATTATTATATATAAGAAATATTAACATGCATGGGAGAAAAAGAATATTCTGACACGAAAAAAAATTTAAGTTCAAACGTAAATTTATGTACTTTCAACTTATTTTAATTTAAATATAATTAGATGTATTTAAAATATTCATAGACATACGACGTAAGCAAACTGTGAAAATATAAAATGTAATCTTTTTTTTTTCTTTTTGTATAGTGTATCTGTCATGGAGTTTAATTTACTAAAAATATTCTTAAATTAACAATTAATTATTCTAGCTCATAAAACTATGAAATAAGATCTTATTTCGTAAAATGTTATTGGTAATGCTACATTGTTATCATTTGTAGGAATTAAGAGGTTTACATTAGGAAAATGACTTACTTATTGCATTAACAGTGTCGTTCATAAAAGGCTTCATTTTTTTTATTGATATAACGCAATTAAGGTATTAAGTTTCTTAATACTTTCAAGTGTTTAAGGGAATTAGTATTTTAGTAGTTTGTTCCGAAGGGAAATCGTAATTACTCATTCAACTCACATATTAAAATAAATAATTTAATAAATATTTTTTTTTTTTTTTTTATTTCCAATGGCACATTATGAACAATTACAGCATGAACAAAACAAAACATGCTGGAACAGAGTTCATTAATCTAACACTAATGCAAAGTTGCAGATCTTTTAGCCACTAAAAAGTGTTACCAGGTGCACCACGGGGAGGTAGATCTTCTGCGCACCCCGCACTTCTGCATTTAATAAATATAAAACACTGCGAATTACATAAATATGTACTATAAATGAAGTCCTCAAAAAGGATGACTATTTTATTTATTTATTTTTGTACTTTAATAAGTACAAAAAATGGGGGTAGAGATGCATTCTTGGCGGGGCCGGGGTGACTGCCCAATCTTTGCATGTAATATGGAATGAATACCAGAATTCTAAGGCAGTTAAATGCAGTTTACACGCAGTTTAAATTCTTATGCTTGACATTTGCACATTTTGTCACATTTCTACATCAATTCGCCTTTAAAAAAAAAAAAAAAATCAAAAATGCAATGCATACTTACAGTGGATTTGAACGTTTACCCATAGGCACACATTAATTTATTTACAGAGTGGTGCGATCCCGAATGGGCGAATGATTAGCGCTGTGCCAGATAACACAAGTTTCGGGTTTGAGTCCCGGCGGTGACAGGGACATTTGTTCGGAATTCTCTTTAAACCATAGATCCCGGTCTAATAGGATCGTAGAGCGCTGTCTTGAGCAAGCCTTCAGCCCTCGTGGTTCCTCGCTAAAAGTGAAGCTGCATATTACCCTCAGCCATCATGTACCAAGCCGGGTGTAGGCCTTCCTGCACCAGGGGGATTAAAAACCACAACAATACAGTGGTGTTCTATGTACACGAAATGATTATTTTGATTATGGGCGGGGGAGGGGTTACAAACCACATTGCCATTTAGAGGGCTTTTGCAGGTAACATGCAAGGCACTTCATAAACGTTACAATTGCCATCGAGTCTCTTCGTTTCTGAAAGCAATAGACGCTCACAGATGATATGAAATTAAATCCTGTGTCAGGAGCATGTTTGACTTTAAAGATACTAATATAAAACGAAAGATATACCAACAGAATAAACCGAAAAGTATGAAAACAAATTCGCTTATCTCTAAAAGATTTTTCTTTTCCCGATTTGAATGGAATGATAAATTTTAGTCTGTAATATTTTGTGCTAAATTTTATGTTATTTAATGTCACTTTTCGGTGTTAATAATTTTGTCTAATGAAAGTAAAAATGAAAAAAACTAAATTAACCTCAAGAATACATTATAGTTTATTTTGTTAAAAGATTTAATTAAAAGTCAAAATGAACCTTTAAATTCAAAGTCATTATTTAAATAAATATTCCAAAGAATAATTTAGATTTGAAAAATGTTAAGCTAGGTTGACGTACAAAGTAAATTTTGTGCATTTACTAATTAATATATTTTATGTTTAATACTGATATCACAAACTTATCTAAGGAAGCTTAAAGTAGATAAAGCGAAAAAGTCATTTAACTACGTAATATAAAATAATATATTCATAACAAACTTATAGACTGTAATATATATATTCGGTGATTAAATAAACCAGACGTAATAAGTTTCAGAAGTAATTATGTAAGGTAATCTCATTATGAGGTAATTCTATATTTTGGTTAATGCACATTATACAGTAATTCCATATTTTCCTTGGCTAAAGAAAACATTATTATGTTTGTTGCATAAGATAGGTAGCACTGTGGACTCTTAAACAATTTAAGCTTTTTTTAAAACCGCAAGTTTTTTTGGCCTTAAAAAATGTTGAGCATTTTGAAATTCCTAGTTAAAACTTTAAAAATTTGTCTTTAGTTATAATAATAAAATATGCTATTAAGTCCTTTTATAAGACTACCCACATGACAGTTATAAGTTTGCTTTTAGTACCTACAAAATTTATTTCAATTAAATTACATCATATTAAAATATTTAATCTTTATACATTTTTAAGGGGTCTTGATGACCGAGTGATTACCTCTCTGGCTCTCGGTGCTACAGGTTTCAGGTTCAAGTCTCGTCAATGCTATGGATCTTTGTAGCGGTTCGGAATCCACTTTAAACCGTAGGTCCCAAAGTTGCTGCTGATGGTGGAATTTCAAAAGGATCGGTCAATTCCTTTTGTGCCTCAAGCGCGTCAATTTTCGATTGGTACCGAAAACACTGAATGCACATCTTGCACACTGCATACATTCTTCGTGACTTTTTCGCCAAAAAAGAAAACCATACAGTTCCACAACCACCGTTCTTCTGCCTATTCCCTAAACTCAAAAGACCACTCCGGTGACACCGCTTTGAGTCGATTGAAGAGATTCAACGTGAATCGCCGCGCGCTTTTGAAGGTCCTCCCTGCCGATGACTTTTTAGCATGCATTGAAGATTGGAAAAAAAATTGGCATAACTGCACTGTATTCGGAGGGGATTATTTTGCATGCGATGAAGTAAATTTGGAAGAATAAATAAAGAGTTTTTGAAGAAAAAATAATTTAGCTTGCTTTTTGGGCACTCCCACTTGATCATTGTATTTAAACAAGCGTTCAACTCATCGTATTCTATGATTTGGCTTTAGCGAAGATTCATCACTGAGTGTTCAGTGTTTTCGGTACCAATCGAGATTTGACTCGTTTGTGGCCCAAAATGGAATTGACCGATCCTTTTGAAGTTTCAGCATCAGCAGCACTGTCTATAATTGTAAATCGATGGTTTGCAAGCAATAAATCGTTACTTTTTTGGACGTGACCTTCGTCGGGTGAGGTGGAGAGTCGACCAGAGCGTTCTTCGTCTTCAACGCGTTCTCTGCCTTCCTTAAACTGTTTATACCACTTGTATACATTTCTTTCCGATATAGGAATGCTCACCGAATTCCTTCTGTAACATTCTATAAGTTTCTGCAAACAAAATTAAATGCAAGCTATTTTCTCAATTAATTCAGACATTTCTAAAATAGCCGGAATCATTTTTAGAGTCTCACAAAGCCAAGCGTAACTGAAACACTAGTGAATATTTTGAAGTGAAATATCACTCAGAAGAGAAGGGCAGAGCCATCAACCTAAAAAAGAAAGAAAAATTAAAGCCCGGGAATTTTAAATTTAAAATGGGTCTTACTTTTTGGACACAGTAGTACATGATTCTTCAGAGAAAAAGTGACGTACTCACACTTGATCATTGTATTTAAATTAAAAATAAATTAATAGTTTAAAAAAACTAAAAAACACTCTTTTAGAGTGAATCAAACTGAAAAGTAAAAAATAATTGTTAACATAAGAATAAAATGACTGACGTGAAAATGACTGTTCTAAAAGCGTGGGGTGCTCGATATCAATCGTTATAATTTTTCACTAGTTTCATTCCGAAATGCAGAGTTAGTTTAAAAATGTCATACAAAGCACCCCACGCTTTTAGAACAGTGACATTCATTTTCTCGTCAGTCATTTTATTCTTATGTTAACAATTATTTTTTACTTTTTAGTTTGATTCACTCTAAAAGCGTGTTTTTTAGTTTTTTTAAACTATTAATTTATTTTTTACTTTTTAGTTTGATTCACTCTAAAAGCGTGTTTTTTAGTTTTTTTAAACTATTAATTAATTTTTTACTTTTTAGTTTGATTAAATATAAAAGCATGTTTTTTAGTGTTTTTAAACTATAATATTTAAATGGGGTGTAAATGTAATTGTGAGTAAAACAAAGGCTAAATGCGAATATGTCGAGCCAGCCAGGATTCGAACAGGGAATCTTCTGATCCGTAGTCGGGCGCGTCATCCATTGTCCCACGTAGGCTTGAATATCTTAAATGAATACTTTCATTCTACATGGGTTAAATTGATCTTCATAAGTTAAAATAAAATCTCTAATCCTGGCGATCCTAATCATGATGAGATAATAAACTTATCAAACTATTTTAGTGTCGTCGGTAGTGTCGCTCCAGCGTTTAAATGAAATCTGATCGCTTAAAGTAGGGCAAAATCGAGCCCAAAGAGTCAGTCACATACAAACATACAGGTGAAACTAATATAATAGCGTATTAAAAAGAATCAACTGTTTTCTTTCTGAAAGATGCCTGTAAATATTTCTTTGCAGCTTAAATAGTGTATATGAGGAGAAACAGATCTCCAGGGAAAAAAGGTCAGTTACATACATACATACAGGTGAAACTAATAAAAGCTTATTAAAAAAGCGTTCAATTCATCGTATTCTATGATTTGACTTCAGCGAAGATTCACCACTGTCACGCGTGATGTCGAACAATCAATCGAACTTCTTTCACGTTAATGATTATTAAGTGAAACCGTTTCCCGCAAGCTTGTCGTGTCAGGGCTACACTTATAGAGCACAAAATATTAATTACACGAAATGAGATTAACCCACAGGAAAGAGGCAAGTCGTTTGGCTTGAAATCACTTCAGTTCGAAGATCTGTGAAAGCCAGCGTAATTAAAATCTCGTTTGGGGTGAGTTCGAAAGAGTGCGCGTTTAGTGGGGCCAAATCTCTCCTCATTTCCACCCGGCCCCGAAATTCAAATCACTTTAAAAAAATACTTTCTTGTAAAGGGCCTCTGTTTAAATGCTATTTTTCTGGGCAAGCTTCAGATCTGTTATCTTACTAAGAATGTAATACTTAGAGAGGCATATTCATAAACTGTTTGATAAAGACTACACTGAAAGTCGACTTTAATGAAAGTTGGTAATTACGTATGTAAACTTCATTATTTTTAAAAGAGGACAAGCCACGGTTATTACTTTTTACATGATAAATTGTGTATATATAACAGCCAAGAAGGGGATAAAAAACAACGGAAAAAGTAATGAAAATATATTTTAAGCCTTAAAGGAGCATGGAATACTTCTCGCAAATGTCGAATTAAAATCAATATGTTAGCAAATCATTTATTTGCTGGAGTTAAACATAATACTGAACTGTGTCATTTAAGGTGTATTAAATAGTTTTGTCAGTTGTAGTGTTGTCGGCTGTTTGTGCAGCTGAATCTGAGTGTGGTCAAGTTGAGACACAGGTTTAAGAACGCACAGCCTTATTAACAAGCACGTAAACACGACATAAACACCACAATTAACTACAAACGATATTTAACACATAACATGTAGATCATTTAAAGACATATACTTAAGCATTCGTAGAAGGATTCCACTTCTGAGCTGAAAATGAAGATATTCAGGTTTGCATTGTATGCACGAGATATACTTCCTATACTCAGTCTATATACTTTCTCTTAAGATGAGAGTTTGTAAGCCAACTTATGCAAAGGATTGTGCTAACTATATTTTCTCTAGAGGTCTGTAAATTAAGCGTCTCTTCCAGTGCGTAGGAGAACGTATGGTTACACAATTTAATTGTCTAAGAAATACCAATACATAAGTTCCATCAGACGTGGATAGAAGAAAATCAAATGTACTATCTAAGTTGTCCAAGCGTTTCTTATATAAATTAGATAATGAATTCACTAATGATAACGGTAAATGTTAACAAATATATATCTCAAAGTTTATTTTGTCAAACAATAATTGTTGTAATAGTGTATTTTGTTTTATTTAACCAAAAGCAGAAAATCACATAAGATGAAAAAAATAATGTAACCATGTTTTTCTTAATAAAATATAACCTTTCGTATTTCAATTATATTAAAAGTTCTATTTATGCTTATGACATGTGCTATATTAAAATACATGAGGACAACGTATCCAAATTTGAAAATATGTAAAAAAAACTATTTATTTTAGGAAGAAAATATTGGAGAATCATCCAACTTTCTCCATCTAACTACTAATAATAAGTCATCTATTATATTAGTCACAGATTTTTAAAACGTAATAAATGAAATGTTACTATTGCATCCATTACTTTAATTACGAATACTCCTTACAAATATTAAATCATTCGCATTTCTATAAATCTTTTCTAAAGAGATTACGTCTAAACCAATAACGACAACATCCAAACTAACTGGATTGATCTTTATAGATTCGTATGTACATTCCTAATGAATCATCGACCAAACAGAATGAATTAATCCATTTAACCGGGTCCGAATCTTTAAAATCAACAGGAAATAATAAAATAGAACGAATCCCCAAGTTTGCAACACGAATAATGCGTCTCGTTCACGTTCTTTTCCCGTTGCGGATAAACCGATTCATTACTCAACAAAAGACGATATCGATAAGGAAATGCATATATCGATTGCCCGCCTCAGCTTTAATTCTTTCGTAATGAAATTCGTAACGCAGCAACGACGAGTCCAACTCGGCCGAACCAATACTGCGAGCAATTTCAATTCTATTTGAGCTCCAAGGATTGAGAAGCGAATTCACAAAGGGGGTTTTCGAAATTGGAGAGGGAAATTCTCCACCCCCACCCCCTCAACCCCCTCGTAGGAATTAGTCTTTTGGGGTTGGCAGAGGTGTCGAGATATGTCACCCCAAATTCTTCCCGCGTTGTCGTTGTGGAGGGCAGGAAAGTGGTTTTAGCTGTTTAATTTGATCCTTTGAGCTGAAACAATGCAGCAAATTGATTCCCGGGTATCAACCCCAATTCTTGGAATTAAGTCTTATGGTGGCTAAAGTTCGGTGTATTTGTCAATTAGATAAAAATTAAATTAATTTAAAATAAAAGCCTCATGTTCAGTAGAAACTTATTTACATGAAAATAAATTAAAATATTTGTTTCTTATCATATTTGGTAGACATCTAGCCCAAGCCCACAAAAACAGCATGGAGTCATGGTTGAATAGAAAAGGGTGAAGCTTCTGTTATTAATGAGAACCCGTAGTAAAAGTCTGACTTGGCTCCGCGCTCTACAGTCATGTGAAATCAGGACCTACTGTTTAAAATGGATTCCGAACCACTACAAACATCCTCGGCACCTCTGGCATTCGAGCCCGTAATGTGGCACTGAGTGCCAGAGTGCTAGGAGCTCGACCATTCAGGCCCATTAAAATACAGTTTAATTATGAAAGAAGAGTTAAAAAACACATCCTATTTAAAATATTTGTATGGATCATAATTAAAATAGGATAGGAAACATAAGAAATCTAGTAATATAAAATACCACTGCTCGAGAGGGAATTGTTTTTCTTAAATGAAGATATAGAGCATAAAAATGAAAGGTTATTAAACAAAACTGCCAATATTATAAAAATACAATAATCAACATTTTTATACATATATTTGTCTAACATGTGCGTGTGCGTGTGCGCGTGCATGTATTTTCCTAATGTAGTCATCATATCATAGCAATTATCATTTTGAGACAGTTATCTTTACGCCATAAGCAAGTGCTGCACAGCTATAATTCATTTTGCATTACCCAGGGGGCACGTGTAGCTTGAAGATATGCTACAAACACGGAGTAACACAACTCCTACAACGCTCCTAGGATCAACACAACTCGTACGATCCTATTAGGCAGATACATATGGTTTAAAGTGGATTCCGAACCACTACAAATATCCATGCCACAGCGGGGACTCGAACAGGAAACCTGTGGTACTGAGAGGAACTATAAATGTTAAGATTTTTGTCTCCATGAATGTGCGGCTTGATTATTGCTCTTAAAAATTTAATGACCCACCGTCCAACAAGGTTAAATATATATATATATATACCTGTATTGTAATTTGATACAGACTTTGGAACACTGCATACTACATATATTTATATATCAAACCCATCTTTCGAAAATTTTTTATTTAATTTTCTTTCAGCTTTGACGTTCTTTTTATTTGTGGTTTTAAAGATAATATTTATTGGGAATTTCACTTCATTGTGTTGTTTACATCAACCCCAATTAGACAAATGGATGAAGTAATTATTCGGTGCCTCATTCCTTTTCATGGGCGCTGGAATTATGATTGTATTTCCGGAACGAATGAATGAGTCAAGAAGTAACTAATGAGTTCGTGAATACTTATCAGCGCACCTTTAATAATTGATGTTGATTGACTGCCAGTGCTGACGCATCGATATGCCACTAGCAGGGCCGTGCGAGCAGAAAGAAATGAACTGACTGTTGCTTTCTTAAAATAGAAGATGAAGAGGTTAAGAATCATACATAACTTATAAAACTTGTCTGATGGATAATGGGGATTCCTATTTTGATATTGTTATTTATGTGATTATTTGTTTTCTAGATATTTGCTGCAATTTATAAAAGGAGCTCTAATCTTATTAAAAAAAAAGATAATAGCGAACATATATAAAAATATATATATATAATAGCGAATGTTTATAAAATATTTTTGGGGCCTTATGGATAAGTGACTAGTGCTTGGTACTACAGGTTTCGGGTTCAAGACCCGGCGGGGCCATAATAATGCTTAATGTTCGTAGTGGTTCAGAATCCACTTTAAATCGTAAGTACCAGCCCAATATGACTATAGAGCATTGGGCATATGCCTGATAACACTACCCCGTAAAAAGAAAACATCTCTTGCCTCAAGATCTGCTTATGACCTTGGCCCATCATGGGCTGCTGCGCCAATTATGATGATGATGGGTATTGTATCACAAGAGTATTGATAAGTTCTTGTAAAATGAAAGCCTGTCTTTATCACATTACATACTTTTATATAATTAAATACTACATTTTAAATGCTGCCATTATATATGAACTGTTTCATAATTAATAATTTCGATGGATGAATTTTTCCTAATGAACAATAAACAACAAATAAATATATTAACTACAATATAAATTAAAAAATTTCGATGAATTTTTAACAACTTAACAACATAAAATTTTAAGCAACTTTTAAGCATTTTAGGTATCAAAACAATTAAAGACAATTAAAGTCCTATCCTGAATTAAAAGACAATCAAATTGAACAATTATCAAATATTGATTCGTTCCATTATCTATATTGTAGTGATTAATTTACTCTGTTCATATTCCTTTAAAAGACTTTATAGACACATTTTATGAATTTAAAGAATGTATTTATAAAGTATATGACTAGTACAATTTACACTATCGTTAACAAATTAAAGTATTTCATATTATAGTTAGAGGAAAAAATAACAGAATATTTTAAATAATTGTTTTTTTGACAATAAATGACAACAGAGTAAGTCAAAGACAGCCGATTACCAGTTTCTGAAGCTGCATTTGCAACTAAAATATTTCATTCCAATCTACTGTTAAACACTTTTTAAAGTATTTTCAATAATAGGAATTTAAACTATTCTTAAGCCTTTTTCTTATTTTTTAGTTGAATACATATTCCACTACGCAAACAGCGACAAATTAAACAGCATCCATTCGGAATCGACAACGATATCTTATTCTTTCTATCCGTTTCCTGCAAGAAGAAATAAAGCAGAAAAATAAAAAAAAAGAAACAGATCGAGTCTATAACAACTCCGAAAAGACCAGTGATTTCCAAAGAAAATGGACTGAAAAATGCCAATAACGACCCTTCTCAGCTACGCACTATAACGGGTGGAAATATTACGAATGATACTTCTTCAAACTACGATATGCATTATCCCTTCTTTCAAGATCCATTATTATCAAAAGGGCGTTCATATAAGGGGACAAAAAGCAAAGCGAAAAATGTGGATAATAAAGCCCAGACTCTTGATTTCTTTTTATTTTGCTTCATATTTACGTGCTGATTTTTTGTCCATATCCTTTTTTACAATGTGGTCTTCTCCAAGACGGATGACGATTTCTCATTCCCTTTTATGAATTGTAAATTCGAATGTTAAAAATGATGATAATGTCGGTCGTTGGGTACTTAAAAAAGATTTTTTCCCTCTCATTAATATCTTAATATCACATCCATTTTTTTATTTCATTATTCCTTTTTTTTCAATAATACAATGTTTTAATAAATGTTTCAATAATACAATGTTTTAATAAATGTTTCAATAATACAATGTTTTAATAAATGTTTCAATAATACAATGTTTTAAATAATTATTCTAATTGCAATAACTCCCTCGCACTTCAGAATGTCACTGAATGTTTCAGAAGCTCCTTTTAAGATGCTTAAGTCAGGGGTGGCCAACCCAAATGATCTTGCGGGCCACTTTGGAAGAGCACCATAACTCCGCGGGACGCATATAAAATTATATAATCATTAGATTTAGACTCACTGAAGGCATTTTTTTGTTGTGAAAAATTGAAACATAATAAGTTATTATTAATATGTTTACTATTATTCTTACACTTAAACATATATAACATAATAATAATGATATTAAACTCACTGGTATTTCAGAATGTCAGTGTAGTTTTCGGAAGCTCCTTTTACTATGCTTAAATCCTGCAAGAATGGTTTTTTTTCTATTTTAAAAGAGCTTAATGTAAAGATTACTAAAGATAAAATATTAAATGGGGCATAATAGCCGAGTAACTAGCCCTCTGACGCTCGGTGCCACAGGTTTCTAATTCGAATACTGGCGGTGCCGTGGTTGTTTCTAATAAACCTCTAACGGATGACGAAATTGAAAATTTGCTAGCTGAGCTTTTGAATGAATATCCAAAAACTTAATTATGACAGCGAGGAAGAATCCATTTCTCTCCAAGTTGCCCATGATTTCATATTAAATATACACTAATGATTAAGTATCATACAAAAATAATGCATTTTGTCACTTATTTTTATTATTTTCTTTCATTTTTATGTATCACGCACCATCGCGTAACCTGGAATTTAGAAAATATTCTCTCTTCTAGTGCCTATCATGCACTTGCGCATAGTAAAAATTTTCTCTCAGAAAAGGCCTAATTATTACTCAGCAATGAATATGATACATATAATCCTATTTTATGACCACTTTTCAGTAATATTCGTTATAAAAATTTAGTCGCCTTCTGGAAAAGTTCATTTCCACAGAAGGGCAATAACTGTCAACACATCCTTATGTGACCTGCAGCGAAAGTGGCAAAGGCGTCATTTATTGTAGCTGCCATCGTTGAATGATTTTTCTCTTATTTCCAACGTATTTCCAAAAAGAGCCATCAAGACCGCTATAAATTAAAAGTGACTTTTAATAATGGTAATATCTCAAATGCTGATATCGTGAAAAAGACACTGCATTATACTATGCCGTTGAAATGCTTGCAAATATAGAATAATGAAATTCAGTTGATAATAACGACTATTTGAATATAAAAATCGCATTTGATATTATACAGATTTAGGATGATGGACTTCAGAATAATTGTATATACAACCATTTTGATGCTACTCGCCCTATATTAAATATTATGATGTGAATAATGAATGAACAGGTTCGATCCCGACAGTGTCATGGGTGTTTGAAGGGGTTCGGAATTCACTTTAAACCGTAGGTGTCGGTCTAAATAGATCGTAGAGCGCCTTACAAGGGGGTAGTGTTATTCCGCTTCTGTAGCTTATCTTTAAGCTACACGTACTTCCTGGGTAGTGCTAAATGAGTAACGTCGGTGCAGCGCTAGGCGCAAGGCGTCAAAGCCAACTATCTAAGTGTTTGCCAGTTGCATTAAAAAACAAGTAATGAATGACCATGTTGAACATTCCTGATTTTTTTTTTTTTTTTTTTTTTTTTTGCGAATAAAAAAAAAAATTGTGTATAAATAAAACTTTCATTTCCGCAAGAAACATAATTTAATTATGTTATTTCATATAGAATTTTTTTGAATGTCACGAATTGCAAAAATAATTCTCATACATTCTGTATTCTTCAAGACATATAAAACCTAGCTAATAGATTGACTTTACCCTCTGTTCTGCCAACATGACTTATCAAGAACTAACTGCTGCAGGGTTTCTCTTAATTTCCTTGGTCACTGACGCGCGACCCTAATAAATAAAACGTCATTTCTCATTAAAAAGGATCCATTCCCGTCCTTCCAAAGAAGTGAAACCTCCTGGCTGCCAGGACGTGTTCCACTGGAAAAGGCCCGGAAAACCTGTCATCATGGCACATTGATTTCGCCCGATACTACTGAATTTACCCATTCCGGCACATTGACTTCCTTCCTCCTTCACCATGTCCAAAGAGAAAGGAAAAAACCAATCCAGGGAACACTTTTCGTCTCGGTGCTCTCGGATTCTGTTTCGGAAAAGTGCAGCTGCTTCGAATCAGCGAGGAATTCTCACACACAATGAACCAACCAATCTCCATTTTACCATCTGTAAATGACATCATTCCAAGAAGGGGAAAAAAATAAAACAAATAAATAAAAACTCAAAAAGGAACGCATCCCAAACGTCTACAAGCTAAGTGTGTTGACTATCACAAACGAATCTGTGTGCCAAGCGTCAATATTTAATCCATCTATTAATAATCAAACAAATCTGCCCGGTTTTGAAAGACGCATTTCTACCACCGTGTTCCGCACGGGGTCTTTCGCTTTTACTACTTAAATGTTTGCTTAAATTTTAAAATGTTTGCTTTCTAATTAAATATGTTGTAGCATTTGGAACTAATATTTGATTAATTTGCAAAATAAACAAGCATTTACAATAACAATGTAACCTTTTGACAATGTAGAACTCTCTAACCATTTTTAAATTGTTTATGGACAGACACCTGCACGAATTTTAATTCAGAACTTTAAGAAGTAAATGGGAAGTACTGATTGATAAACAAATATACATTACGTTTAATTCATTCAACGAAGTGCATTAGCTTTTTTTGAATTATAAGCGCTATTTTTTATTCCTTTATTTTGATTTCATTAGCAAAAGTTAATTAATCCGACTATGTTTTTGCCTTTATTTAAAATTAGAGTATTAAATGAATATGATTATAAACATGAAAGGTGTTATGAAAAATGTGGCACTGGATTTATAAAATATTTTCTACATTTTTTTTTCTAATACAGCTGATGCACACTACTAGTTGTCTTTGATGCCTTAAGAGAAGCGCTGCACCGCTGCAAGTGCGCTGTCAGTAGTGACATATTACCTATTAAAGGGTAAATCTGCTTGGAATTCTGGCACACTACAGCGTTCTATACAGACAAAAAGGGGATAAAAAACAATGGCAGCAGCAACAACGATATTTAAATTAGAATTTTTTGGCCGTTTAACTCTAGAAGAAATAACTAATATACCAATAAATAAATTCATTCTTACGCAACTAGAAGGAAATCAAATTTAATGTCAATGTAGTTCAAACGTTTTTAATGCAAATGAATTCACTAATAATAATAATTCTATATAAGGAATTCATTAATGATATTGGTAAAAATAAATAAATATTTCATGTCTAACTTTATATTGTCAAACTTGTTAATAATTTATTTTGTTTTGTTTAATCAAAACAAAAAAATCACATAAGAGGAAAAAAATGACGTAACCATGTTTTATCTTTATAAGATCTAATCCTCATCAGTGGCGCAACAACCCCATTGTGGGCCACGGCCGTCTGCCTACTGGAAGATTTCGAAACAGATGTTACTTTTTTACACGGTAGGGTTGTCAGCCCTATGCCCAAAGATCATATTAGACCAGGACCTATGGTTTAAAGTGCATTCCGAACCACTACACACATTCATGGCACCGCCAGGACTCAAAACCGTAACTTGTGCTACCGAGCTATAAATTACATTAAATGTTCTATTCATGCTTACGATGTATTCGATATTAATATACATGAGGAAATCACATCTGTCAATTTTGAAAATATGTTAAAAAATATTTTTGAATGAAGCTAATGAAGCTAATGAGCCCTTTTTTCTCTAACTACTGTCAATAAGTCATCTATTATATTAGACACAAATTTTTGAAACTTAATAAATAAAATGTTACTGTTTCATCCATTACTTTAATTACGAATACTCCTTACACATATTAAATCATTCGCATTTCTATAAATATTTTCTAAAGAGATTACGTCTAAACCAATAACGACCAACATCCAAATTGCTAGATTTGGATGTTGGTCGTTAATCATCAACCAAACAAAATGAATTAATTCATTTAACCGGTACCGAATCTTTAAAATCAAGAGGAAATAATAAAACTGAACGAATCCTCAAGATTGCAACACGAATAATGCGTCTCGTTCACGTTCATTTCCCGTTGCGGATAAACCGATTCATTACTCAACAAAAGACGATATCGATAAGGAAATGTATATATCGATTGACCGTCTCAGCTTTACTACTTTCGTAATAAAATTAGTAACGCAGCAACGACGAGTCCAACTCGGCCGAACCAATACTGCGAGCAATTTCAATTCGATTTGAGCTCCAAGGATTGAGAAGCGAATTCACAAAGGGGGTTTTCGAAATTACAGAGGGAAAATCTTGTAGGAATTACCCTTGTAGGAATTAATCTTTTGGGGGTTTGCGAAGGTGTCGAGATATGTCACCCCAAATTCCTCCCGCGTTGTTGTTGTGGAGGGCGGGCATAGTGGTTTTAGCTGTTTAATTTGATCCCTTGAGCTGAAACAATGCAGCAAATTGATTCCCGGGCAAATGTCGCTCCCCCCTCCCCTTAAAGGTGCGAATAAAATTGGAATTCGTGCCAATTTCGGATTGGGAATAAGTTTTTGGAAAATAGAAACATTTAGGAAAGGGATAGTGTAATGTCATCGACGATATGTTTTTCAAATGTTGTACACAAGCAACTCCAATGAAAGTTTGGTTTAAAATATTTTCTATTCTTTGTTTTTATGATGGTTTACAGCGAGAGCAAGTATACGTAAGATTTGGTTTGAGATGAAATTTTGAAAGAAAACTAATTGAAGTTAAAATTATGTATGTATATTTTCTAATGTGTATATATTTGTATATGTATATATTTCTAATATGTATGTATTTTTCTATGTATGTATATATTCTAATGCTGAAAAACGCTTAGACAATTGTCTTAGATGCCTTAAGGCAAGCGCTGCTCCAGCATTACTGATTTTGCACTATCCAGGTTGCACGTGTAGCTTGAAGATAAACTACGGTCGCGGAGTAACAATGCCCCCGCAACGCTCTACGATAATGATAGACCGGGACCTATGGCTTAAAGTGGATTCCAAACCACTACATACATGCGCGGCACCGTTGGGACTCGAACCTGAAACATGTGGTAGCAAGCGCAACTATTAATGCCTAGACTTTTGTCTCCATGATCATTGTTCTTAAAAACGTAATGACCCAGCATTCAATGAGGTTAGAATATATATATATATATATATATACCGGTATTTTAATTTGTTACAGACTTTAGAACACTAAAGCCTGTTACAATAAATAAATTAAAAATGCATTTTAACTGCAAAAAAATGCCACATTTATTACTTGTAAACAAACACTATTGAATGCAATCTTTAAATACATATTATTATTTTTCCAACATATCTTTCGAAATTTTTTCATTTAATTTTATTTTTACTTTGTCCTTTTTTTCTTTTGTGATTTTAAAGACTTTTATTGGAATTTTATTCCATTGCTTTGTTTACATTCCCCCAATTAGACAAACGGATGAAGTAATTAGTTGGTATTTCATTACATTTCATGGGCGCTGTAATTATGACTGTATTTCCGGAACGAATGAATGAGTAAAGAAGTAACTAATGAGTTCGTGAATACATATCAGCGGACCTTTAATAATTGATGCTGATTGAGTGCCAGTGCTGACTCATCGACATGCCACTAGGAGTGCGAGCTTGTGGAAAGAAATGAACTTACTGTTGCTTCTTAAAATAGAAGACGATGAGGTTAGAGATCATACATATCTTATAGAACTGGTCTGATGGATATTGGGTATTACTAATTTGATATTATTATTTATATGATTAGTTGTTTTTTTGCGTTGTCTTTATCAGATTTGTTTTCTAGACAGTTGCTGAAATTTAAAGGGACTCTAAGCCTATTTTAAAAACAAGTAATATAAAAAAAAAAAAAAAAAATTAAGTCAATTCGTACTTAGGTCAACAAAGAAATTTTTATTTTAGTTACTTTATTAAATAATTATGATTAATATAAATATGTATATACATATGACAGAATCCCACTATTAAGTGACAAAATAGAAAGCGAATTTCCTTGAAATTTTCCATTTTCCCCTCTATATATGGTGTTAATTAAATTAATCTTAATTAAATTTAGTCAATAAATTAATGTTTGAAAAAACTGTATTAACATCCAGTGTCATCCCCTACAAGTTTAAAAAAATGCATTTGAACTTGAGTGGATGAATAAAATGTATTTTATTAACTATTGAAATTTTGAACAAGATACATAAATATATATTACGAGAGTGTGAACTAATGGTAGGAATTGAAAAAAAATGACAATTTGCTTTTTATTGAACTTATTATATTTTTTTATTTCCAACAGCAAGATAATATAAAAGAGGAGAAATTACAGAATAACAAAGAAAAAGAAAATGTGCAAAAAAGAATTCAACACAGTGGACCGAAGTCTTTGTCTTGAGAATTCTCTAACTTGCCAGTATCTCGCCGCCTTAGATTCAGAGAAGATCTCTGCCAGAGAAGATCTTCAACTTTCCATCGCTTAGTCTATATTCAGTCAAGCAACTGTAATTTATAATTTCTAGTTATAGTTTGTTTGATGTACAGCTCTTTAGAATAGTATGGTAATGTTAAGCATCTTGATTGGAGCAATCTCGAGTCCATTCTCGCAAGGAAATCATCCTGTTCGTACAGAAAAACTTCACAATGCCCAGGTACCCACCGAAGCACAAAGTGATCTTCTCCGAAGCTAGCCTTCACAAGTAATTCCGATACTGAAATAATTCATGTTTGAAATAAATCAGTTCTTTTTGATTGAGACAAGTCACCAACATTCATTGCATGACATGCAGACTAACCGTATGACGGGTTGGATAACAGCTAGATCACATGCCGAAAAGTGTAGACCACTTCGCCATATAGAACGTCGCCCAAGGTGCACCACTAGGAGGCATACTATTTTTCAGCTGTCAAATTTGAATAATGGGTTTATTATATACTAGCCAAATAACATATATTCCTCTCTCCTGGAAATGAAATGCCAAAAGTCCTCCCTTGAGAAAAAATCAGCTGCAGTTTCTGTATCGTAGCCATGAAAGTATCGAAATAGTTATCTATATCGAAGACATTCTTTTAATCAGTTCCTATTTCCTTAAAACCCTTTATGGGCAAGTTTAATGAAATTAAAACTTGTATTTGTAAAGTATATGGATAATACAATTTACACTAACTTTATCAAATTAAAGCATTTCATATTCTATTTAGAGAAATAAATAACACAATATTTTATATAATTATTCTTTTCACTATAAATAACAACCGATTAAGTAAAAGGCAGCCGAATACCAGTTTGTGAAGCTGCATTTGCATCTAAAAGATTTCATTCCAATCTACTGTTACACACTTTTTAGAGCATTTTTAATAATATGAATTTAAACTATTCTTAAACTTTTTTTTTCTATTTCACATCTGCATGCATATTCCAATTCACTACGCAAACATCGACAAATAATAACAGCGATAAAAAATGTACCCAATATTTTAAATAAGTCATTTCACAATATATGACAACAGATTAAGCCAAGACAGCCGATTACCAGTTTGTGAAGCCGTATTTGCAACTATAAAATTTTGTCCACATCTACAGTTAAACACTTTTTAAAGCATTTTAAATAATAGGAATTTAAACTATTCTAAAACCTTTACGTAGTGAATTCCAATTCAGTAAGCAAACAGTGACAAATTAATTGTCATCCATTCGGAATCGTCAACGGTATCTTACAATATCGTATTCTTTCTATCTGTTTCTTGCAAGAAGAAATAAAGCAGGAAAAACAGAAAAAAAGAAACACATCGAGTCCATAACAACTCCGAAAAGACTAGTGATTTCAAAAGAAAATGGACTGAAAAATGCCAATAACGACCCTTCTCAGCAACGCACTATAACGGGTGGAAATATTACAAATGATACTTCTTCAAACTACGGTATGCATTATGTCTTCTTTTAAGATCCATTATTATCAAGAAGGCGTTCATATAAGGGGACAAAAAGTAAAACGAAAATGTGGATAATAAAGCCCAGACTCTTGATTTCTTTTTTTTTTTTTCTTCATATTTACGTGCTGATTATCTGTCCATATCCCTTTCTACAATGTGGTCTTCTCCAAGACAGAGGACGATTTCTCATTTCCTTTTATGAATTGAAAATTCGAATGATAAAATGATGATAATGCCTGTCGTTACGTACTTAAAAAATATTTTTTTTCACTCCTTAATATCTTCAAACCACATCCATTTTTTTTTATTTTATTCATTTTTTTTTCAGAGAAATGGTCAATAAGAGAAAAAGGGGGAAGATAATTCTTCGATGTTTTTGTTCGCCGATAAAACATTTATTACAAGTGCTCGATGAATCTTCTGACGAGAAAATGGCCCCGATATTGTTTGCATTTGAAGAGGAAGAGAGAGTGAGAGCACATTGTTGAGTAAAGGAATTACAAAAATGGTGTATTGAAGTTTTTTTCGAAAAGCTTATTAAAGTTGTGATGTGAAGCTTTAATTTAGGTTCAGGATGGGTTTTGGAAAAGTTTTGAGAATGCGGAACTGCATGAAAGAGTTTCGTTCATAAGAATTTTTGTCTGTACACAGTACAATATTATGGAATGCATATGGAATTAGAAATGACTGTCAATAAATTTTCCTCTTAGAATAGTGAGATAAATAATATATTTTTTTATAATTTTTAAGTATATTTTTAATTAAAATCATTGTTTTAAATTTTTAATTTATTTTGTAAAATATGACACTGTAAATAGAAAATTATACACTCTAAATAAAATATGACAGATTAAAATATGTAAAATTAGACTCTATAAATAGAATTAATTGTGTTGTCAAAATTATACACTGTTTTTTTTTTCTGTATATATTTTAGATTGATAAATTTATTTATGAACGTACAGTATAATCATATTCTTTAAAAAAAATTTTAATACATTTTATTTTTCAATTCCTAACTATGCAGTTACGTGCCAAAAGAAATCTTAAAACACATCCTAATCAAGACGTAGAAAGTTTAGATAAAAAGTGGAAGTATAAGTTCACATAAGCTCCACATTCGCCTTACGCCAGCCATAAATTAGCATTTAAGAACTAAAGTGGGATTCTTCGGAAGGATAATTTCCGAAGACCCTCCCTTCCGGAATATGAACGGAACTTCCCCAAAGAAGGGAGGGGAAGAAGTGAAGTGAAGCGGAATGGATCCAATGGTGTGAGGCAGAACAAACTGCTGCCTTAAATCTCACGCGATTCCTTCACGGAAAAGCGCGGCGCAGAACTTGATTGTTGGGACAATCAAATATCTTCCCGTGAAGAATATCTTCTTCATAAAGCCTCGTGGTTGACATCTTTCGCTTGCGGATTTATTTCGAAAATATGTAAATGGTTCGAAGCAGGGAGATTCGTGACCACGGAGATCCAGATAAAGATATTAAATCTGCTCCAGGAGGAACTGCAATTGTAACTGACATGAGCTTAAAACTGATGAATGTCGTTGGAAGTTGTATTGACACGGATTCAAGCTCTCTTCTGGCCGGAATGAGCGCTTACTTCTTCTTGCTTACGGGACCTTTGAATATGTGCACAACATATTTAGGGGGTCTTGTAATAAATAATATGGAGCGATCACATCGGCTTCTTTTACATTAAAGATATTTACTTGTTACAAATTTTGAGAAAATATCCATTCACTCCGACTGTTGTTCAATAACTAATGCGTATTTCAGAGTGTCAGTGAAGGTTTCGGAAGCTTCTTTTACATTAATTGAATCCTGTAAGAACAGTTTTCTTATTTAAAAATATCTTAATGTATAGATTACTAATGGTAAAATGTTAAAGGGGGCCGGATGGCCGAGGTTTCAGGTTCGACACCCGGTGGTATTGACGTGGAATAAAAGATTAGAAGCTAGTTGTATATGTTGAATTTAAAAAAAAAAATTAAAAATTATTTAAATTAATGTTTCTTTAAATTCGAGCTTTCGAATGAGCACCCGAGTGATGTTAATTATGACAGCGATGAAGAATTCATTTCTCCCCAAGATTCCCATGATTGTAGCCAACTTATAATAATTCGTTGATATTAAATATTCATTAGTGATAAAATATACTACAAAAATAATGCATTTTGTCTCTTATTTTCATTATTTTATTTCACTTTTAAGCGTCGTGCTCCGGTGTGTAATGTGGAATTTAGGAAATAATTTTGCTTCTAGTGATTATTATACACTTGCGCATAACAAAAATTGTCTATCAGGAAAGGCTTAAATATTACTTGGTAATCAGTATGATGCGCATAATACTGTTTTATTACCACTTTTCAATCCTATTCGTTATAAAAATTTAATCGCCTTCTGGGAAAGCTCATTTCTGTTGAAGGGCAATAACTGTCAGCATATCCTCGTGTGACTTGCAACGAAAGTGGTAAAGGCGTCATTTATTGTAACTGCCACCATTGAATGATTTTCCTCTTATCGCCAACGCATTTTCAGAAAGAGCCAAGGACCATCAAGACAGCTATAAAGGGAAAAGTGACTTTTAATAATGGTAATATCTCATAATTCTGTTATCGTCAAAAAGATGCTACGTCAAGTGATTCTGTTCTGCTGTAGGAATGCTTGCAAATATTGAATAATGAATTTCAGTTAATAATAACAAATATTTCAATATAAAAATCACATTTGAAATTGTACAGATTTAGATAGGTGGGCATCAGTAGACAATGATCTGTAGACATTTGATGGTATTCGACCTATATTAAATGTTTCTAAATTTCGTGTGAATAATGTTTAGTTCAAAATCTTGATTAAATTTGGCTTTGCACATAAACTTGTAGAATTTTTTTTTTTTTTTTTTTGTGGACAAATAAAGCGGCATTTTAAGCAAGAAATTTAATTATGTGAAAAGGGAATTTTAATAATGGTAATATTCAAAACTGATAATGACAAAAAGATGCTACATCATACGATGCCGTAGGAATGCTTGGAAATATTCAATAATAAGATTCAGTTGATCATAACGACTATTTCAAAATAAAAATTACATTTGAAGCTGCACAAGTGGCAAATTAGGCAGATGGGCATCAGAATAATTGGTTAGAATACCACCTTGATGACACATGACCTACATTAGATGTTTTTAAATTTCGTGGGAATAATGTTTAGTTCAAATCTTGATTAAATTTTATTATGCAAATAAAATTCTAAAAAAATTTTTTTTTGAGAACAAATAAAACTGTTGTTTAAGCAAGAAATATAATTTAATTATGTTCTTTCATTCAGAATTTTTTTCGGTGACAAAAATTGTAAAAATAATTCTCATACATTCTGTATTTTTCAAGAATAATCAAACCTAGTTTATACATTTACTTTCCCCCTCTGTCATGCCAAAATGACTTCTAGAGATCTAACTTCATCAATTTTCTTACTCACTGACGCGCGACCATAATAAATAAAACGTCATTTCTCATTAAAAGGGATCCATTCCCGTCCTTCCAAAGAAGTGAAATCTCCTGGCTGACAGGACGTGTTCCACTGGAAAAGGCCCGGAAGACTTGTCATCACGGCGCATTGATTCCAACCGATACTACTGAATTCACCCATTCCGGCACATTGATTTCCTTCCTCCTTCACCATGTCCAAAAAGAAAGTAAAACCAATCCAGGGAATACTTTTCGTCTCGGTGCTCTCGGATTCTGTTTCGGAAAAGTGCAGCTGCTTCGAATCAGCAAGGAATTCTCAAACACAATGAACCAACCTCCGTTTTATCATCTGTTCACGACGCCATTCCACGATGGAGAAGAAAGAAAAAAAACTCAAAAAGGAACGCATTCCTAAATGTCTACAAGCTAAGTGTGTTGACTATCGCAATCGAATCTGTGTGTGCCAAGAGTCAATATTTAATCCATCTATTAATAACCAAACAAATCTGCCTGGTTTTGAAAGACGCATTTCTACCACCGTGTTGTGCTCACACTGTCTTTCGCTATTACTGTTTAAATGTTTGCTTTACAGTTCTAATTAAATATGCTGTATCATTTGGAGCTAATATTTGATTAATTTGCAGAATAAACAAACACTTATGAGTAACTTGACAATATGCAGAACTCTCTAACCATTTTGTAAATTTGCTTATGGATAGACACCTGCGCGGATTTTGAAATGGTAATGAGAAGACTTGAACGATCATCAAATATACATTACGTTGAATTCATTTAAATAACTGCATCAGCGGTTTATGAATTATAAGCGATAATTGTTATTCATTTATTTTGATTTGAGAAACAAATATTAATTAATACTGTTATATTTAAGCATTTACTTAAAATTAAAGCATTGATTTTAATTCTCATTTTTTTAAATTCATTCATTCATGCATTTTGTATTTTATTTAGAGAAAGAAATAGCACAATATTTTAAATAATTATTCTTTTCACAATAAATGACAACAGATTAAGTCAAGCCAGCCGATTACCAGTTTGTGAAGCTACATTTGAAACTAAAAATTTTTGTTCCAATCTGCTATTAAACACTCTATAAAGCATTTTTAATAATAGGAATTTAAACTATTCTTAAACTTTTCCTTTTTTCACCTGCATACATATTCCAATTCACGAAGCAAACAGCGGCAAATTAAATGTCATCCATTCGGAATCGTCAACGATATCTTCTTTCTATCCGTTTCCTGCAAGAAGAAATAAAGCAGAAAGTAAAAAAGCAGAAACAAATCGAGTCTATAACAACTCCGAAAAGACCAGTGATTTCCAAAGAAAATGGACTGAAAAATGCCAATAACGACCCTTCTCGGCTACGCACTGTAACGGGTGGAAATATTACAAATGATACTTCTTCAAACTACGATATGCATTATGTTTTCTTTCAAGATCCATTATTATCAAAAAGGCGTTTATATAAGGGGACAAAAAGCAAATGGAAAATGTGGATAATAAAGACCAGACTCTTGATTTCTTATTTTTTAACTTCATATTTACGTGCTGATTTTCTGTCCATATCCCTTTCTACAATGGACGATTTCTCATTTCCTTTTATGAATTGTAAATTCGAATGTTAAAAATGATGATAATGCCTGTCGTCGAGTACTTAAAAAAGATTTTTTTTTCTCTCCTTAATATCTTCAAATCACATCCATTTTTTTTATTATTCATATTTTTCTGTGACGAGACATGGTCAATAAGAGAAAAGGGGGGAAGATAATTCTTCAATTTTTTTTGTTCGCCGATAAAACATTTTTTACAAGCGCTCGATGAATCTTCTGACGAGAAAATGGTGTCCGATATTGTTTGCATTTGACGAGGAAGTAAATGAATCACAAAAATGGTGCATTAAAGTTTTTTTAGTTGTGATGTTAGAGGTTATTAAAGTTGTGATGTTAGATTTTAATTTAGGTTTATGATGGGTTTTTGGAAAGGATTTTAAAAATGTGGAACGGTACGAAAGAATTTTGTTCATAAGAACTTTTTTTCAGACTCAGTACACTATTATGGGAAACATAAGGAATCAAAAATGGTTGTCAATAAATGATTTAAAGAAAGAATTAATTACACCTATATGTTTTTCATATATATTTTTATGAATGAAATCTTCGAACTCCAACTCGTGATTGTGATAATCTACACAAAGTGATGCAGAATATTTTTGTTAAAAAATATTCTGCATTGATAGTTTTAATAGTTTGTTAGAATATATAATTCTTGTTTTGTGTAAACGGAGTGGTCTGATATGTATTACATTGGCTGTCATGAGCAGAAAGTACCATTTGAAAGCCGAATTTTCAAACCTTATCGGAAATTTCCGATATCTATGCCAGGGGCAGGCAAGATAAATTCGTATGCCTGCAGGTAAATCCTTTTGTTTAATTCGAGAAAAAGCGTGTTATTCATTTATTTTGATTTGAGTATTAAATATTAATTAACGCCGCTATATTTAAGCATTTACTTAAAATTAGAGTATTAAATGAATATGATCATAAAGGTATAATGTGTTATGAAAAATGTGACACTGGGTTTTTAAAATATGTATGTACACATTTTATGCATTTAAAAATTTTACATTGGAATATGTGGTTCTTTGTTCAATGTCGTTATTGTCATTTATAATATATTTTGGCAGGATTCCTTTTTTACGAAAATGTGGACATTGTGAATTTCTCCAATTCAGTTGATAATAACGACTATTTGAATATAAAAATCACATTTGAAATTGTACAGATTCATCATATGGGTGGGATTCAAAATAATTTCTTAGACTGCCACTTTGATGTCATTTGACCTACATTAACTTTTTTCGAAATTTCGTGTGAAATATATATTTTATTCAAACATGCTTAAGAAATTATGATTAAAGTTTCTTTTGCAAATAAAATTGTGAAAAAAATTTTGTGGACAAATAAAACAGTTGTTTAGGAAGAAATATAATTGAATTATGTTATCAAACTTTACTTTACCCCTTTGTTGTGTCAAAATGACTCCCAGAGAACTGACTGCAGCAGGGTTCCCCTTAATTTTCTTACTCACTGACGCGCGGCCATAATAAATAAAATGTCATTTCTTATTGAAAAGGATCAATTCCCGTCCTTCCAAAGAAGTGAAACCTCCTGGCTGCCAGAACGTGTTCCACTGGAAAAGGACCGGAAAACTTGTCATCACGGCACATTGATTCCGACCGATGCTACTGAATTCACCCATTCCGGCACATTGATTTCTTTCCTCCTTCACCATGTTCCAAAAAGAAAGGAAAACCAATCTAGGGGATATACTTTTCGTCTCGGTGCTGTCGGATTCTGTTCTGTAAAAGTACAGCTGCTTCGAATCAGAGAGGAATTCTGAAACACAATGAACCAACCAACCTCCGTTTTACCATCTGTCCACGACGTCATCCCAAGATGAGAGAAAAAAACCAAATAAATAAAAATTTCAAAAAGAACGCATTCCCAAATGTCTACAAGCTAAGTGTGTTGAATATAACAAACGAATCTGTGTGACGAGGGTAAATATTTAATCCATCTATTAAAACCAAACCAATCTGCCCGGTTTTGAAAGACGCATTTCTACCACCGTGTTGAGCGCACTGTCTTTCGCTTTTACTACTTAAATGTTTGCTTTACAGTTCTAATTAAATATGCTGTAGCATTTGGAGATAATATTTGATTAATTTGCAGAATAAACAAGCACTTATATGCGCCCTTTGACAATATGTAGAACTCTCAAACCATTTTGTAAATTTGTTTATGGATGGACACCTGCGCGAATTTCAAAATGGTAATGGGAATCACTGAATGATAAACAAATATTCATAAATGTAATGTATATTTGTTTAAAGATCTGCATTAGCGTTTCTTTCATTATAAACGTTAATTGCTATTCATTTCCTTTGGTGTCAGTAGCAAATAATAATTAATTCTGCTTTATTTAAGCTATATTAAGTATTTATTTAAAATTAGAGTATTAAAGGAAAAGGATTTCAGGCAATTCCAAAGGCAGTTTGGTTTAAAATGCAGTTCAAAATGTGTTCCTTGTTTTGTTTTTGTGATTGTTTGTAGTGAGGGAAAATATGTTTAAAATTAGGTTTGAGATAAAAATCTTAAGGAAACTCATTGAAAGGAAATTTTATTAACATGCTAATCCATATTTTTTAAACACTTTTTGGAAATAAGCCCTATGGATAAAGTTCGGTGTTAGATGGTAAATCTGTGGGGAATTCTAGCGCACTACAGCATTCTATAAAGCAGAATAGGGGTTAAAAAAGTAACGGAAAAAGTAATCAAAATATGTTTTAAGCTTTAAAGAAGCATGGAATACATCTCACAAATGTTTAACTGAAATCAATATGTTATTAAATTTATCAGCTGAAGTTAAACATAATATTGAATGACGGCACTTAATGTTTATTACATTATATTAGCTCTGACAGCTCAATTGTTGCGGAAATAATTACAATAACAATACATAAATTAAATCAGAAGTTGATAGAAGGAAATCAAATTTAATATAAAAGTAGTTTTTAAGGGTATTTTTTTTTTGTAAACTAGATAATGAATTTACTGATAACAATGTTAAATATAAATAAATATTTCGTCTCGAAGTTTATTTTGTCAAACTTGTTAACAATTTATTTTGTTTTATTTGACCAAAAGAAAAAAGTTTATAAAATGATTTACCCGTAGTTTTTCTTAATAAAATAAAACCCTTTATATTTCAATTACATTAAAAGTTCGAATCATGCTGATGACATATTCTATATTCAAATAAGCAGGAACAACTCATCTGTCAAATTTGAAAATATGAATTAAAAAAAACTTTTAATTTTACAATGACTCTATTTGAGATTCATCCACCCTTCTTCCACTAACTACCATCAATAACTCATCTGTTATGTCAGTCACAGATTTTTAAAACTTAATAAATAACATTTTACTGCTTCATCCATTACTTTAATTACAAATACTCCTTACACATATTAAATCATTCGCATTTCTATAAATCTTTTCTAAAGAGATTATGTCTAAACCAATAACGACTAGATAGATCTTTACAGATTCGTACTTACATTCCTAATGAATCATCAACCAAACTGAATGAATAAATCTATTTAACCGGGCCCGATTCTTTAGAATCAAGTTGAAATAATAAAACTGAACGAATCCCAAAGATTGCAACACGAATAATGCGTCTCGTTCACGTTTCTCTCTCTGAGCGGATAAACCAATTCATTACTCAACAAAAGACGATATCGATAAGGAAATGCATATATCGATTGACCGCCTCGGCTTTACTACTTTCGTAATAAAATTAGTAACTCAGCAACAACGAGTCCAACTCGGCTGAACCAATCCTGCGAGCAATTTCAATTCGATTTGAGCTCCAAGGATTGAGAAGCGAATTCACAAAGGGGTTTTCGAAATTGGAGAGGGGAAGACCTCTCCATCCCACCCCCTCCACACCCTCGTAGGAATTAATTTTTTGGGGTTTGCGGAGATGTCGAGATATGTCACCCAAAATTCCTCGTTGTTGTTGTGGAGGGCAGGAAAGTGGTTTCAGCTGTTTAATTTGATCCTCTGAGCCGAAACAATGCAGCAAATTGATTCCCAGGCAAATATCACCCCCCTGAAAGATACGATTGAAATTAGAATTCGTGCCCAATTTTGGATTGCGAATAAGTATTCGGAAAATAGAAACATTTGGAAAAGGGATAGTGTGATGTCGTCGACCATTTGTTTTCCAAATGATATACAGAAGCAATTCCAAAGACAGGTAGGTTTAAAATGCAATTCAAAATGTGTTCTATGCTGTTTTTTTTTATGGCTTGTAGTGAGGGAAAATATGTTTAAAAGTTGGTCTGAGATGAAAATTGTAAAGGAAACTAATTGAAAGGAAATTTTATTAACATGCTAATCGATATTTTTTAAACATTTCTTGGAATTAAATTATGTGGCTAAAGTTCTGTGTATTTGAGATTTAAATAAAAATTATATTATTTTAAACAAAAGGCTCATGTTCAGCAGAAACTATTTAGATGAAAATAAATTAAAATGTAGTTCAATTATGAAAGAGAAGTGTTAAAAGAACATCCTATTTAAAATATTTTTTCGGATGATAATTAAAATAGTATTGGTTTAGGAACATAAGAAATCTACTAATGTACTATATACTAATCTACTACAGCTATTGAAATGTATTAAATCTGCTAGATTTATAATTTAATAATGTAAATCTTTTAACTAATAATATTCTAAATATAAGAAGTTTACTATAAATAAATCTACTTATATAAATACTAAATAATAATCTTGAAAGCTACTAATACATTAATGAAGAACTTCACAGCTCGAGATGGAATTGTTTTTTCTAGGATGAAGAGAATGGGTTATAAAACATAACTGCCAATATTATAAAAATACAATAATCAAAAGTTTTGTACATACATTTCATGGTCATTATCATTTATGTTACAGTCCCATTGTGGGCTGAGGCCGTCTACCAACTATCAGATTACAAGATGAGAGATATTTTTTTCTTTTCACGAGGCAGGGTTGTTAACCGTGCACACAACAGCCCTATTAGATCGGTATCTATGGTTTAAAGTGGATTTCGAACCATCACAAGCAATCATGGTATAGCCAAGACTCGAAACCAAAATCTGTGGCACCGATCAACAGAGCGCTAGTCATTTGGCTGTCAGACACAAAACATAAACTTGCCTAGCATTAATTTCTTATCTTTTATATATATATATATATATCTAGAGACAGACTTCAAAACAGTAAAGCTTGTAAGAACAAATAAAATAAAAATGTATTTTAACTGCAAAAAAAACAAAAAAACATTTATTATGTGTAAGCAAACACTATGTACTAAAATATTTACATACATATTTTTATATTTCAAAAACATCTTTCAAAAAGTTTTTATTTAAATTTCTTTTAACTTCATCCTTTTATTCCTTTGTGATTTCAAAGACAATTTTTATTGGAATTTTATTATGTTGTTTACATACCCCCAATCAGACAAACGGATGTAGTAATGAGTCGGTGTCTCATTACTTTCCATGGGCGCTGTAATTATGATTGTATTCACGGAACGAATGAATGAGTAAAGAAATAACTAATGAGTTCGCGAATACTTATCAGTGCACCTTTAATAATTGATGCTGATTGACTGCCAGTGCTGACACATTGATATGCCACTAGGAGAGCGGGAAGAAATGGACTGACTGTCGCTTTCTTAAATTAGAAAACGGCGAGGTTAAGAATCACACATACCTTATATAATTAGTCTGATGGATATTGGGTATTCCTATTTTGATATTATTTATATGATTATTGGTTTTTTGTCAGATTTGCTTTCTAAATAGTTGCTGAAATTTATGAAAGGGGTTCTAATCTTATTTTAAAAAAACAATTTATCTCTTTATTGAACTTTAAGTGAATATATATCAAATTTTTTGGGGCCTGATAGCAGAGGGACTATCGTTCTGGCTCTCGGTGCCGCAGGTCTCGGATACGAGTCCCGGCAATGCCATGGATGTTCGGAATCCACTTTAAACAGTAGGTCCCGGTCTAAAATAACCGTAGTGCGTTGGCTGATAATCCTACCCTTCAAAAAGATAGCATCTCCTGGCTCGAAATCTGCCAGTTGGCAGATGACCTTGGCCCACCATGGGGTTCTTACGCCAATTATGATGATGATAATGAGTATTGCATCACAAAAATATTGGTAAGTTTTTGTAAAATGAAAGGCTGTCTTTATCAGATTACAGACTTTTATATCCAAACAAAAATGTTAACCCTTTCCATGAACTGTTTCATAACTAATATCTAATTAATTCAATTCTTCAGGAATAATTAATTCATAATTAATTTGCCCTAATGACTAATAAACAACAAATAAATATATTAACTACACAATAAATAAAATATTTCAATGAATTCTACTAAAATTTTAAACAACTTTCAAGCATTTTAGATATTGAATGAATAATCCCTCCTACTATCATCAGTGATAAATTCAAGGGCAATCAAATTGGACAATCTTTAAATATTGATTCGTACCCATTATGTATATATCGTAGTGATTTCTTTACTCTGTTTATATTTTCTCAAGACATTAGAGACACATTTAATGAAAGTAAAGGAAACATTTATAAATTATATGGCTAGTACAATTTACACTATCTTTAACAAATTAAAACATTTCGTATTCTATACAGAGAAAAAAATAGCACAATATTTTAAATAATTATACTTCTCACAATAATTGACAACAGATTAAGTGAAGACAGCCGATTACGAGTTTGTGAAGCTACATTTGCAACTAAAAGATTGTGTTCCAATCTACTGTTAAACACTTTTTAAAGCATTTTTAATAATAGGAATTTAAACTATACTCAAATATTTTTCTTTTTCTATGTCATCTGCATACATATTCCAATTCACTACGCAAACAGCGATAAATTAAATGTCATCCATTCGGAATCATCAACTATATCTTATTCTTTCTAACTGTTTCCTTCGAGAAGAAATAAAAAAAGAAAAATTAAAAAAAAAAATAAATAAATAAACAAATCGAGTCTATAACAACTCCGTAAAGACCAGTGATTTCCAAAGAAAATGGACTAAAAATGCCAATAACAACCCTTCTCAGCGACGCACTATAACGGGTGGAGATATTACAAATGATACTTCTTCAACTACGATATGCTTAATGTCTACTTTCAAGATCCATTATTATAAGAAAGGCGTTCAATTTATAAGGAGCGAAAAATGTGGATAATAAAGCCCAGACTCTTGATTTCTTTTTTTTTTACTTCATATTTACGTGCTGATTGTCTGTCCATATCCCATTCTGCAATGTGGTCTTCTCCAAGACAGAGGACGATTTCTCATTTCTTATTATGAATTGTAAATTCGAATGTTAAAAATGATGATAATGCCTGTCGTTGAGTACTTAAAAAATATTTTTTTTTTCTCCTTAATATCTTCAAATCACATCCATTTTTTCTTATTTTCTTCTTATTTTTTTTTTTCATTTTTTTGTGAGGAGAAATGGTCAATAAGAGACAAGGGCGAGAATTCTTCGATGTTTTTGTTCGCCGATAAAACATTTATTACAAGCGCTCGATGAATCTTCTGACGAGAAAATGGCACCCGATATTGTTTGCATTTGAAGAGGAAGAGAGAGAGAGAGCACATTGTCGAGTAAATGAATCACAAAAATGGTGTATTGAAGTTTTTTTCGAAAAGGTTATTAAAGTTGTGATGTGAGATTTTAATTTATGTTCAGGATGGGTTTTGGAAAGCTTTTGAGAATGTGGAACTGCACGAAAGAGTTTCGTTCATAAGAACTTTTTTCTGTACACAGTACAATATTATTAAATACATATGAAATTAAAAATGGCGATCAATAAATTTTCCTCTTACAATAGTAAGATAAATAATATATTTTTTATAATTTTTAAGTATATTTTTAATTAAAATCGTTGTTTTAAATTTTTAACTTATTTTGTAAAATATGATACTGTAAATAGAATTAGTAAATATACAGTCAAAATTATACACTCTAAATAAAATATGACAGATTAAAATTTGTAAAATTAGATTCTATAAATAGAATTAATTATGCTGTCAAAATTATACACTGTTTTTTTTATGTATATATTTTAGAGTGATAGATTTATTTATGAAAGTACAGTATAATCATTTTCTTTAAAAAAAATTTTAATACATTTTATTTTTCAATTCCTAACTATGCATTAACGTGCCAAAAGAAATATTAAAACACATCCTAATCAAGACGTAGAAAGTTTAGATAAAAGTGGAAGTATAAGTTCACATAAGATCCACATTCGCCTTACGCCAGTCATAAATTAGCTTTTAAGAACTAAATTGGGATTCTTCGAGAATGATAATTTTCGGAATAAGAATTCGTCGTCTCTGGAATAAGAAGGGAACTTCCCCAAATAAGGGAGGGAGAAGAAGTGAAGTGAAGCGGAATAGGAACAATGATGCGAGCAGAACAAACTGCTGCCTTAAATCTCACGCGATCCCTTCCACGGAAAAGCGCGGCGGCGCAGAACTTGTTGGGGCAATCCAATATCTTCCTGCGTCTCATAAAGCCTCGTGGTTGACACCGTTCGCTCTTGTGGATTTATTTCGGAAATATGTAAATAGTTCAAAGGCAGGGAGATTCGTGACCACGTAGATCCAGATAAAGAGATTAAATCTGCTCCAGGAGAAACTGCATTTGTAACTGACGCTGGTTTAAAACTGATGAATGTCTTTGGAAATTGTATTGCCACGGATTCAAGATCTTCTGGTCGGAATGATGGCTCGTTCTTGCTTACGGGACCTTTGTTCTCGCGCGTTTAGTAATAAATAATAAGGAGCATTCGGATCAGCTTGTCTTACATTAAAGATATTTACTTGTTACAAATTGTGAGAAAATCTCTATTAACTCCGACTGTTGTACGATACAATGTCTCATCCATATTTGAGAATGCCAGTGTAGGTTACGGAAGCTCCTTTTAAAATGCTTAAGTCCTGTATGAAGACTTTAGTAATCTGTACATTGTGTTCTTTTTAAATAACAATGTTAAAAAACGTTAATGATTACCATTTATTGATCACAATTTTTAATTTTGCTACATTTCTCATAATAATGTTCCAATTACAGGTGGTAGAATCTTAAGTATGAACAACTCATTTAAGCTATAAATTTGCATAATAGATTTTCAAGCTATATTTCAATGTTGTAAATGTTCTTATACTGTAAGATTTAATTAAAATATTTTAGTAACGCTAGATTTCGTTGTGTATAGTAATGACAGGAAAAGTCAAAGGGATTCCTCAGTAATTTGGTTATTATGCTTCAAAATAGAAGATACACTTATGGAATAATTTATAAGTGAACTACATCTTTGGAAAAATAAATTTAATTAGAACAATTATTCGATTCTAATCAGCACTACCTACATGGAAATAAAATGTTAAGTTAGTTACAAAATTTTTAACTTAGTAATTGAGATATTTTAAAAATAAAACATTTCTCAAAACTGAAAAGCGCAATTTTTAATTGATTTACATAATAACAATTATTTACAAAATAATTTACAGAATGAAAAGCATGAATTTATTTCTTATCATAAAGTGAGTGACTTCTATGTAACCTCGCGGCCTGATGGCCAACTGGCTAGCTCTCTAGCCTTTGGTACCACTCGCTTCAGGTTCTAATCGTGGCGGTGGCAGAGATGTTCGTTAGTGGTTCGGAATCCATTTTAAGCTGTAGGTCTGTTTAGCCCTCTGTGGGCAAAATGACCGTAGAGCGACAATCCACACCAAACCTCACGAAGATGCCCATGATTTTATTGTAACCATTTTATAATAATTTATTTATATTAAACATTCGTTAGTGATAAAGTATACTACAAAAATAATGCATTTTGTCACTTGTTTTCATTATTTTATTTCATTTTTATGCATTGTCCTCCAGCGCTTAATGAGGAATTGAGGAAATATATTTTTCTTCTAGTGCCTATCATATGCTTGCCCATAGTGAGAATTTTCTATCAGGAAAGGCTTAAATATTACTTGTTAATGAGTATAATTCACATAATAAGGTTTTATTATCACTTTACAGTCATATTCGTTATGAAAATTTAGTCGTCTTCTGAGAAAGCTCATTTCCACGTAGGACAATTAACTGTCAACACATCCTCACGTGACTTGCAGAGAAAGTGGTAAATGTGTCATTTACTGTAATTGCCGTGGTTGAATGATTTTCATCTTAATGTCAAAGCATTTAAAAAAAAGGGCCAAAAGATATCAAATCCGCTATAAAGGAAAAGTCACTTTTAATAATGGTAATACTCAAATGCTTATATCGTGAAAAAGACGCTATATTATGTTCTGCTGAAGGAATGCTTTTGAGTATTGAATAATGAAATTCTGTTGATAATAACGACTATTTGATTACAAAAATCACATTTGAAATTGTAAGATTAAACTGATAGGCATCAGAATAACTACCACTTTGAGTGGGCCTGATGGCCGAGTGGCTAGTGCTCTGACGCTTAGTACCACAGGTTTCGTATTCGATTCAGGGGCCATGGATGTTTGCAGTGGTTTTGAATCCACTTTAAACCGTAGATCCCGGTATAATAGGATCGTAGAGAATTGTGGGGAAATGTTACTCGCAGTAGCATACCTTCAAGCTACACATGTCCCCTGGGTAGTACTAAATGTGTATCAACGGTGCAGCACTTGTTTATATATAAAGATTATCTATTTCTATATTTCCAGTTGAACAACAAAGACAACAACAAAAACTACCACATTGATACAACTCGACCTATATTAATTTTTTTCTAAATTTCGTGTGACCAATGTTTAGCTGAAAGATGTTTGAAAAATCTTGATTAAATTTTCTTTTGCAAATAAAATCGTAAAATTTTTTTGTAAACAAATAAAACATAATTGAAGTTTAGGAAGTTTAGTAGAACAGTTTAGGAAGAAACATAATTGAATTATGTTATTTCATTCAGAATTTATTCAGTGTCCCAAATTGCAAAAATAATTTTGATAATAATTAAAGAAATAATTCTGATAAATGTGTTTTTCAAGATTTATCAAACCGTACTTTATCCCTCTGTTATAGCAAAATGACTTTTTGAGAAGTAACTGCAGCTGAGACCCCTTAATTTTCTTACTCACGACCGTAATAAATAAAACGTCATTTCTCATTAAAAAGGATCAATTCCGGTCCTTCCAAAGAAGTGAAACCTCCTGGCTTCCAGAACGCGTTCCACTGGAAAAGGCCCTGAAAACGTGTCATCATGGCACATTGATTCCGACCGATACTACTGAATTCAGCCATTCCGGCACATTGATTTCCTTCCTCCTTCACCATGTCCAAAAAGAAAGGAAAACCGATCCAGGGAATACTTTTCGTCTCGGTGCTCTCGGGTTCTGTTTTGGAAAAGTGCAGCTGCTTCGAATCAGAGAGGAATTCTCAAACACAATGAACCAACATCCGTCTCACCATCTGTCCACGACGTCATTCCAAGATGGGGAAAAACATAAAACCAATAAATAAGTAATATAAAAAAACTTTAAAGCCAATTCCTACTTTTTTTCACTATATAATAATACTTGCCTTATAAATAATTTTCCGTAATAATTAATAATATATTGCCTTCATAAATAATTTTTCCTAATAGTTAATAATATATTGCCTTCATAAATAATTTTTCCTAATAGTTAATAATATATGGCCTTCATAAATAATTTCATTCATTTTTTTAAGTTTATCTGGTGCCCTCTATTGGTAGATATAGGCAACTTAAATCTAAAAAAATTAAAATTAATTAATTAAATTTAATTACTGAATTAATATTTCAAAAAATTGTATTAACATCAAGTGTCATCCACTACAAGTTCAAAATAAATGAATTTAAACTCGAGTGGATGTATAAAAGGTATTTAATGAGCAATTGCAAATTTGAACAAGATATATATATGGAGAGTGTGAGCTAATAGAAGGAATTGAATAAAAACCCAAAAAGAACGCATTCCCAAATGTCTACAAGCTAAGTGTGTTGACTGTCGCAAACGAATCTGTGTGTCAAGGGTAAATATTTAATCTACCTCCAAATTAATAACCAAACAAATCTGCCCGGTTTTGAAAGACGCATTTCTACCACCGTGTTGTGCGCACACTGTCTTTCGCTTTTACTATTGAAATGTTTGCTTTACAGATCTAATTAAACATGCTGTGTAGCATTTGGAACTAATATTTGATTAATTTGCAGAATAAACAAGCACTTATGTGCCCTTTGACAATATGTAGAACTGTCTAACCATTTTGTAAATTTCCTTATGGATAGACACCTGCAAGGATTTTAAACTAGTAATGGGAAGCATTAAACGATAAACAAATATATAATACTTTAAATTAAATTCATTTAAAGATCTGCATTAGCGTTTTTTGAGTTATACGCGTTAATTGTTATTAATTTATTTTGATTTGAGTAACTGATATTAGTTAATACTGCTACATATAAGCATTTACTTAAAATTAAATTCATAAATGGAAAAGATTACGAATGTGAAATATTTTATGAAAAAAGGAACATTGGATTTATAAAATATGCATGTATATATTTTACGCATTTTTACGTTGTGCATTGGAAAATGTTGTTCTCTGTTCAATAATGTTATTCTCTTTTATAAAATATGTTGAAGATTCCTTTTTTCCAAAAATGTGGACATTGTATATTTCTCCAATTCAGTTGATAATAACGACTATTTGAATATAAAAATTACATTTGAAATAGTACAGATTTAAGAAAAGATGCGTCAGTATAGACGGTTAGACTACACTCTGAAGCTACTCCACGTATGTTAAATATATCGAAATTTCGTGCGAATAATGCTTAATTCAAACACTAACAAAAACAAAACTAACTAAATTTTCTTTTGCAAATTAAATTGTGAAAATTTTTTTGTGGACAGTTTTGTTTGCAACTGTTTAGAAAGAAATATAATTATGTTATTTCATTTAGATTTTGTTTCCAATGTCACAAATTGCAAAAATAATTCTCATACATTCTGTATTTTTCAAGACTTGACAAACCTAGTTTATAGATTTACTTTACCCCCTCTGTCATGCCAAAATGACTTCTTGAGAACTAATTGCAGCAGGGTTCTCCCTTAATTTTCTTGCTCACTGACGCGCGACCCTAATAAATAAAACGTCATTTCTCAATAAAAATAATCAATTCCCGTCCTTCCAAAGAAGTGAAACCTCCTGGCTGCCAGGACGTGTGTCCACTGGAAAAGGCCCGGAAAACTTGTCATCATGGCACATTGATTCCGACCGATGCTACTGAATTCACCCATTCCGGCACGTTGATTTTCCTTCCTCCTTCACCATGTTCCAAAAAGAACGGAAAACCAATCCAGGGAACACTTTTCGTCTCGGTGTTCTCGGATTCTGTTTTGGAAAAGTGCTGCTGCTTCGAATCACCGAGGAATTCTTCAAGCACAATGAACCAACCTCTGTTTTACCATCTGGCCACGACGTCATTCCAAGATGGAGAAAAAAAATTAAAAAAAGCTCAAAAAGTAACGCATTCCCAAATGTCTACAAGCTAAGTGTGTTGACTATCGCAAACGAATCTGTGTGCCCAGAATAAATATTTAATCCATCTATTAATAACCAAACAAATCTGCCTGGTTTTGAAAGACGCAATTCTACCAACGTGTTGTGCGGACACTGTCTTTCGCTTTTACTATTTAAATGTTTGCTTTACAGTTCTAATTAAATATGCTGTGTAGCATTTGGAAATAATATTTGATTAATTTTCAGAATAAACAGGCACTTATGCTCTCTTTGACATTATGTAAAACTCTCTAACCATTCAGTAAATTTGTTTATGGATAGACACCATAACAAATAAATTTGTTTATGGATAATGTTTAGTTTTAAAATGGCAATGGGAAGCATTGAACGATAAACAAATATACATTACGTTTAATTCATTTAAAGATCTGAATTAGCGTATTTGGAATTATAAGCGTTAATTGTTAATCATTTATTTTGATTTGAGTCGCAAATGTTAATTAATACTGCTATATTTAAACATTTATTTAAAATTAGATTAATAAATGAATGTGATTATGTAAGTGAAATGTGTTATGAAAAAAGTGACATTGTATTTATAAAATATGTATGCACACATTTTAGCATTTTTAAGTTTTTCATTGGAAAATGTTGTTATTTGTTCAATCTTATTGTGAGTTACACAATATTTTGGAAGGATTATTTTTTTCCATAAATGTGAACATTGTGAATTTCTCCAGTTTAGTTGATAATAACCAATATTTGAATGTTAAAATCCCACTAGAAAGTGCACTGATTAAGGCTGATGGGCATCAGAATAATTGCTTAGACTACCAATTTGATTTGATTCAACCCATATTAAATGTCTCTAAATTTAGTGTGAATAATGTTTAGTTCAAACATGTTTGAAAAATTTTGATTATATTTTCTTTTGGAGATAAAATTGTAGAAAAAAAATGTGACAAATAAAGCAGTTGTTCAGGAAGAGACATAATTAAATTGTTATTTCATTCAGAGTTTTTTTCAGTGTCGCAAATTGAGAAAATGTAAATAAAAAACTATTTATTTTAAAATGAAGCTATTGGAGAACCTTCTTCAACCTTCCAACCTTCTTCCCCTAACTACTATCAATAAGTCATCTATTATATCAGTCACATATTTTTAAAACTTAATAAATAAAATTTTACCGTTCCATCCATTACACATACTCGTTACGCACATTAAATCCTTCACATTTCTATAAATCTTTTCTAAAAAGCTTACATCTAAACCAATAACAACAACATCCAAACTAACTGGATAGATCTTTGTAGATTCGTAGTTACATTCCTAATGAATCATCAATCAAATAGAATGAATTAATCCATTTAACCGGGCCCGAATCTTTAAAATCAAGAGGAAATAATGAAACTGAACGAATCCCCAAGATTGCAACACGAATAATGTGTCTCGTTCACGTTCCTCTCCCGGTGCGGATAAACCGATTCATTACTTAACAAAAGACGATATCGATAAGGAAATGTATATATCGATTGACCGCCTCAGCTTTACTACTTCTCGCAATACAATTAGTAACGCAACAACGACGAATCCAACTCGGCCGAACCAACCCTGCGAGCAATTTCAATTCGATTTGAGCTCCAGGGATTGAGAAACGAATTCACAAAAGGGGTTTTCGAAATTGGAGAGGGAAAACCTCCACCCCCACTCCACCACTTTGTAGGAATTAATCTTTTGGGGGTCGCGAGGTGTCGAGGTGTGTATGTCACCCCAAAATTCCTCCCGCGTTGTTGTTGTGGAGGGCAGGAAAGTGGTTTCAGCTGTTTAATTTGATCCTTTGAGCTGAAACAATTCAGCAAATTGATTCCCGCGCAAATATCTCTGCCCCCACCCCCTTGAAAGGTAGGATTGAAATTGGAATTCGTGGCAATTTCGGATCGGGAATAAATATCCGGAAAATAGAAACATTTGGTAAAAGAGATACTGTCATGCCATCGACGATATGTTTTCTAAATGTTGTACGAAAGCAATTCCAAAGACAGTTTGGTTTAAAATGCGATTCCAAATGTGTTCCATGGTTTTCTCAATTCCTTCTATTTGCTCACACTCTCCCATTATATATCTTGTTCAAATTTTCAATCGTTCATAAAATACTATTTATTCATCCACTACAAGTTCATTTATATTTTTTTGAACTTGTAGTGGATGACACTGGATGTTAATACAGTTTTTTAAAATATTAATTCAGTAATTAAATTTAATTAAATAATTTTATTTTTTTTAGATTTGGTTCTGCTACATTCTACAGTCTAATGAGACCGGGACCTATGACTTCAAATGGATTCCGAACCACTACAAACATTGACGTCTCCGCCGGTCTCGAACCCGAAACCTGTGGCACCAATGTTCTAGATACTTCGCCAGTCAGGATTCTCAAAATAGAGTTTCATTATGAAGCGTAGAGCGACAAATCAAATCAAATCATCAAATTATGTTCAATAGAAACTATTGGTATGAAAATAAATTAAAATGGAGTTTCATTATGTAAGAAGTGTTAAAAAAACATCCTATTTAAAATATTTGTATGGGTCATAATTAAAATAGGATCTTACCTTAGAAAGAAGATATAGAACATAAAAATGAAGGGTTATGAAGCAAAACTACCAATATTATAAAAAATACAATAATCAAAAGTTTTTATATGTTTGTCAAACATTTATATTTTATATATATATATATATATATATATATATAAATTTTCGTAAACCAAATGGCAATACAAAGAGAGTTAATCTTTGTTGTCATAAGCAAGTGCTGCTCCACTTTAACGCATTTAGCATTCCCCAGGGAGCACCTGCAGTCTGAAGATAGGCTACGTACGCTAATAACATTACGCTTACAACGCTCTACGATCCTATTAGACCGTCACCTACGGTTTAAAATGGATTTCTAACCACTACAAACATCCAAGGCACCACCAGTACTCGAACCTGAAATCTGTGGCACCGAGCGGAACTATTAATGCCAAGATTTTTATCTCCATGAAAGTGCGGCTTGATCATTGCTCTTAAAAATTTATTGGCTCAGCATCCAATGAGGTTAGAATATATATATACATTTATCATAATTTTTTTACAGACTTTAGAACACTGAAGCTTGTAAGAAATAAAAATAAATAAAATAAAATTAATAAATAAAATTAAATTAACCAATAAAATTAAAACGCATTTTATCTGCAAAAAACCGAACATTTATTATGCGTAAACAAACACTATTGACTATAATCTTTAAATACAAATTTTTATATTTCAAACCCATCTTTCGAAAAGTTTTTATTTAATTTTCTTTTGACTTGGTACTTCTTTTCCTTTGTGATTTTAAAGACAAATTTATTTCAGTATTTTATTTCAGTGCGTTGTTAACTTCCTCCCAATCAGACAAACTGATGAAGTAATGAGTCGGTGTCTCATTACTTTTCATGGGCGCTGTAATTATGATTGTATTTACGGAGCGAATGAATGAGTACGGAAGCAACTTATGAGTTCGCGAATACTTATCAGCGCACCTTTAATAATGAATGCTGATTGACTGCGGGTGCTGACGCATCGACAGTGCGAGCGTGCGGACTTACTGTTGCTCTCTTAAAATAGAAAACGACGAAGGTAAGAATCATACATATATTATGTAACTCTTCTGGTGGATATTGAGTATTCCAATTTTGATATTGTTATTTATATGATTGTTTTTTCTCAGATTTGTTTTCTAGATAGTTGCTGAAATTTATAAAAGAGGCTCTAATATAATTTTTTTTTAAAATTGCAAATTTTTGCGGGACTTGATAGATAAGTGACTAGCCCTCTGGCGCTCGTTGCCACAGTATGATATTTCGAATCACAAGGCGTTCACAAACGGAATATCCGCCCTATTCAGTCACTTCAGAGAAAAAAAGAAAAACAATACTTCTGGTCGATTCGTCGCAAAGCTCTCTTCCGGACCAAAAAGCTCTTTTTAAGTCAAGGGAGGAGGAAGGGCGTCAGCTTCCCTCACTTCTCATTGAAGTAGACATTTCTAAGCTCGTGATCTATCACCCATCACGATGGCACAACTCATGGTGTATCAACTGGTTGATATTCAATCTGTAATTGTTTAGAACTGTGAAAGTCGCACAAACATTCGCTAATTTCCTTAATCTCCTTATATATGATATAAAATATTTGCTGTCAAATTTGAGTGATAGATTTTTATTACGTGCTTGTCAAATAACATGCATTCCTCTCTTCTGGGAATGAAATGCCATTATCTATATCGTAGCCATTCCTTTAAACAGTTCCTATTGCCTTAAAACATTATGTAGGTATGTTTAATGGAATTACAACTTGTGTTTGTAAACTATACGGTTACTATAATTTACACTAAATTTATCAAATTAAAGCATTATCAATTATACATAAATTAAACATATTCTATTTAGAGAAAAATATAACACAATATTTTAAATAATTATTCTTTTCTCTATAAATGACAACAGATTAAGTCAAGACAGCCATTACCAGTTTGAGAAGCTACATTTGCAAATACAAAATTGGATTCCAATCTACTCTTAAACACTTTTTAAAGCATTTTTAATAATATTAATTTAAATTCTTCTTAAAAAATTCTTCTTATTTTCTTTCATCTGCATACATATTTCAATTCACTACGCAAACAGCGACAAATTAAATGTCATCCATTCGGAATCGTCAACGATATCTTATTCTTCCTATCCGTTTCCTGCAAGAAGAAATAAAGCAGAAAAAAGAAAAAAGCAGAAACAAATCGAGTCTATAACAACTCCGAAAAGACCAGTGATTTCCAAAGAAAATGGACTGAAAAATGGCAATAACGACCCTTCTCAGCTACGCACATATACAGGGTGGAAATATTACAAATGATACTTCTTCAAACTGCGATATGCATTATGTCTTCTTTCAAGATCCATTATTATCAAAAAGGCGTTTATATAAGGGGACAAAAAGCAAAGCGAAAATGTGGATAATAAAGCCCAGACTTTTGATTTTTTTTATTTTTTACTTCGTATTTACGTGCTGATTTTCTGTCCATATCCCTTTCTACAATGTGGTCTTCTCCAAGGCAGAGGACGATTTCTCATTTCTTTTTATGAATTGTAAATTCGAATGTTAAAATGATGATAATGCCTGTCGTTGAGTACTTAAAAATATTTTTTTCCTCTCCTTAATATCTTCAAATCCCATCCATTTTTTTTATTTTATTATTCATTTTTTAAATTTTTTTGTGAGGAGAAATGGCCAATAGGAGAATAGGGGGGAAGATATTTCTTCGATGTTTTTGTTCGCCGATAAAACATTTATTAGAAGCGCTCGATGGAGCTTCTGCGAGAGAATTGCACCCGATATTGTTTGCATTTGAAGAGGAAGAAAGAGAGAGCGCACATTGTTGAGTAAATGAACCACAAAAATGGTGTATTAAAGTTTTTTTCAAAAGGTTATTAAAGTTGTGATGTGAGATTTTAATTTAGGTTCAGGATGGAGTTTGGAAAGGTTTTTGAGAATGTGGAACTGCTCGATAGAATTTTTTTCATAAGAATTTTTATTCAGTAATCAGAACAAATATTATTGGAAACATAAGAAGTTAAAAAAGGTTATCAATAACTGATTTATACATATCGTAGCCATTCCTTTAATCAGTTCGTCTTTCGTTAAATCACTTTATGGGCATGTTTAAAGAACTTAAAGCAAGCATTTATATAATATATGTTTCGTACCATTATCACTATCTTTATCAAATTATACCATTTCATATTCAATTTAGAGAAAAAAATAACATAATATTTGAAATACTATTTCTTTTCACAATAGACGACAACATATTAAGTCAAGACTACCGATTACTGGTTTGCAAGCTACATTTGCTACCAAAAAAATTTTGTCCCAATCTCCTGTTAAACACTTTTTAAAGCATTTTTAATAATAGAAATTTAAACTATTCTTCTATTCTTTTTTTTTTTTTGTCATCTTCATACATATTCCAATTCACTACGCAAACAGCGATAAATTAAATGCCATCGATTCGGAATCGTCACCGATATCTTATTCTTTCTATCTGTTTCCTGCAAGAAGAAAATAAAGCAGAAAAAAAAAAAGGAACACATCGCGTCTATAACAAATCCGAAAAGACCAGTGATTTCCAAAGAAAAAGGACTCAAAAATGCCAATAACGACCCTTCTCAGCTACGCACTATAACGGGTGGAAATATTACAAATGATACTTCTTTAAACTACGATATGCAGTATGCCTTCTTTCAAGATCTATTATTATCAAAAAGGCGTTCATATGAGGGGACAAAAAGCAAAGCGAAAATGTGCATAATAAAGCCCAGACTCTTGATTTCTTTTTTTACTTCATACTTACGTGCTGATTTTCTGTCCATATCCCTTTCTACAATGTGGTCTCCAAGACAGAGGACGATTTCTCATTTCCTTTTATGGATTGTAAATTCGAATGTTAAAAATGATGATAATGCTTGTCTTTGAGTACTTAAGAAAGATTTTTTTCTCTTTAAAATCTTCAAATCACATCCATTTTTTTCTTATTTTCTTCATTTTTTGTTCATGAGGAGAAATGGTCAATAAGAGAAAAGAGGGGGGGGGGCAGAATTCTCTGATGCCTTTGTTCGCCGATAAAACATTTATTACAAGCGCTCGATGAATTTTCTGACGAGAAAATGGTATCTGATATTGTTTGCATTTGAAGAGGAAGAGACAAAGCACATTGTTGAAGTAAATTAGTCACAAAAATGGTGTATTAAAGTTTTTTTTCGTAATGGTTGTTAAAGTTGTGATGTGAGATTTTAATTTTGGTTTAGAATGGGTTTTGAGAATGTGGAACTGCACGAAAGAATTTCGGTCATAAGAACTTTCATTCAGTAATTAGTACATTATTATAAGAAACATTGGAATTAAAGAGAGTGTTTTATAAATGATTTAAACAAGAATTAATTACACGTATATGTTTCTTTTAAATATATTTGTATGAATGAAATCTTTGAAATCATCTCGTGATTGGGATAATCCCTACAAAGTGATGTAGAATATTTAAAAAAAATATTCTACCTTGCTAATTTTACTAGTTTGTTCGAGGATATAACTCTTGTTATGTGTAACCGGAGTGTTCTGATGGTATCACATTGGCTTTCTTAAACAGAAAGGTGTCATTTGAAAGCCAACAAAGGCTCGATGAAAACTTATTGAATTAAAACCTTACAGAAAATTCCTATATCTATGTCAAGGATGGGCAAGATAAATCCATATGCTTGATGGTAGGTCATTATGTTAGGTTCGAGAAAAAGCGTGGAAATCTCTTCGATGGTGATGGGTGATAATTACCTGTCGATGATTATTTAAAGTGGTGATGGTAAAATATGGATTAGATGTCGAAAGCTATTTGTGGTACACTTTGGTAATGCTGAAACTTGTATTAATTATTGTAAGATTATTTTTAATTTTAGTGGTTAAATCAAATTTCCTAGTAGTCCAAATCAACAACACTATCGTTCTGTTCATAATTGTTCGTAAAAATAGAATATTATAACATTTATAAGACTGTTATGTTATTCTAATGCAGTTGGCAATACAGACTCTTTATGCCATAAGCAAGGGCTGCACCTCTGTTACTCATTTAGCACTATCCAGGGGGCAAAAGTAGCTTGAAGATATGCTACGAAAGAGAATAACACTACCCCCACAACGCTCTACGATCCTATTAGACCGGGACCTGCGGTTTAAAGTGATTCAGAGCTACTACAATGATCCATGGCACCACCGAAACCTGGGATACTGTGTGTCAGAATGCTAGACACTCGGTCAACAGCTGTCATCGGCCCCAGTTAACCTGTTACTGGTAACAGTGGTACCTGATATTGTTACACCCAGTTAACCTGTATCACTGATATTGTTATAAAGAGCAGCTGCATTGGCATCTCTAAGAAAATGAAAATACTTCAAGGTAATAATTTTTTCTCTTACAATGGTAAGACAGAAAATATACTCTTAATATTATTTTTAAGTTCATTTTTTAATTAAAATAGTTATTTAAAAATGCATAATTTATTTTATGAAATATGACACAATTAACAGAATTAATTAAATAGTCAAAATTATACTCTCTTTTTTTAAGTATAGCTTTTAGTAAGAAAGATTGATTTGATATATTTATTTATGAAAGTACAGTAAAAAGTTCCGTTTAAAAAAAATTCATACCTTAAATTTCTTTATTTCTTAATTATGCAGAAACGCGCAAATAAAAACATTAAAAATTGTGATTCAACCTAATTAAGACATAAAAGGTTTATTAGTTAAAAAATGGAAGTACAAGTCACATGACATCCACATCTGTCTTACGCCAGCCATAACTTCGCTTTGAAGAACTAAAGTGGGATTCTTCGGAAGAAAGGAACTTCCCCAAAGAAGGGAGGGAGAAGTGAAGTGAAGCGGAATAGGCCCAATGGTGCGAGGAGAACAAACTGCTGCCTTAAATCCCACGCGATCCCTTCGTAGGAAAAGCACGGCGCAGAACTTGTTGGGGCAATCCAATATCTTGCCCTGTCTCATAAAGCCTCGTGGTGGACACCGTTCGCTCTTGCGGATTTATTTCGGAAATATGTAAATAGTTCAAAGGCAGGGAGATTCGTGACCACGCAGATCCAGATAAAGAGATTAAATCTGCTCCAGGAGGAACTGCATTTGTAACTGACGCCAGTTTAAAACTGATGAATGTCGTTGGAAGCTGTATTGGCACGGATTCAAGGTCTGATAGGACCGGAATGAGAGCTTGTTCTTGCTTACGGTCCCTTTGAATATGCGAGCAACATATTTGGGTGTTTAGTAATAAATAATATGGAGCCTTCGGATAGGCTTCTTTTACAGTAAAGATATTTGTTACAAATTGTGAGAAAAGCTCCATTCACTCCGACTGTTGTTCGATACAATAACTCATCCATACTTCAGAATGTCATTTACGGTTTTGGAAGCTCCTTTAAAATACTTAAGTCAGGGATTGACAACCAAAATGATCTTGTGGGCCACTTTGGAAGTGCACCTTAACTCCGCGGGACGCATATAAAATTATATATCCATTAGATTTAGACCCATTAAAGATATTTTGTTTGTGTGAAAAATAGAAACATAATGAGTTATTATTATTGTGTTGTCTATTATTCTTTTACCTAAACAAATATAATATAATAATAATAATAATAAACTCACTCGTATTTCAGAATGTCAGTGTAATTTTCAGAGGCTCCTTTTATAATGCTTAAATCTTGCAAGAATGTTTTTCTATTTAAAAAGAACTTAATGTACAGATTAATAATGGTAAAATATTAAATAGGACCTAGTGGTCGAGTGACTAAAGCTGCGGCGCTCGGTACCACAGGTTTACCAGGGTTCGAATACCGGGGGTGCCATGGTAGTTTCCAATATGCCTCTAACAGATGACGAAATTGAAAATTTGATAGCTGAGCCTTTGAATGAATACCCGATTGACCTTAGTTATGACAGCGAGGAAGAATCCATTTCTCTCCAAGTTACCCATGATTTCATATTAAATATTCACTAATGATAGAGTATCATACAAACATGATGCATCTTGTCACTTCTTTTCATTACGCATCGTGCGCCAGCACGTAATGAGAAATTTATGAAATAAGTTTTCCTCTAGTGCCTATCATGCGTTTGCGCATTTTAAAAATATTCTATCAGGAAATAGTAATATTAAGTAGGATACACATAATTCTGATTTATGACCACTTTTCAATAATATTCGTTTTAAAAATTTCCACGTAGGGGTTATAACTGTCAACACATCCTCACGTGACCTGCAGCGTCATTTACTGTAACTGCCATCATTGAATGATTTCACTCTTATTGCCTTAAGCATTTCCAAAAAGGACCAGCAAGACCGCTATAAAGGAAAAGTGACATTTAATAATGGTAATATCTGAAATGCTGATATCGCGGAAAAGACGCTGCATTATGTTCTGCTGAAGGAATGCTTGCAAATATTGAATAATGAAATTCAGTTGATAATAACGACTATTTCTATTTAAAAATCACATTTGAAATTGTACAGGTGTAAGCAGATGAGCATCAGAATAATTCGTCGAAATCGAAATTGGTTTAATCGAAAATGTACAGATGAAGTCTAATGGGCATCAGAATAATTGCTTAGACTACTGCTTTGATGCTACTCAACGTATATTAAATGTTTTTAAATTTCGTGTGAACGGTATTTAATTGAAACATACTTGAATTATTAAATTTTTCTTTTGCATAAACAATTGTAAAAAAAATTTTTGTGGACATATTAAAACAATTATTTTAACAAAAACATTTAATTATGTTATAAAAATTCCATTTTAAATTTGTAAGATTCAGGCAGATGGGCATCAGAATAATAAGCTAGACTACCACTTTAATGCTGCTCGACATATTTTAAATGTTTCTAAATTTCGTATGAATAATGATCAGTTCAAAATCTTGATTACATTTTCTTTTGCAAATAAAATTGTAAAAATTTTTTTTATGGACAAAAAAAACTGTTTTTTGATCAAGAAATATAATTTAATTATATTATTTCATTCAGACTCTTTTTCAGTGTCCCAAATTGCAAAAATAGTTCTCATACATTCTGTATTTTTCATTACTTATCCAATCCAGTTTATAGATTGACTTTATCCTCTGTTATGTCAAAATGACTTCTCAAGAACCAACTGCAGCAGGGTTTCCCTCAATTTTCTTACTCACTGACGCGCGACCATAATAAATAAAACGTCATTTCTCATTAAAAAGGTTCCATTCTCGTCCTTCCAAAGAAGTGAAACCTCCTAGCTGCCAGAATGTGTTCCACTGGAAAAGGCCCGGAACACTTGTCATCACGGCACATTGATTCCGACCGATGCTACTGAATTCACCCATTCCGGCACATTGATTTCCTTCCTCCTTCACTATATTCCAAAGAGAAAGGAAAACCAATCCAGAGAATACTTTTCGTCTCGGTGCTCCCGGATTCTGTTTTGGAAAGTGCAGCTGCTTCGAATCAGCGAGGAATTCTTCAAACACAATAAACCAACTTCTGTTTTACCATCTGGCCACGACGTCATTCCAAGATGGGAAAAAATAAAACAAATAAATAAAAACTCAAAAAGGAACGCATTTCCAAATGTCTACAAGCTAAGCTTGACTACCGCAAACAAATCTGTGTGCCACGAGTAAATATTTAATCCGTCTATAAATAACCAAACAAATCAGCCCTGTTTTGAAGGTGCATTTCCACCACCGTGTTGTGCGCACTGTCTTTCGCTTTTACTATTTAAATGTTTGCTTTACAGTTCTAATTAAATATGCTGTGTAGCATTTGGAACTAATATTTGATTAATTTTCCGAATAAACATGCACTTATGACGCCCTTTGACAATATGTAGAACTCTCTAACCATTGTGTAAATTTGTTTATGGATAGACGGCTGCACGGATTTTAAAATGCTAATGGGAATCACTGAATGATAAACAAATGTACATTATGTTTAATTCATTTAAAGAGCTACATTAGCGTTTTTTGAATTATAAGTGCTAATTGTTATTTATTTCCTTTGATTTATGTATCAAATATTAATTATAACTGCTGTATTTAAGCATTTACTTAACATTAGATATTAATTGAATATGATTATGAACGTAAAATGTGTAATAAAAAAAGTGACATTGGAGTTATTAAATATGCATGTAGACATTTTGACATTTTACATTGGAAAATGTTGTTCTTTGTTCAATATGATGTAGAAAATATTTTGGTAGGATTCTTTTTTTTCCAAAAATGTGCACATTTGTTTAGAGAAATGGTTTTTTTTCAATTTTATTCACAATTGCAAAACAATTTCCTTAATGTGATTGAAACCAATAATTGAATATTCATGTTTAAAAACTCATACCAGTACTTAAAATACTTTTTCTATATCCAGTACAGAAACAGAAAAATATCTAAATTCTGCTTCTCAAATTTTACCTTATCATGTGTGAGCATTAGAGAACGGAAGAATAACCTCAGGAATATGCTAATGTTTAATAATGCACTAGATATATGAAGCAATTGATTGGAATACTACAAGAATGGCCAAATTGAATAGCCGCATGAATATAACAATACTGAATAGATCAAGAACTTCATGAAGAATGAATTATTCAAGAATCTCTAAAAGAATATACAAAAGTAATAGGTAGAATACACTAAGAATATACAAAAGTAATGTAGTCGTAAATGAAGAATAAAGTATTCCAAATTCTACAAAAAAACACTATAACATTCATTAGCCAAAAGAACATAACAAAGTTGTAAAATTCTAGGTATAAATGAAGAAAGAAGTACTCCGAATGCAATAAGAAACACTATACAGCTCAATAGGCACCGGAAAATGAGAAAAGTGATAAATATGAAACTTCAAAAAGGAGGAATTGATCAACGCATTACGAGTACTTTCCCCGTATATACTTTGGAAATACAAATGTTTAAAATCCAAACCCAAAACATGAAAAGTGATTCAAAACCATATTACAAAACACTTCAATCAAAAGTCAAATTCTCCAGAAAATTTCTTAAGATTAATGTTATTCATGAATCATTTCAAGAGTTAAGGGGCCCAAAGTGCCATTTTGCGCCCAAATTTGCATTGGAGTTTATTTGCTTGACCCTCTTTTTCGGATAAATTCACGGACCTCTAACCAGGACAACATCATGTTCACACATGATAAAAAAAACGTTCGCCAAGCTCCTTAGATTTCGAAACTGAGCTGTTCAGTTCAGAAGCCATGACCAGAGTGACCTGACGTATGGCATTTTGAGTTTATGAAGATTATGATTTGACTTCGTTTGATTTGGGGCTCTATGGACATTTTGTATATATTTTGGACTAATTAGACTTTTACCTACAGTTTAACATGGATTGCGAACCACTAACAAATATCCATGTTACCTCCAGGATTCTAAAAAGAAGTTTGTGGAACCAAAGACCTATGAAGACCAATGAAGATCAAAGACCTTGCAAATCTATAGGAGCAAGATTGGGATGGATGAAGGGGAGGAATTTTTCCTAATGAATAATAAACAAGAAATCAATATATTGACTTCAAAGTAAATTAAAAAATTTAAATCAATTTTTAAAAACTTTTGTTAAAGTTTTAAACAATTTACAATTTTTTTGGGTCTGCAAAAGTATAATCCCTCCTAATCAACAATAAAATAATAATTTTTTGTTAAATTAATTCAACATTTTGGACAATTAATTTTAATAAAATTTAATTGTCCTTTAATTTATCGACAGTGATAAATTAAAATTTCGAATAATCAATTATTGATTCGTATATACTTTTCGAATGTCAGTCTCGTGCTCGCTATAAATATATATATATAATGTACTGTGGGTTATTAAGCAAAGAAATTAAAAAGTAAAGTAAAATTTGATCACAAGTACAGTTCACTCCAAGGTCGATGATTTTCAGAGTTCTCGAGTCTACGTCGAATCAAATTGTCTGGTCTGCTGCAGACCTTAACTATCACACGGTTTGTTACACGAAACCACAAGGAGTTCACTTTGGAAACAGGTGGATCTCCGGACCATAAAGTCACTTCAGAGACAACTCTTCCGATCGACTCGTTGCAGAGCTCTCTCTCTTTTTTACTACAAAAAAAAAATCCTTTTAAGACAATCCGTCATGAAAGGGGGTCTGCTTCCCTCCTAATTGATTAGAATAGACATTTCCCAGCTCTCGGTATATTACCAATCACAATAGAGCAACTCATGGTATAGTTCATATTCAGTCTGTGGTTGTTTCGACCCTTTACGGTTGCACGGATATTCGCTAATTTCTTCTTTACTAATATACATGATACCGAATATCTGCTATCAGATTTGAGTGTTGTTCTCATTAGTACTAAACCCTAATTACATCTTCTAATATAACTACCCGCAATACTGCTTGTCTGCTGTCAGAATTGAGTGATAAGTTGTTATACAATTTTTAAATAACATAAATTCCTCTCTCCTGGGAATGAAATGCCAGAACTCTTCCCGTGGGAAAAAAATGCTATAGTACCCATTTTCTATATTGTAGCCATTTTCTAATGTTCCTATTTCATTAAAACACTTTATGCCCACAATTAATGAAATTAAAGATGCATTTAAAAATTATATGGCTGGTACAATTTACACTATTTTTATCAAATTAAAACATTTCGTACTCTATTTAGAGAAAAAAAATAACCCAATATTTAAAATAATTATTCTTTTCACAATAAATGACGATAAGTCAAGACAGTCGATTACCAGTTTCTAATGCAATATTTGCAACTAAAAGATTTAATTCCAGTCTACTGTTAAACACTTTTTAAAGCATTTTTAATAATAGGAATTGAAACTATTCTATAAACATTTTAACTTTTATTTTTCATACATATTCCAATTCATTACGCAAACAGCGACACATTAAATGTTATCCATTCGAATCGTCAACGATGCCTTATTATTTCTATATGTTTCCTGTTAGAAGAAGTAAAGCAGAAAATAAAAAAGAAAGAAACAAATCGAGTCTATACCAACTCCGAAAAGACCAGTGATTTCCAAAGAAAATGGACTGAAAAATGCCAATAACGACCCTTCTCAGCTACGCACTATAACGGGTGGAAATATTACAAATGATACTTCTTCAAACTACGATATGCATTACGTCTTTTTTAAAGATCCATTATTATCAAAGGGCGTTTATATAAGAGGACAAAAAGCAAAGCGAAAATGTGGATAATAAAGCCCAGACTCTCGACTTCTTTTTTTTAGTTCATATTTACGTACTGATTTTCTGTCCGTATCCCTTTCTACAATGTGGTCTTCTCCAAGACAGAGGACGATTTCTCATTTCTTTTTATGAATTTTAAATTCGAATGCTAAAAATGATGATAATGCCTGTCGTTTGAGTACTTAAAAAAGATTTTTTTTCTCCTTAATATCTTCAAATCACATCCATTTTTTCTTTTACTTTCTTTTATTTTTTTTTTTTTTTTTGAGGAGAAAGGGTCAATAAGAGAAAAGGGGGGGAAGAGAATTCTTCGATTTTTTTGTTCGTCGATAAAACACTTATTACAAGCACTCGATGAATCTTCTGAACGGAAAATGGTACCGATATTGTTTTCATTTGAAGAGGAAGAGAGAGAGAACATTGCAGAGTAAATGAATCGCAAAAATTGTGTATTAAAGCTTTTTGAAAGGTTATTCAAGTTGTGATGTTAGATTTTAATTTAGGTTTTGGAAAGGTTTTGAGAATGTCGAACTGCACGAAATAATTTTGCTTATAAAACTTTTTTCAGTACAATATTATGGGAAACATAAGCAATTAAAATTGGTGAACTATAAATGTTTTAAAAAAAGACTTTATAGCACGTATATGTTCTTTTAAATATATTTGTAAGAATGAAATCTTAGAAATCAAACTCGCAGTTGCAAAGTGATGTAGAATATTTTTGTGATGTAAAAATATTCAACAAAGTCGTGTAAAATTTATCTACATTACTAATTTTAATAATTTGTTAGAGGATATAAATCTTGCTTTCTGTAACCGAAGTGGTTTGATGTATATCCCATTGGCTTCCCTATGCAAAAAGGTTTGATTTGAAAACTGATAAACCAAGCCTTGCTGAAAATTGCCATATCTATACCCAGGAAGGGCAAGATAAATCCATATGCCTGCAGGAAGGTCCTTGGGTTCAGTAAAATTGTGCAAATCTCTTCGATGGTAATGCGTGATGATTACCTGTGGATGATTATTTAAAAGTGGTGATGGTAAAATATGTATTAGATGTCGAAGGCTATTCCTGGTACACTTTGGAACTTGAAAATGTCAGAAATTTGTAAATGTCTGCGTTTTAGTGATTAAGTCAAAGTTCCTAGTAGTCCAAATCAAAGCACTACATTCTGTTGATATTAAAAAAAATAGAATACTATAACATTTATAGCCCTATTATAATGCAGCTGGCAATAAACAGACAGTTACTCTTTATGTTTTAGAAAGAAAGTTTGATACAATAATCATACAGTCAAAATTATGCACTCTCTTTTTTATATATTTTAGTAAGAAAGATTGATACATTTATTCATGAAAATACAGTAAAATCATTTCCTTTAAAAAAAATTTTAATACATTAAATTTCTTAAGTTCTTAATTATGCAGAAACGCCCCAAAAAAATCTTTAAAAACTGAGATTCAACTCAACCTAATCGAGATACATGAAATTTAGATAAAAAGTGGATTTATAGTACAAGTCACATGACATCCACATATGCCTTACGCAAGTCATAAATTAGTTTTTAAGAATTAAAGTGGGATTCTTCGGAACGAAATTTCCGAAGACCCTTCCGTTCGGAATAAGAAGGGAACTTCCCCAAAGAAGGGAGGGAGAAGTGAAGTGACGCGGAACAGGCCCAATGGTGTGAGTAGAACAAATTGCTGCCTTAAATCTCACGCGATCCCTTCACGGAAAAGGGCGGCGCAGAACTTGTTGGGGCAATCAAATATCTTTCTCTGTCTCATAAAGCCTCGTTGTTGACACCGTTCGCTCGCGGATTCATTTCGGAAATATGCAAATAGTTCGAAGGCAGGGAGATTCGTGACATGGAGATCCGGATAAAGAGATTAAATCTGCTCCAGGAGGAAACTGCATTTGTAACTGACGCGAGTTTAAAACTGATGAATGCCATTGGAGATTGTATTGGCACGGATTCAAGCTCTCTTCCGGCCGGAATGATCGCTTACCGCTTCTTGTTTACGGGCCTTTGAATTGGCGCGCAACATATTTTGGGCGTCTTGTAATAAATAATATGGAGCATTCTGATCGGCTTCTTTTACATTAAAGATATTTACTTGTTACAAATTGTGAGAAAATCTCCATTCACTCCGTCTGTTGTTCCATACAATAACTCATTCATAATTTAGAGTGTCTGTGAAGGTTTCGGAAGCTCCTTTTAAAATGCTTAAGTCAGAGGTTTCCAATCCAAATGATCTTTGGGGCCACTTTGGAAATGTATCCTAACTCCGCGGGGCTTTTATAAAATTATATATCCCCATATTAGAATTAGATCCAATATAGACATTTTTTGGTGTGAAAACCAATTTTTTATAAGTATTTTTCATCTATGTTTCATAATGAGTTATTCTTGTGTTTACTATTATTCTTACATGTAAACATAGATAATAATAATAATAATTATATTAAACGCATATTGTAATGAAATATATAATACTAAAAATGAAACATAATATATATAATAATGAAATGTACGAAATAAAGAAACTGAAATCATTAAAAAATATTTATTTGACTAGTGCGATATTTGCTTCTCTACTCTTTCACTTAGCTTTTGCAAATCGATCTGAATTTGGGTATTTGCACCCCATTTGTAATGGGTGTTGCAGGTTAACGTCCATTATGTTTGAGGGTGTTTTAATAAAAATTAATTTTTTCTCATAATTCCGAGTGTCAATTTTTTTAATATATGGATGCCCAATTAATGTATTTTTAATACATTGTTTTTCACTACTTTGATCATTATAAAATAAATATATTTTGTAAGCGTCAAGGCGGGTGTCTGGTTGGTCACCCCTGGCTTAAGTACTGTAAGAACAGTTTTGCAATTTAAAAAAAGCTTAATAATGTACTGTTTACAAATGGTAAAATATTAAAAGGTACTTGATGTCCAAGGGACTAGAGCTCGTTTGCTCGGTGCCACAGGTTTCGGTTTCGAGTCCCGGCGCTGCCATAGACATTTGTAATGATTCGGAATGCACTTTAAGCCGTAGGACCCGGTCTCATATGGCTGTTAAGCGTTAGGCGTAGAGCTGACAACCCAACCCCATAAAAAGGAAAACTTCTCACGTTTGGTAATCTGCCTTGGCCTACATTGGAGCTGTTGCTCGAACAACCAAAATATTATCATTTAAGCTATAAATTTGAAGGAAAGATTTTCAAAGTATATTTCAATGTCATAAAAGTTCTTATATTATAAGATTTAGTTAAATTATATTTTCGGTATTAATTATTACTTAGCAATGAATGTGATAGACATAATCCTGATTTATTACCCTCTTCAACTATATTCGTTATAAAAATTTAATCGCCATCTATGAAAGCTCATTTCCTCGAAGAAGCAATAACTGTCAACATATCGTCACGTGACCTGCAGCGAAAGTGTTAAAGGCGTCATTTATTGTAACTACCATCGTAGAATGATTTTCCTCTTATTGCCAACGCATTTCCAAAAAGGGCCATCAAGACCGCTGTAAAGGAAAAGTGACTTTTAATAATGGCAATATTTCAAATGCTGATATCGTGAAAAAGACCCTGCATTATGTTCTGCTTTAGGAATGGTTGCAAATATTAAATAATGAGATTCAGCTGATAATAACGACAATTTGAATAGAAAAATCACATTTGAAATTTTAAGATTTAAATCAGGGGTGACCAACCCAAATGATCTTGCTGGTCACTGGAAATGCAGCTTAACTCCGCGGGCCGCCTATATAATTATATATCCCCATATTAGATTTAGACCCCCTATAGACATTTTTTGGAGTGAAAAACTAAAAATTGATGAGCATTATTATGTTTACTATTCATTCTTACATGTAAACATAGATACTATAATGGTAATGATACTAAATGTACATTGTAAAGAAATATATAACGCTCAAAATGAAATATAAAAAACATATAAATATGAATGAAATATTAAAAATGAAATCATTAAAAAATGTTTATTTTACTAGTGCAATATGTTTGAGCGTTTTTTGTGTTTTTCCAATTTCATTTTCGAAAAAAAAACTGTTCTCAAGTGTAATTCAAACCAAAAGCGCTACCAACTTTTTGAGCCAGATTTCTCAAATTGGAAAATTTCTCTCTTGTGACGTAAGTGTTATAAAAAAATATCTTTGATTCTGATTTTTCAAAAATGTGTTTTTATTCAATATTGCATTGTAAGTCAACCAGTATATTCTGGGATATTGTGGGTCCGACTCGATTCCAAAAAAAAGGGCAGATGAATATATTTTTAAAATTTTGTTGTATTCGTAAATCTAAATTGCTGAATCGACTTTCAAAAGCAGCTCTTTTCAATTCTTTAGCCATTATATAATACATATACACTCATGTTCATAAATTAAGGATAATTCAGAATCACACAGAAATTGAACTCTAAAATAAAAATTTCACCTGTAGAATTATCACACACATCTTGAAGAAGAATATGCAAATTACAGGAAACCACCAGATGGCGCAGATAGTACGTCACAATGACGAGAGTGTAAGAGAGGGGTATATAAGGAACGGTGGCAAAGAAGTAAAATTGTTCACAAGCGCTTTAAAAGCCTTTCAGTGCAATAACCGCATAGTTACGGCACAAAGGAAGCCTTTGGAGGATTTTTTACGTGGTAGAAATATCGGACGACTGGAATGTACCAGTCGTCCGATAATTCTACCACGACTGGACGTACCCAGCTGGAAGTATCCGAGGAACTTGGAATCGCCCAGAGTGTCATCTCCATTCTTTGTCAACGATTCCAAGATGATGGTAATGTCAGTAGATGTTACAGCACAGGTCGCCCACGAGTTACAACGCCGAATGAGGACCGGTATTTAGCAGCTACTGCCAAAAGAAACAGACGGAGCACAGCATCAGACCTGTCTCGTCAGCTCTCTTCAGCTACCGGTACGACAGTTTCGAGGCAAACCATGTACAGACGCTTAGGGCACATTGGTCTATAGGCTCGTAGGCCTGTCAGATGTGTTCCACTTACCGCAACTCACTGTCGCCTGCGATTAACCTGGAGTAGAGAGCATGCATTGTGGACACCGCAACAGTGGTCTGGTGTGACGTTTTCCGACGAGTCCAGGTTTAGTTTACAGTCTGATTCTCGCCGGACTTTCATATGGAGAGCGCCAGGTACCCGTTACCACGAAGAGAACACCATTGAACGACACCGTTACGGTGGTGCAAGATGGTTCGTTTGGGGAGGAATTATTCTTGGTTCCAGAACTGACCTGCATGTTCAGAGTGTAACGATGACAGGCCACATCTATCGGGATGTCATTCTAGAACATCATGCACGTTTGTTTCGGTGCGCCATGGGTGCTGAATTTCTGTTTATGGATGATAACGCCCGTCCTCACCGTGCAAACATTGTAGACGAATGCCTTCAATTGGAGGATATCACCCGTATGGATTGGCCAGCATACTCACCGGACTTGAATCCAATAGAGCATGTGTGGGATATGCTTGGCCGATGAATTGCAGCCCTTCAACCCCCTCCCACCTGTCAACCGAAACTTCGGAGGGCATTGCTTGATGAGTGGTGTAATATTCCCCAAGATCAGATTGATAATTTGATACTCAGCATGCCTAGGCGTTGTAAGGCCTGTATTGCAGACATATTACATAGACTCCATATTAACCATCATACTAACCATGTTATACTGTTTTTTTAAATAGGTTCTTTTTTCAAATTTGCTCCAGGGAGTAAAAAAATGGCAAATTTTATTAATTATGTCAAACATATAACATCTTTTTTGCTCTTTACCTTTTGTTTAATAAATAGACTTTACAAATAAGTCAAATTTGTTTTGCTTCTGTCTCTTTCTTTGCCTGAACTTCATTATCCTTAATTTATGGACATGAGTGTATTTATAAAAGTGTGATAAAACTCACACTTTTTTCAAGGCAGGCCGTGGGTTGGCCACTCAGATGGCCTGATTTAGACAGATGGGCATCCGAATAATTTAATAGACTACCACTTTGATGCTACTCGACCTCTATAAAATGCTATAATGGGAATAATAAATGAACATGTTGAACAAATTTTCTTTTGGAAAATGTAAAAAAAAAAAAAAATGTGGACATAATAAAGCAATTGTTTAGGAAGAAACGTAACTGAATTATGTTATTTCGTTCGGAATGTTTTTCAGTGTCACGAATTTCAAAAATAATTCTCATACATTCTGTATTTTTCAAGATGTATCAAACCCAGTTTATAAATTTACTTTATCCCCTCTGTTATGTCAAAATGACTTCTAGAGAAATAACTGCAGCAAGGTTTTCCCTTAATTTTCTTACTCACTGACGCGCAACCATAATAAATAAAACGTCATTTCTCATTAAAAAGGATCAATTCCCGTCCGTCCAAAGAAATGAAACCTGGGCTGCCAGGACGTGTTCCACTGGAAAAGGCCCGGAAAGCTTGTCCTCATGGCACATTGATTCCGACCGATGCTACTGAATTCACCCATTCCGGCATATTGATTTCCTTCCTCCTTCACCATGTCCAAAGAGAAAGGAAAACCAATCCGGGGTATACTTTTCGTCTCGGTGCTCTCGGATTCTGTTTTGGAAAAGTGCAGCTGCTTCGAATCAGCGGGGAATTCTTCAAACACAATTAACCAACCTCTAGTTTACCATCTAGCCACGACGTCCTGCAAGATGGAGAAGAAAAAAAAATAAAATAAATAAATAAAAACTCAAAAAAGAACACATTCCCCAAATGTCTACAAGCTAAGTGTGTTGACTATCGCAAACGAATATGTGTGCCAAGAGTCAATATTTAATCCGTCTATTAATAACCAAACAAATGTGCCCGGTTTTGAAAAAGTATTTCTACCACCGTGTTGCGCACACTGTATTTCGCTTTTACTATTTAAATGCTTGCGTTACAGTTCTAATTAAATATGCTGTAGCATTTGGAACTAATATTTGATTAATTTGCAGAATAAACAAGCACTTATATGCTCCCTTTGACTATATGTAGAACTATCTAACCATTTTGTAAATTTGCTTATGGATAGACACCTAAGCGAATTTTAAAATGGTAATGGGAATCACTGAATTTATTTAAAGGACTGCATTAGCGTTTTTGGAATTATAAGCGTTATTGTTAGTTATTTATTTTGACTTGAGTAGCAAATATTAATTAATACTGCTATATTTAAGCATTTTCTAAAAATTAGATTATTAAATGAATATGATTATGAACGTGAAATGTGTTATGAAAAAAGTGATATTTGGTTTATAAAATATATATGAACACATTTAACGCATTTTTAACTTTTACATTGGAAAATTTTGTTCTTTGTCCAATATGACTTATGATATATTTTGCCAAGATACTTTTTTTCCCAGAAATGTAGATATTGTAGATTTCACTTCAAATGGAACATTTGTGGAACAGAAATTGTATTGAAATTGAACAATTTGCTCCCATATGATTGAAACTAATAATGCGGGGCTGATGGCCAATAGTCTAGCGCTCTGGGCTCGTTACCACAGGTTTCGGGTTCGAATCGCTGCAGAGCCATGGATGATTGTAGTTGTTCGGCATCCACTTTAAGCCGTAGGTCCTGATTTCATATGACGGTAGAGCGTCACGGGCCCCAATCAGACTTTTTCTCACTCACATCGGTCCCAAATTGTAAAGGGGTAACTCAGCTCTTGGCATAGTTATGTGGCGAGGTGTAGTAGCAGTACTGGACTGAAACCAATAATGTAATATTCTAGTTTAAAAACTCATCGTGTCTATGCGCAGCACAGATACACAACACGTTCACCGAGCTCCTTAGATTTCGAAATTGTGCGGTTCAGTTCAGAAGCCATGTCCAAATTGGCCTGACGTATAGTATGTTGAGTTTATGAAGATTAAGATTTGGTTTAATTTGTCGCTCTATAAACATTTCGTACACACTTTGGGCTAATTACACCGCGATCTTGAGTTTAACGTGGATCCCGAGCCACTCACAAACATCCATTACACTTAGAGCATTTAAACCTGAAGTCTCTGATACCAAAGGCCTATGACGATTGTGAATATGAATGATAGGAACTCCATGCGATGCTTCCGTGTTTATTATGGTCATTTGCAAATCTATAGGAGCAAGATTCAGCGTGATTCCGGAGACACTTCAGAGAAAAAGAAAAACACTTCGAATCTATTGGTTGCAGAGCTCTCTCTTTTTTACCAAAAAAAAAAAAAACTCCTTTTAAGAAAATCTCTCATGAATGGGGACAGCTTCCCTCCCGTCTCATTAGAATAAGCATTTCTTGGGTCGCGGTCTATTACCAATAACAATAGGACAAGACATGGTATAGTTCATCTTCAGTCTGCAGTTGTTTCGACCTGTAAAGGTTGCACAGACATTCGCTCATTTCCTCATTACTAATATACATGACTCTGAATATCTGCTATCAGATTTGAGTCTTGTTCTCATTAGTACTAAACACTAATTGCATGTAATATAACAACCCACTACTGCTTGTCTGCTGTCAGATTTGAGTGATAAGTTGTTATATAATTTTCAAATAACATACATTCCTCTCTCCTGGGAATAAATTGATAAAACTCTTACCGTGAGAAACAAATGTTACACTACGCATTATCTATATCATAGGCATTCCTTTAATCAGTTAATGTTTCCTTAAAACACTTTATGGGCACATTTAAGGAAATTAAAGCATCTATTTATAAATATGGTTAGTAAAACTTCTACTATCTTTATGAAATTAAAACATTTTATATTCTACACAGAGAAAGAAAATAACACAATATTTTAAATAATCATTCTTTTCACAATAAAGGACAACAGATTAAATCAAGACAGCCCATTACCAGTTTGTGAAGCTACATTTGCAAACTAAAAAAAACATTGTTAAATCTACTATTAAACGCTTTTTTAAAGCATTTTTAATAATAGAAATTTAAACTATCCTTAAACCTTTCTTTTTTCATCTGCATACATATTCCAATTCGCTACGCAAACAGCGACAAATTAAATGTCATCCTTTCGGAATCACCTTACAATACCTTCTTATATGTTTCCTGCAAGAAGAAATAAAGGAAAAAAAAGAAACAAATCGAGTCTATAACAACTCCGAAAAGACCAGTGATTTCCAAAGAAAACGGACTGAAAAATGCCAATAACGACCCTTCTCAGCTACTCACTAGAACGGGTTAAAATATGACAAATGATACTTCTTCAAACTACGATATGTATTATGCCTTCTTTCAAAATCCATTATTTTCAAAAAGGCGTTCACATAAGGGGACAAAAAGGAAAAGCGAAAACTATGGATAATAAAGCCCAGACTCTTGATTTCTTTTTTCTTTCTTCATATTTACGTGCTGATTTTCTGTTCATATCCCTTTCTACAATGTGGTCTCCAAGACAGAAGACGATTTCTCATTTCCATTTATGAATTGTAGATTTGAATGTTAAAAATGATGATAATGCGCGTCATTGAGTACTTAAAAAAGATTTTTTCAACCCTTAATATCTTCAAATCAACATCCCTTTTTTCTTATTTAATTTTTTTTAAATTTTTTTGAGAGGAGAAATGGTCAATAAGGGAAAAGGGGGGGGCAGGGAGAATTCTTCGATGTTTTTGTTCGCCGATAAAACATTTGTTACAAGCGCTCGATGCAGCTCTCTGACGAGAAAATGGAACCGATATTGTTTGCATCTGAAGTGGAAGAGAGCACATTCTTGAGTAAATGAGTCACAAAAATGGTGTATTAAAGCTTTTTTCGAAAAGGTTATTAAAGTTTTGATGTGAAATTTTAATTTAGGTTCAGGATAGGTTTTGGAAAGGTTTTGAGAATGTGGGAATGCACGAAATAATTTTGTTCAAAAAGTACTTTTTTAGTAATCAGTGCTATATTATGGGAAACATAACGAAAGGAAAATTTTGATCAATATAAATGATTTGAAAACTGAATTAGTTACATGAATATGCATTAATTACACTACATAATAATTTTAATGTATTTGTATGAGTGAAATCTTTGAAATCAAACTCGTAATTGCAATGATCTATACAAATTGATGTACAATATTTTTTCAGAAATAAAAATTTTGCATTGCTAATTTTAATAATTTGTTAGAGGATATGAATAGTCTGAGGGATATCACATTGGTTTTCATAAGCAGACAGGTATGATTTGAAAGCCGGCAAGAGAAGTATTACTAAATACTCATATATGTATTCCAGGGATGGGCAAGATAAATCCGTATGCCTGCAGTTAGTTCTTAACGTTGGGTTAAAAAAAAGCGCGCAAATCTCTTTGATGTTATCGCTGTGGCAAAATATGGATAGATGTCGAATGCTATTTGTGGTACACCTAGGTAATTAATACTGAAGTATTTACGTACATGTGTTTTAGTGACTAAGTGAAAGTTCCAGTAATCCGATTCAACAACACTGTCGTTGTGTTCATAATTCTTTTAAAAATAGAATACTATAACTTTTATAGCACATTTATGTTGAACTAATGCAGCTGGTAATACAGAGACAGTTACTCTTTATGCAATAAGCAAGGACTCCACCGCTGTCACTCATTTAACACTACCCACTACATAGGTGGCACGTTGCACCTTGAATGTATTATACGAAAGCGAATAACACTACCCCCACAGCACTCTACTATGCTTTTTAGACCGGGACCTACTTATTAAAGTGGATACAGAATCACCAGAAAGTTACATGGTACCGCCGAAACCTGTGGTACCGAGCGTCAGAGTGCTAGACACTCGGTCATCAGACCCTCCTGATATTTTTATCACCCAATTACCGCCAGTTACCCTGTTACTGGGGGTAACATGGTACCCAGAAATTGTTACCCCCTCAGTTACCTTCTATCACTGATATTGTTATAAAGAGCAGCTGCATCGGCATCTGTAAGAAAATGAAAATATTTTATGGTAATAAAATTTCCTCTTACAGTGGTCAGATAGAAAATATAATCTTAAAATTATTTTTCAGTACATTATTTAATTAAAATAGTTATTTAAAAATGCATTATTTATTTTATAATATATGACACCATAGATAGAATTAATTATACAGCCAAAATTAAACACTTTCTTCTTTATGTATACATTTTAAGTAAGAAAGACTGATAAATTTATTCATGAAAGCACAGTAAAATCGTTTCCTTTTTAAAAAAATTATAATACATTAAATTTCTTTTGTTTTATTATTATGTAGAAACGTGCCAAAAGAAATCTTAAAAACTGTGATTCAACGCAACCTAATCAAGACGTGGAAAGTTTGGATAAAAAGTGGAGGTACAAGTTCACATGATATCCACATCTGCCTTACGCCAGCCATAAATTAGTTTTTAAGAACTAAAGTGGGATTCTCCAGAACGAAAATTTCCGAAGACTCTCCCTTCGGTTATAAAAAGCGAATTTCCCAAAGAAGGGAGGGAGAAGTGAAGTGAAGCGGAATGGGCCCAATGGTGTGAGACAGAACAAACTGCTGCCTTAAATCACACGCGATCCCTTCACGTGAAAGCGCAGCGCAGAACTTGTTGGGGCAATCAAATATCTTCCTGTGTCTCATAAAGCCTCGTGGTTGACACCGTTCTCTCGCGGATTTATTTCTAAGAGATGTAAATAGTTCGAAGCAGGGAAGATTCGTGACATGGAGATCCAGATAAAGAGATTAAATCTGCCCTAGGGGGAACTGCATCTGTAACTGACGCGAGTTTAAAACTGATGAATGTCGTTGGAAATTGTATTGGCACAGATTGAGCGATTGTTCTTGCTTACGGGATCTTTGAATATGCACGCAACGTATTTGGGAGTTTATTAATAAATAATATGCAGCAGTCGGATAGACTTCTTTTACATTAAATATACTTAATTGTTACAAATTGTGAGGAAATCTCTATTCATTCCAACTATTGTTCGATACAATAACTCACTTATATTTCGGAATGTCAGTGAAGGTTTCGAAAGCTTCTTTTAAAATGATTAAGTCCTCTAAGAACACTTTTGCAATTTAAAAAGGACTCTTAATGTACAGATTACTAATGTTAAAGTATTAAACTAGTCCTGATGGCCGAGTAACAGCGCTCTGGTGCTTGGTGAAACAGGTTTCTGTTTCGAGACCCGGCGTTGCCATGTAAGCTTGTAGTGGGTCAGAATACACTTTAAATCATAGTTCCCTATCTAATATAGCTGTTGGGCGTATGACTAACATTCTTCAGTAATCTACCAGTAGACAGACGGCCTTGATCTACAATGGGGCTGTTGCCACAATGATGATGATGATGACGAAAATATTAGCCTGCCTATTATGAACAACCTATTTATTATCATTCAAACTGTAAATGTGTGTGGAAAGTGATGTTGGAAGGGATGTCTAAGTAGTCAGTCACGCATTAGAGGCTAAAGAGTTGCTCTGAAATTATAATGCTCTTTTACTGTTACTATAAATCGGGTGCTTCTACTGATAATTGTGTGGAGTAAAAGGTTAGAAGATAGTTGTAAAGTTTTGTGGCTTTGAATTTATATCTTTATTAACTATTGAACGAAAATTTTGTAATATGAGTTATAGAGATGATAGTTCTGCAGGGACTTCAAGCCCCCTAATATAAAAATGCAATCTAATGGGCCTCTAACGGATGAGGAAATTGCAAATGCGTGGACTGAGCTTTCCAATGAGTACCCGATTGATAAGACTTATGACGGCGATGAAGAATACATTCCACCTCCACGATACCCATGATTTCATTGTAACCAACTTATATTAATTTATTCATATTAAAAATTCGCTACTGATGAAGTGTGATTCAAACATAATGCAACTTGCCAATTCTTTTCATTATTTTATTTCATTTTTACGCATCGTACACCAGTGCGTAACATGGAATTTAGGAAATAATTTTTCTCCTAATGCCTATCATGCGCTTGCGCATAATGAAAATTTTCTATCTGGAAAAGATTAAATATTAGTTAGCAATCAATATGATACACGTAATCCTGATTTATTACCACTTTTCAATAATATTCGTTATTAAAATTTAGCCGCCAACTATGAAAGCTCATTTCCAAGGAAAGGCAATAACTGTCAACACATCCTTACGTGACCTGCAGCGAAAGTGGTAAAGGCGTCATTTACTGTAACTGCCGTCATTGAAAGATTTTCATCTTAATGTCAACGCATTTCCAAAAAGAGCCAAAAGCTATCAAGTCCGCTATAAAGGAAAAGTGACTTTTAATAATGGCAATATTTCAAATGCTGATATCGTGAAAAAGACCCTGCATTATGTTCTGCTTTAGGAATGCTTACAAATATTGAATAATGAAATTCAGCTGATAAGAAGGACTTTTTGAATATAAAAAAATTGAAATTGAAATTGTATAGATTTAGGCAGATGGGCATCAGAATAATTTGTTAGACTACCACTTTGAAAGGGCCTAATGGCAGAGTAGGTAGCGCTCTGGTGCTCAATACCACATGTTTCGGATTCAAGTTCCACAGGCGGGGGCCTGATGGCCGAATGGCTAGCGCTCTGGAGTTCGGTACCAGAGGTATCGGGTTCAAATCCCGGCTTTGCCCATGGGTGTGGTAGTGGTTCGGAATCCACTTTAAGCTGTAGGTCCCGGTCCTAATAGGATCGTAGAGCGCTGCGGGGACATTGTTATTCCGCGTCCGTGGCTTACCATCAAGTTACACGCGCCCCCTGGGTAATGCAAAGTGAGTAACATCGGTGCAGCCCTTATGGCGAAAGATCACGGACTATTTGCCAGCTGCATTAGAAGAAGAGTTCCAGAGGCGCCATGAAAGTTTGTAGTTGTTCAGAATGATTTTCATCTTAATGTCAAAGCATTTCAAAAAAGAGCCAAAAGCTATCAAGTCCGCTATAAAGGAAAAGTGACTTTTAATAATGGTAATATCTCAAATCTGATATCGCGATAAAGACGCTAGATCAGGCGATTCTGTGCTATAGGAATGCTGGCAAATATTGAATAATGAAATTCAGCTAATAATAATGATAATTATTTTAATATAAGAAATTTAATTTGAAAATGTAGACATTTAAGCAGATGGGTATCAGAATGATTGGTTAGACTACCACTTTGATGATACTCGACATATATGCACCGTTTCTAATACAGTTCGAGTAATATCACAGTGGTTGTTTACAGGTTTTTGTATAAAAGTGGTAATTAGTGGTAGTTTGGTGGTGGTAATTTAATCGATGAAAACTATGGTTAAATTGAATGAATTACGCTTCGAATTTCTTCCATACCCGCAATACTCTCTTGATCTGGCCCTTAGCGACTATTGGCTTTTTGCAGACATCAAAAAGATGACCAGGGAAAGAAATTTGGCTCGAAAGAAGAAGTGATTTCTGGAATTGATACCTTTTTTGAGAGCAAAGGCAAATCGTTCAACGAAAAAGGTATCAAAAAGTTAGAGGAGAGTCGGAATGAATGCATGACTGCTGAAGGAGAGTATGTAGTCGAATTTCTAAAAAACACTTGTTTTTACCAGACCAGAGACTTATTGAGTGATGTGCTAAATTTTCCAGTATTACCGAGAAGTACAACAAATTGCCTTTGATATCTAATCCATATTTTGTCATCATCACTTTAAATAAACACCCATAGGAGAAAAAAAGAATATTTGCACTCTTTCTCTCAAACTCAAAGGAATGACCTTCCTATAAGCATACGGATTTATCTTTTAGACATTCAAAAGACACATTTCTGCTTAAGAAAACCAATGAGATACCCATCAGATCACTCCGGTTACACAGAACAAGTATTATATTCTCTATCAAATTATTAATTGGCAATGTAGAATATTTTTTAAAAAAATTATTTTACATCACTTTGTGTAAATTATTTCAATTACACAAAGCGATGTAAAAAATTCAAAGATTCAAAAGATTTCATTCATACAAATACATTTTGAAAGAACATATACGTGTAATTAATTCTTTGTTTAAGTTATTTATCACCATTTTTAAATCCTTATGGTTCCCATAATATTCTATTGCTTACAGAAAAAAGTACTTATGATCGAAATTCTTTCGTGCAGTTCCACATTCTCAAACCTTTTCCAAAAAACCCATCACCAGCCTAAATTAAAATCTCACATCCCAACTTTAATAACCTTTTCGAAAAGCTTTAATACACCATTTTTGCGATTCATTTACTTCAACAATGTGCTCTCTCTATTTCTCTTCAAATGCAAACAATATCGTATACCATTTTCCCTTCATAAGATTCATCGAGCGCTTGTAATAAATGTTTTATCGGCGAATAAAAACATCGAAGAATTCTCTTCCTTCCATTTCCCTTATTGACCATTTCTCCTCACAAAAAAATAAATAATAAAATAATGAAATAAAATTTAAAAAATGGATGTGATTTGAAGATATTAAGGAGAGAAAAAAAGTCTTTTTTAAGCATTCAACGACAGGCATTATCATCATTTTTAACATTCGAATTTACAATTCATAAAAGGAAATGAGAAATCATCCTCTGTTCTGGAGACCGCATTGTAGAATGGGATATGGACAGAAACTCAGCACGTAAATATGAAGAAAGAAAAAAAGAAATCAAGAATCTGGGCTTTATTATCCACATTTTCGCTTTCCTTTTTGTCCCCTTATGTGAACGCCTTTTTGATAATAATGGATCTTGAAAGAAGACATAATGCATATCGTAGTTTGAAGAAGCATCATTTGTAATATTTCCACCCGTTATAGTGCGTAGCTGAGAAGGGTCGTCATTGGCATTTTTCAGTCGATTTTCTTTGGAGATCACTGGTGTTTTCGGAGTTGTTATAGATTCGATTTGTTTCTTCTTTTTTAATTTTTTTCCTACTTTATTTTCTTCTTGCAGGAAACGGATAAAAATAATAATGTATTGTAAAGATATCATTGACTATTCCGAATAGATGACATTTAATTGGTCGCTGTTTGCGTAGTGAATTGGAATATGTATGTAGTTGAAGAATAAAAAAAGGTTTAAGAATAGTTTAAAATCCTATTATTAAAAAAGCTTTAAAAAGTGTTTAACACTAGATTGGAAAAATATTTTGGTTGCAAATGTAGCTTCAGAAACTGGTAAATGGCTGTTCTGACTTAATCTGTTAGAATTTTTTCAGAAAAGAATAATTATTTAAAATATTGTATTTTTATTCTTTAAATAGAGTACGAAATGTTTTAATTAAATAAAGATAAAATTTACATTACTAGAACTATACATTACCCTTACTTTAATATTTACTACTCCAAATCAAAATAAATTAACAAAAATTAACGCTTATAATTCAGTTGCTAATGCAGTTGTTTAAATGAATTAAACGTAATATATATTTGTTTATCCTTCAGTGATTCCCATTACCATTTTATAATCCGAGCAGTTGTCTATCCATAAACAAATTTATGAAAGGGTTAGAGAGTTCTACATTTTGCCAAACGGCGCATATAAGTGCTTGTTTAGTCTGCAAATTAATCAAATATTAGTTCCAAATAATACAGCATATTTAATTATAACTGTAAAGAAAACATTTAAATAGTAAAAGGGAAAGACAGTGTGCGCAACACGGTGGTGGAAATGCGTCTTTCAAAACCAAGCTGATTTGTTTGGTTATTAATAGATGGATTAAATATTGACTCTTGGAACACACATTCGTTTGCGATAGTCAACACACTTAGCTTGTACAAATTTGGGAATGTGTTCCTTTGTGTGTTTTTATTTATTTGATTTATTTTTTTCCCCCATCTTGGAATGACGTCGTGGCCAGATGGTAAAACGGAGGTGGGTTCATTGTGTTTGAGAATTCCTCGCTGATTCGAAGCAGCTGCACTTTTCCAAAACAGAATCCGAGAGCACCGAGACGAAAAGTATTCCCTGGATTGGTTTTACTTTCTTTTTGGACATGGTGAAGGAGGAAGGAAATCAATGTGCCGGAATGGTTGAATTCAGTAGAATCGGCCGGAATCAATGTGCCGTGATGACAAGTTTTCCGGGCCTTTTCCAGTGGAACACGCCCTGTCAACCAAGAGGTTTTCACTTCTTTGAAAGGACAGGAATTGGTTTTATTTATTACGGTCGCGCGTCAGTGAGTAAGAAAATTATGGAGAACCCTGCTGCAGTTTTAGTTCTCTAGAAATTATTTTGGCATAACAGGGAGGAAATAACTGTATAAACTTTGTTTGATAAGTCTTGAAAAATACAGGATATATGAGAATTATTTTTGCAATTTGTGACACTGGAAAATATATATTTCTTGCTCAATCAACAGCTTTATTGCTCCACATTAAAAATGTTTTTACAATTTTATTTGCAAGAGAAAATTTAAATAAGTTTTTGAACAAAAAAATTATTCACACTAAATTTAGAAATATTTAATATATCGATATCGATAGGTCGAGTATCATCAAGGTGGTAGTCTAACCAATTATTCTGATGCCCATCTGCCTAAATCTGTACACTTTCAAATGTGATTTTTATATGTAAGTAGTCGTTATTATTTATCAACTAAATTTCATTATTTACAAGCATTCCTACAGCAGAACAGAATCGCACGATGAAGCGTTTTTTTTTTTTTTTACGATATCAGATTTGAGATACCATTATTAAAAGTCACTTTTCCTTTATAGTGGTTTTGTTGGTCCTTTTCGGAAATGCTTTGGCAATAAGAGGAAAATCATTCAACGATGGCATTTACAATAAATGACGACTTTACGTCTTTCCGTGAAAGTCACGGTAGTATGTGTTGACAGTTATTGCCCCTCCATAGAAATGAGCTTTCCCACAAGGTGGCTAAATTTTTATAACGAATAGGATTGAAAAGTGATAATAAATCAGGATTGTCTGTATCCTACTGATTGCTAAGTAATAGTTAGGTTTTTTCTGATAGAAAATTTGCACTATGCGCAAGTCCATATAGTACTAGAAGCAAAATTATTTCCTAAATTCCACATTACTTGCAGGTGCACAATGCGTAAAAAGGAAATAAAATATTTAAAGTAAGTGACAAAATGCATTGTTTTTGTAAGATACTTTATCAGTAATGAATATTTAACATGAATGAATTATTAAAAGTTGGTTACAATGAAATCATGGTAATTTTGGGGAGGGGATGAATTCTTCATCGCTGCCATAACTCTCATCACTGCGTAACTCATCCGAAAGCTCAGCCAGGAAATTTTTAATTTCCTCATATGTTAGTGGTTTATTAGAGTACATTTTATCTATTTAGGGGGCTTGAAGGCTCTGCAGAACTATCTCTATAACTCATATTACAAGATTTGTTCAATAATTAATAAAGATATAAATTCAAAGCCACATAACTTTACAACTATCTTCTAACCTTTTACTAAACACAATTATCAGAAGAAGCACCCAATATAAAGTGACAATTAAAGCGCAGCATTTTAATTTAAGAGCAAATCTTCACGCGCTAACGTGTGACTGGCTCCTTAAACAACACTTCCAAAATCCCTTTTCAAACAAATTTATAGCTTGAATAATAATAGATAGGTTGTTCATAATAGGCAGGTTAATATTTTCATCATCATCATCATTATCATATTTGGAGCAGCAGCCCCTTTGCAGGCCAAGGCTATCTGCCTACTGGTAGATACTGGCAGAAATGTTTTCCTTTTTACGGTTTAAGGTTGTTAGTCATACGCCCAACAGATATATTAGACCTGCGTCAACGAGCGACAGAGCGCTATCACTCGGTCATCCATGCCCCATTTAATACTTTACCATTAGTAATAAGTACATAATTAAGCTGTTTTTAAATCACAAAAGTTTTCATGCAGGACTTTTAAAAGGAGCTTCCGGAACCTTCACTGACATTTCATAATATGGATTAGTCATTGTATCGAACGACAGTCGGAGCGAATACAGATTTTCTCATAATTTATAACAAGTAAGCATCTTTAATGTAAAAGAAGCCGATCCGAATGCTCCATATTATTTATTACTAAACACCCAAAATATGTTGCGCGCATTCAAAGGTCCCGTAAGCAAGAAGCGGTAAGCGCTCATCCCGGCCGAAAGAGCTTGAATCGGTGCCAATACAAATTCCAACGACATGCATCAGTTTTAAACTCGCGTCAGTTACAAATGCAGTTCCTACTGGAGTAGATTTAATCTCTTTATCTGGATCTCCGTGGCCCGGTGTCACGAATCTTCCCTACTTCGAACAATCTACATATTTCCGAAATAAATCCGCCAGCGAACGGTGTCAACCACGAGGCTTTATGAGACACAGGAAGATATTTGATTGCCCCAACAAGTTCTGCGCGGAGCCTTTCCGTGAAGGGATCGCGTGAGATTTAAGGCAGCAGTTTGTTCTGCTCACACCATTGGGCCTGTTCCGCTTCACTTCACTTCTCCCTCCCTTCTTTGGGAAGTTCCTTTCTTATACTTCGGAAATTTTCGTTCCGAAGAATCCCACTTTAGTTCTTAGAAGCTAATGTATGGCTGCCGTAAGGTGAAAGTGGATGTCTAGTGAACTTGCACCTCCACTTTTTATCCAAATTTTCTGCGATTAGGTTGGGTTGAATCGCAGTTTTTAAGATTTCTTTTGACACGTTTCTGCATAATTAAGAACAAAAGAAATTTAATGTGTTGAATTTTTTTAAAGGAAATGATTTTATTGTACTTTTATGAATAAACGTATCAATCTTTCTTATTGAAATATATATATATATCTAAAGAAAGTGTATAATTTTTTACTATATAATTAATACTTTTTATAATGTTATCTATTATAAAATAAATTATGCATTTTTAAACAAGTATTTAAATTAAAAAAATGTGTTTAAAAATATTTTAAAAAAATTACATTGCAATATTTTAATTTTTTTACCGATGCAGCTGCTCTTTATAATAATATTAATGTTATAAATATATATTTTTTATTTCCAATGACAAGGCAATACAGAAAAGAGAAAAATACAGCACAAAAAAAAAAAAAGAATACGTACACGAAATAGTTCAACAAAGTTGACCGAAGTCATTGCCTTAAGAGTTCTCTAGTTTCCCAGTATGTCACCGTCTCGGATTCGCCATGAATTGCCAAACAACAGTGGAAATGAGCTCGGTTCATTAATTCTGCCAAATCACAAAGAGTGAAGTTGTTGGATCAAAAATCCCAATGCGATGTAGATGTTCACCTTGATAGTCGTGACCCGTTAAAAGCGGAACTGAGCAACATCTACACGCTACGGACCAACTGAAACTGAGAGAAGATTTTAACTTTCCATCGGTCTGTATTCAGTCAAGCAATTGTAATTTATAATATTTAGTCATAGTCCTTGTGATATACAGCTTTTCAAAATAGTATGGTAATGTTGAGCATATTGATTAGAGTAACTCCGACACTAAAAATCTTCATGTGTGAATTAGATTAGAATGAGTTTTTTTGTATAAAGAAAAGCCACCAGCATTCCATTGCAAGACACGCTGGCCAACTGGGCGACGTATTGGGTAGCTGCTAGAACTCATGTCGAAAACTTTTGACCACTTAGCCATATACAACGTTACCTAAGATGCACCACTAGGAGTAGGTCTACACTGCAACCCGTGCTACAAATATTATAGTATCTATTTTTTAAAAACATTATAAAAAGAACGATAGTGTTGTTGGTTCGGATTACTGGAAACTTTGATTCAACCCCTAAAACACAGATAATTAAATGCTTCAGCAATAACTACCAAGGTGTACCACAAATAGCATTCGACATCTAATAAATATTTTGCCGTCACCACAGCAATAACGTCGAAGAGATCTGTCCGATGTTTTTCTCGAATACAACGGAAGGATCTTCCTGCAGGCATACAGATTTATCTTGCCCGTCCCTGGCCAAAAGAATTTTAAATAAGGCATTGCTTGTCTGATTTCATATCATACATGTCTGCTTAGGAATACCAATCTGATATCCCTCAGGCCCCTCCATATCCTCTAACAAATTATTAAAATTAATAATGCAGAATATTCTTCTTAAAAATATTCTATATCACTTTGTACAGATTATCGCAATTACAAGTTTGATTTAAATGACTTCATTCATACCAAAATATTTAAAAGAACATATACGTGTAATTATTTGTTTCAATCATTTATTGATCACCATTTTTAATTCCATATGTTTCCCATAATATTGTACTGATTACTAAAAAAATTACTTATGAACGAAATTCATTCGTGCAGTTCCTCATTCTCACAACGTTTCCAAAACTCATCCTAAGAATAAATTAAAATCTCACATCACAACTCTAATAACCTTTTCGAAAAAACCTTTAATACACCAATTTTTGTAACTTCATTTACTCACTGTGCTCTCTCTCTTCCTCTTCAAATGCAAACAATAACGGTGCCATTTTCTCGTCAGAGAGCTCCATCGAGCGATTGTAATAAATATAGCGAATAAATATAGCGGCGAATAGAAACGTCGAAGAATTCTCCCCCCCTTTTTCTCTCATTGACTATTTCTACTCGTAAAAAAAAATGAATAATAAAAAAAAAATTTAAAAATGGATGTGATTTGAAGATATTAAGGAGAGAAAAAAATCTTTTCTAAGTACCCAATGGCAGGCATTATCATCATTTTTAACATTCGAATTTACAATTCATAAAAGGAAATGAGAAATAGTCCTCTGTCTTGGAGAAGACCACATTGTAGAAAGGGATATGGACAGACAATCAGCACGTAAATATGAAGTAAAAAAAGAAATCGAGAGTCTGGGCTTTATTATCCACGTTTTCGCTTTGCTTTTTGCCCCCTTATATGAACGCCTTTTTGATAATAATGGATCTTGAAAGAAGATGTAATGCATATCGTAGTTTGAAGAAGTATCATTTGTCATATTTCAAACCGTTGTAGTGCGTAGCTGAGAAGGGTCGTTATTGGCATATTTCAGTCCATTTTCTTTGAAAATCACTGGTCTTTTCGGAGTTGTTATAGACTCGATTTGTTTCTGTTTTTTTCTACTTTATTTTCTTCTTGCAGGAAACGGATGGAAGGAATAAGATATCGTAGACGATTCCGAATGATGGCATTTAATTTATCGCTGTTTGTGTAGTGAATTGGACTATGTATGCAGATAAAAAAAAAAAAAAAAAAAAAAAGGTTTTTGAACAGTTTAAATTCCTATTATTAAAAATGCGTTAAAAAGTGTTTAACTGTAGATTGGGACAAAATTTTGTAGTTGCAAATGCAGCTTCACAAATTGGTAATCGGCTGACTTTGACTTAGTCTGTTGTAATTTATTCTGCAGGAAGAATTATTTAAAATTTTGTGTGTTTTTTATCGCTAAATAGTATACGAAATGTTATAATTTTATAAAGAAAATGTAATTTGTACTAGCCATATACTTTAGAAATGCGGCATTTCATTAAACGGGCGCATAAAGTGTTTTAAGGAAATAGGAAATGATTATAGGAATGACTACGATATTGATAATGGGTATTGTAACAATGTTTCTGACGCGGGCAGTTTTGGAGTTGAATTCAAGGAGAGAGGTATGTATGTTATTTGAAAAAATATATATGAAAAACCCATCACTCATATTTGACATCAATCATGACATCAATCATATTTGACAGCAGACAGGCAGTATTATGGGTAGTTATATTACATGCAATTAGTGTTTTCATGAGAACAACCTGTCACTCACATCTGATAGCATCTGTCTAGATAGCATCGATCAACCGAAAGCATCTGTCCCTAGATATTTTTTTAAATCATGTATTGATCACCATTTTTAACTCCTTATGTTTCTCATAATATTGTACTGATTACAGGAAAAAAAGTTGTTATGAACGAAATTCTTTCGTGTACTTCCACATTCTCAAACCCCTTTCCAAACCTAAATTAAAATCTCACATCACAAACTTTAATAACCTTTTCGAAAAAGCTTTAATATACCATTTTTGTGATTCATTTACTTCAACAACGTGCTCTTTCTCTTCCTCGTCAAATTCAAATAATATCGGGCACCATTTTCTCGTCAGAAGATTCATCAAGCGCTTGTAATAAATGTTTCATCTGCGAACAAAAACATCGAAGAATTCTCTACGCCCTTTTCTCTTATTGACCATTTCTCCTCACAAAAAAAAGGAATAATAAAATAAGAAAAAATGGATGTGATTTGAAGATATTAAGGAGAGAAAAAAATATGTTTTAGGTACTCAACGACAGGCATTATCATCATTTTTAACATTCGAATTTACAATTCATAAAAAGGAAATGAAAAATCGTCCTCTGTCTTGGAGAAGACTACATTGTAGAAAGGGATATGGACAGAAAATCAGCACGTAAATACGAAGAAGAAAAAAAAGAAAACAAGAGTCTGGGCTTTATTATCCACGTTTTCGCTTTGCTTTTTGTCCTTTTATATGAACGCCTTTTTGATAATAATGGATCTTGAAAGAAGACATAATGCATATCGTAGTTTGAAGAAGTATCATTTGTAATATTTCCACCCGTTACAGTGCGTAGCTGAGAAGGGTCGTTATTGGCATTTTTAGTCCATTTTCTTTGGAAATCACTGGTCTTTTCGGAGTTGTTATAGACTCGATTTGTTTCTTTTTAAATTTTTCTGCTTTATTTCTTCTTGCAGGAAACAGACAGAAAGAATACGATATCGTTGACGATTTCGACTGGATGACATTTAATTTGTCGCTGTTTGCTCAGTAAATTGGAATATGTATGCAGATGAAAATGCAAAAAAGTGTAAGAATAGTTTAAATTCCTATTATTAAAAATGCTTTAAAAAGTGTTTAGCGCAAGATTTAGTGTGTTGTAGAAGTCTTTAATGCTACACAATTTATTAGTTGCAAATGTAACTTCACAAACTGGTAATCGGCTGTCTTGACTTAATCTATTAACATTTATTCAGAAAATTATTTAATTATTTAAAATAATACATTATTTTTTTCAGCATACAATATACGAAATGTTTAAATTAGATAAAGATAAATTTTACAGTTTTAGATATATACATTATAAATCATGGCGCAAAAGCCCGTTGTGGGCAATGGCCGTCTACCTACTGGTAGATTTCGAGAAAAGAGATGTTTTTCTTTTTACGGCGGTAGGATTATCAGATCTCCGCCCAACGCTCAATAGTGATATTAGGCCGGAACCTATTGCTTACAGTGGTATCCGAACCGGGACCTACGGCTTAAAGTGGATTCCGAACCACAACACATATCCGTTGCACCGCCGGGGCTCGTACCCGAAACATGTGGTACCGAGCGACAGAGCGTAAGCCACTCGGTCATTCAGGTCCATACATTATAACTACACATTTTAATTTCATTAAATGTGCCCATGAAGGGTTTTAGGGAAATATGAACTGATTAAATGAATGGCTACTATATAGATAATGGATATTGTAGCATTTTTTTCTCACGTAAGATATTTGGCATTTCATTGCCAGAAGTGAGGAAAATAAATTATTTAGCAAGTATATAATAACCCATCACCGAAATTTGACATCAGACAAGCAGTACTGTGGGTAGTTTATATTATATGCAATTAGTGTTTTGTACAAATGAGAACAACCAGTCACTCAAATATTCGGTATCATATGTAATGAGGAAATTATCGAAAGTCTATGCGACCTTCACAGGTCGAAACAACTACAGATTAAATATGACCTATATCGTGAGCTGCTCCATCGTATTGGGTGACAGACCACAAGCTGAGAAATGTTTATTCCAATGAGAAGTGAGGGAAGCTGACACTCTTGGCTAATTGTCATATAAGGATATTTTCTTCTTCTTTTTCTTGGCAAAAGATGAGAGAGAATTCTGCGACTAGTCGACCAGAAGTAGATTTGGATGGTAATCCGCCTGTTTCAAAAGTGAACTCCTTGTGGTTTCATGTATCACGTTTGATAATCAAGTCCGCCGAAAACCAGACAATTAAATTCGACGTACAGTAAAAATAACGTACCTTGGAGTGAACTGCACTTGTTATTTAATCGCGTATTTATGATCAAATTTTTTTTTAATTTTTATTTTCTTTAATATATATACTGTTTAAATTTAATTTCCTGAATATTCCATTACTGGTTTCAATCACATGGAAGGAGATGGTTTCTCCACAAGTGTGAATATTTGTGAAGAAATCCACAATGTCTACATTTTTTGAAAAACAATTCCTGCCAAAATACCTTCTAACATTAAACAAAGAACAACATTGTCCAATGTAAAACGGAAAAAATGCGTATAAAGTGTACATACATATTTCATCAATGTCACTTTTTTCTTAACACATTTCATTATCATAATCACATTCATTTAATACTCTAATTTTAGGTAAATGCTTAACTATAGCAGTATTAATTAATATTTTCTACTCAAATCAAAGGAAATAAACAACAATTAACGCTTATAATTTAAAAAAACGCTAATGCAGTCCTTTAAATGAATTAAACGTAATGTATATTTGTTTATCATTCAGTGATTCCCATTACCATTTTAAAATTCTTGCAGGTGTCTATCCATAAGCAAATTTACAAAATGGTTACAGATTTCTATACATATTATCAAAGGGCGCATAAGTGCTTGTTTATTTTGCAAATGAATCAAATATTAGTTCCAAATGCTAATCATCATATTTAATTAGAACTGTAAAGCAAACATTCAAAAAGTAAAAGCGAAAGACAGTGCGCGCAACACGGTGGTCGAAATGCTCTTTCAAAACCGGACAGATTTGTTTGGTTATTAATAGATGGATTAAATATTTACTCTTGGCACACAGATTCGTTTGCCATAGTCAACACACTTCGCTTGTAGACATTTGGGAATGCGTTCTTTTTGAGTTTTTATTTATTTATTTTATTTTTTTTCTTCTCCATCTTGAAATGACGTCGTGGACAGATGGCAAAACGGAGGTTGGTTGGTTCATTGTGTTTGAGAATTTTTCGCTGATTCAAAGCAGCTGCATTTTTCCAAAACAGAATCCGAGAAAACCGAGACGAAAAGTGTTCCCTGGATTTGTTTTCCTTTCTTTGTGTGACATGGTGAAGGAGGAAGGAAATCAATGTGCCGGAATGGGTGAAATCAGTAGCATCAGTCGCAATCAATGTGCCATTATGGTTCCAGACCTTTGCCAGTGGAACGCGTCCTGTCACCCAGGTTTAACTTCTTTGGAAGAACGGGAATTGATCTTTTTAATGAGAAATGACGTTTTATTTATTATGGTCGCGCGTCAGTGAGTAAGAAAATTAAGGGGGAACCCTGCTGCCGTTTGTTCTCTAGAAGTCATTGCGGTATAACAGAGTCTTAAAATCAGGTTTGATGAGTCTTAAAGTAGTTTTGATAAGTCTTGAAAAACTACAGAATGTATGAAAATTATTTTTGCAATTTGTGACATTGAAAAAATTTCTGAATGAAATAATATAATTCAATTATGTTTCAACAAATGCTTTATACAACAGTATTATTTGTCTACAAAAAATTTTTTTTACAATTCTATTTGCAAAAAAAGTTTAATTTGAATTAAACATTATTCACACGAAATTTAGAAACATTTAATATAGATCGAGTATCATCAAAGTGGTAGTTGTTGTTGTTCTAATGCAGCTAGCAATACAGAGACATTACGCTTTATGCCATAAGCAAGCACCGCTATTACTCATTTAGCGCTATCAGGGGGATATGTGTAGTTTGAAGATATGCTATGGAGGCGAGTAACACTACCTCCACAACTTTCTAAGTTCCTAATAGAAGGGGACTTACGTTTTAATATGGATTCCGGACCACTACAAACATCCATAGCACCGCCGGGACTCGAAACCGAAACCTGTGGTACCATCGCCAGGACGCTAGCCACTCGGCCATCAAGTCCTCTCAAAGTGATAGTCTAACCAATTATTCTGATCCTAAATCGATTCTTAAATCTATACAATTTCGAAATTAATTTTTTTTATTCAAATAGTCCTTCTTATCAGCTGAATTTCATTATTCAATATTTGTAAGCATTCCTAAAGCAGAACATAATGCAGGGTCTTTCTCACGATATCAGCATTTGAAATATTGCCATTATTAAAAGTCACTTTTCCTTTATGGCGGTCTTGCTGGCCCTTTTTCGAAATGCGTTGGCAATAAGAGGAAAAATTCAACGATGGCAGTTACAATAAATGACGCCTTTGCCACTTTCGCTGCAGGCCACGTGAGGATGTGTTGACAATTAGTGCCGCCGCCCCTGGAAATGAGCTTTCCGAGAAGACGACAAAATTTTTATAGCGAATAATATTGAAAAGTGGTAATAAATCAGGATTATGTATATCATACTTGCTAAGCAATAGTTAGGCTTTTTCTGATAGAAATCAGATGTGATAGTGATCTTATTTCTCACAATTTTTTCAACTTGCGCGCAGTGATCAGATCTGATTACTATACGCAAGTGCATGATAGGCACTAGAAGCGAGATTATTTACTAAATTCCACATTACGCACTGGTGCACGATACATGAAAGTAAAATAAAATGATGAAAATCATTAAAAAAATGCATTATTCAATTCCTTCTATTAGCTCACACTCTCGCTATTTATATCTTGTTCAAATTTTTAAACGTTCATAAAATACTTTTTATTCATCCCCTCAAGTTCAAGTACATTTTTTTTAACTTGTAGTGCATGACACTGGATGTTACTACAGTTTTTTTTCAATTATTAATTCAGTAATTAAAATTAATAAATTAATTTTAGTTTTTTTTTAGATTTAAGTTGCATATATCTACCAATAGATGGTGCCAGATAAACTTAAAAGATGAATGAAAATTATTTATAAAGGACTTTATGCAATAGAGTGAAAAAAAGTATGAATTGACTTAAAAATTTCTTTTTATATTACTTGTTTTTGTATAATACTTTATCATTAGTGTATATTTAATATGAAATCATGGGGAGAGATGTATTCTTCCTCGCTGTCATAACTGAGGTCACTCGGGTATTCATTCAAAAGCTCAGCTAGCAAATTTTCAATTTCGTCATCCGTTAGTGGTATATTAGAAACAGCCATGGTACCCCCGGTATTCGAACCAGAAACCTGTGGCACCAAGCGACAGAGTACTAGTCAGTCGGCCATCATGCCCCATTTAATATTTTACCATTATTAATCTGTACATTAAACTCTTTTTAAATAGAAAAACACATTCTTGCAGGTTTTAAGCATTATAAAAGGAGCTTCCGAAAACTAAACTGACATTCTGAAATACGAGTGAGTTTAGTATCATTATTATTATATTATATATGTTTAGGTATAAGAATAATAGTGAACATAATAATAACTGATTATGTTTCAATTTTTCACACAAAAAAAAAATGTCTTTAGTGGGTCTAAATTTGACGGATATATAATTTTATATGCGTGCTCTTTTAAGTGGCCTGTAAGATAATTTGGGATGGCCACCCCTAACAAGCATTTTAAAAGAAGCCTCCAAAACCTTCACTGGCATTCTGAAGTATGGATTAGTTATCGTATCGAACAACAGTCAGAGTGAATGGAGATTTTCTCACAATTTGTAACAAATATCTTTACTGTAAAAGAAGCTGATCCGAATGCTACATATTATTTATTACTAAATACCCAAATATGTTGCGCGCACATTGAAAGGTCCCGTAAGCAAGAACGAGCGCTCATTCCGGCCGGAAGAGAGATTGAATCCGTGTCAATACAATTTCCAACGACATTCATCAGTTTTAAACTGGCGTCAGTTACAAATGCAGTTACTCCGGAGGCAGATTTAATCTCTTTATCTGGATCTCCGTGGTCACGAATATCCCTGCTTCGAACCATTTACATGTTTCCGAAATGAATCCGCGAGCGAACGGTGTCAACCACGAGGCTTTATGAGACACAGGAAGATATTTGATTGCCGCAACAAGTTCTGAGCCGCGCTTTTCCTATTAAGGGATCGTGTGAGATTTAAGGCAGCACTTTGTTCTGCTCGCACCATTGGACCTGTTCCGCTTCATTTCACTTCTCCCTCCCTTCTTTGGAATGTTCCCTTCTTATTCCGGAGGTAGGGTTTTTGGAAATAATCGTTTCGAAGAATCCCACTTTGGTTCTTAAAAGCTAATTTATGACTGGCGTAAGGCAGATGTAGATGTCATGTGAACTTGTACCTCCAATTTTCATCAAAACTTTCTGTTTCTGATTAGGTTTCTGACAAGTGTCAGCATTATCAAAGTGTACCACTAATAGCCATCTACATTTAATCCATATTTTTACCATCACCATTTTAATAAAATCATGCACAGGTAATCATCACCCTTCCCCATCGAAGAGATTTGCACTCTTTTTGTCGAACCCAACAAAAGGACCTACCTGCAGGCATATCGATTTATCTTGCCCACCCCTGGCTTAGATATAGGAATTATCTGTAAGGTTTCAACTGTCTGCTTTCAAATGACACTTCTCTGCTTAAGAAAGCCAATGTGATACCCATCAAAACTGTCCGGTCACACAGTACAAGAATTATATCGTCTAACAAACTATTAAAACTATCAAAGTAAAATAATTTTTAAGAAAAATATTATACATCACTCTGTGTAGATTTTTACAACTTCTTGTTTGATTTTAAAGATTTCAGTCATACAAATGTATTTAAAAGAGCATATACATGTAATTAGTTCTTTGTTGAAATCATTTATTGATCACCATTTTTAATTCCTTATGTTCCCCATAATGTTGCATTGATTATTAAAAAAAGTACTTATGAACAAAATTCTTTCGTGCAGATTCACATTTTTAAAACCTTTCCAAAAACCCATCCCAAACCTAAATTAAAATCTCACATCACAGTTTTAATAACCTTTCTAAAAAAGCTTTCATACACCATTTTTGTGATTCATTTACTTCAACAATGTGCTCTCTCTCACCCTCTTCAAATGCAAACAATGTCGGTACCATTTTCTCGTCAGAAGATTCATCGAACGCTTGTAATAAATGTTTTATTGGCGAACATTAACATCGAAGCATTTTCATCCCCCCCCTTTTTCTCACAAAAAAAAATGACAAAAATAAGAAAATAAAAAAAATGGATGTGATTTGGAGATATTATGGAGAGAAAAAAATCTTTTTTAAGTACCCAACGGCAGGCATTATCATCATTTTTAACATTTGAATTTACAATTCATAAAAGGAAATGAGAAATCGTCCTCTGTCTTGGAGAAGACCACATTGTAGAAAGGGATATGGACAGAAAATACGAAGTAGAAAAAAAGAAATCATGAGTCTGGGCTTTATTATCCACGTTTTCGCTTTGCTTTTTGTCGATTTATATGAACGCCTTTTTGATAATAATGGATCTTGAAAGAAGACATAATGCATATCGTAGTTTGAAGAAGTATCATTTGTAATATTTTCCATCCGTTATAGTGCGTAGCTGAGAAGGGTCGTTATTGGCATTTTTCAGTCCATTTTCTTCAGAAATCATTTTTCTTTTCGGAGTTGTTATAGACTCAATTTGTTTCTTTTTTTTTCTGCTTTATTTTCTTCTTGCAGGAAACGGATAGTAAGAATAAGAATCGTTGACGATTCCTAATACATGACTTTTAATTTAGTGACGCTGTTTGCGTAGTGAATTAGAATATGTATGCATATGAAAAAAAATGCTTAAGAATAATTTAAATTCCTATTATTAAAAATGCTTTAAAAGTGTTTAACGCTAGATTTAGTGCGTTGTAGAAGTGTTTAATGCTACACAATTTTTTAGTTGCAAATGTAACTTCACAAACTGGTAATCGGCTGTCTTGACTTAATCTATTAGCTTTTATTCAGAAAAGAATAATTATTTAAAATAATATATTATTTTTTTCTGTACACAATGTACGAAATGTTTAAATCAGATAAAGATAAATTTTACATTTTTGATATATACATTATAATTCATCATCAACATTGACGCAAAAGCCCGTTGTGGGCAATGGCCGTCTACCTACTGGTAGATTTCGAGACAAGAGATGTGTTTCTTTTTACGGCGGTAGGGTTGTCAGATCTCCGCCCAACGCTAAATAGTGATATTTGGCCGGGACCTATTGTTTACAGTGGATTCCGAACCGGGACCTAAGACTTAAAGTGGATTCCGAACCACTACACATATCCATGGCACCGCCGGGGCTCGTAAACGAAACACGTGGTACCGAGCGACAGAGCGTAAACCACTCGGTCATTCAGGTCCATACATTATAACTACACGTTTTAATTTCATTAAATGTGTCCATGAAGGGTTATAATTAAATATGAACTGATTAAAGAATGGCTACTATATAGATAATGGATATTGTAGCATTCAAATTTGACATCAAACAAGCAGTACTGTGGGTAGTTTATATTACATGCAATTAGTATTTTTTACAAATGAGAACAACTAGTCACTCAAATATTCGGTATCATATGTAATGAGGAAATTATCGAAAATCTGTGCGACCTTTACAGGTCGAAACAACTGCAGATCGAATATGACCTATATGATGAGTTGCTCCATCGTAATGGGTGACAGACCACAAGCTGAGAAATGTTTATTCCAATGAGAAGTGAGGGAAGCTGACACTCTTGGCGAATTGTCATATAAGGATATTTTTTTCTTCTTTTTCTTGGCAAAAGAGGAGAGAGAATTCTGAGACTAGTCGACCAGAAGTAGATTTGGATGGTGATCAGCCTGTTTCAAAAGTGAACCCCTTGTGGTTTCATGTATCACGCCGTTTCATAATTATGTCCGCCGAAAACCAGACAATTAAATTCGACGTACAGCCAGAATAATGTACCTTGGAGTGAAGTGCACTTGTTATTTAATCGCGTATTTATGATCAAATTTTTTATTTTTATTTTTATTTTCTTTAATATATATACTGCTTTAATTTAATTTCCTTAATATTCCATTATTGGTTTCATGGTAGGAAATGGTTTGAAGTGTGAATATTTGTGGAGAAATTCTCAATGTCTGCATTGTTTAAAAAGCAATTCCTGCCAAAATACTTTCTAACATTAAACAAAGAATAACATTGTCAATGAGTAAAAATGCGTATAAAGTGTACATGCATATTTCATCAATGTCACTTTTTTCTTAACACATTTCATTATCATAATCACATTCATTTAATACTATAATTTTAGGTAAATGCTTAACTATAGCAGTATTAATTAATATTTGCTACTCAAATCAAAGGAAACAAACAGCAATTAACGCTTATGATTTAAAAAACGTTAATGCAATCCTTTAAATGAATTAAGCGTAATGTATATTTGTTTATCATTCAGTGATTCCCATTAGCATTTTAAAATCCGTGCAGGTGTCTATCCATAAACAAATTTACAAAATGTTTACAGAGTTCTATACATATTATCAAAGGGCGCATAAATGCTTGTTTATTTTGCAAATGAATCAAATATTAGTTCCAAATGCTATACATCATATTTAATTAAAACTGTAAAGCAAGCAGTTAAGTAGTAAAAGCGAAAGACAGTGTGAGCACAAAACGGTGGTAGAAATGCTCTTTCAAAACAAGCCAGATTTGTTTGCTTATTAATAGATGGATTAAATATTTAATCTGGGCACACAGATTCGCTTGCGATAGTAAACACGCTTAGCTTGTAGACATTTGGGAATACGTCCTTTTCGAGTTTTTATTTGCTTATTTATTTTATTCCCTCCAACCATCTTGGAATGACGTCATGGACAGATCGTAGAACGGAGGTTGATTCATTGTGTTTGAGAATTCCTCGCTGATTCGAAGCAGCTGCACTTTTCCGAAACAGAATCCGAGAGCACCGAGACGAAAAGTGTTCCCTAGATTGGTTTTCCTCTCTCTTTGGACATGGTGAAGGAGGAAGGAAATCAATGTGCCGGAATGGGTGAATTCAGTAGCATCGGTCGGAATCAATGTGCCATAATGACAAGTTTTCCGGACCTTTTCCAGTGGAACACGTTCTGGCAGCCAGGAGATTTCACTTCTTTGGAAGGACGGGAATTTATCATTTTTAATGAGAAATGACGTTTTATTTATTAGGGTCGCGCGTCAATGAGTAAGATAATTAAGGGGGACCCTGCTGCAGTTAATTTTCCTGAGGTCATTTTTGCATAACAGAGGGGTAAAGTAAATGTATAAACTAGATCTGATAAATCTTGAAAAATACAAACTGTATCAAAATTATTTTTGCGATTTGATACACTGAAAAAATTCTGAATGAAATAAAATAATTAAAATAAGTTTCTTTCTAAACAACTGTTTAATTTTATGCATTTTTTCTTTTTTTCATCTTTATTTGCAAAAGAAAATTAAAACAAGATTTTTCAAACATGTTTGATCTAAACATACATAGTTCACAAGAAATTTAGAATTATGTAAAATAGGTCGAATAGCATCAAAGTGGTAGTCTAAACAATTATTCAGATGAATATTCCTTAATCTGTACAGTTTCAAAAGCGATTTTTGTATTCAAATAGTATTTATTATCAACTGAACGGAAAAATCCACAATGTCCACATGTTTGGAAAAAAGGAATCCTGCCAAAAAATATTTTATAACTTACAATAACGACATTCAACAAATAATATTTCCAATGAAAAACGTAAAATGTGTACATGGTACATATTTTATGAATCCAGTGCCACTTTTTTCATAACAGATTTCATTTTCATAATCATATTCTTTTAATACTCAAATTTTAAATTAATGCTTAAATATAGCAGTATTAATTAATATTTACTACTCACATAATAAACAATTTATTCGAAAAATATAAAATATTCGAAAAACGCTAATGGAGTTGTTTAAATGAATTAAATGTAATGCATATTTGTTTATCATTCAGCAATTCCCATTAGCGTTTTAAAATCCTTGCAGGTGTCTATCCATAAACAAATTTACATCATGGTTTGAGAGTTCTACATGTTGTCAAAGAGCAGCATAAGTGCTTGCTTATTCTGCAAATTAATCAAATATTAGTTATAAATGCTACTCAGCATATTTAATTAGAACTGTAAAGCAAACATTTAAATAGTAAAAGCGAAAGACAGTGCGCGCAACACGGTGGTAGAAATGCTCTTTCAAAACCGGGCAGATTTGTTTGGTTATTAATAGATGAATTAAATATTTACCCTTGGCACACAGATTCGTTTGCGATAGTCAACACACTTAGCTTGTAGACATTCGGGAATGCGTTTCTTTTTGAGTTTTTATATATTTGTTTTATTTTTTTTCCTCCTTCTTGGAATGACGTCGTGGCCAGATGGTAAAACGGAGGTTGGTTCATTGTGTTTGAGAATTCCTCGCTGATTCGAAGCAGCTGCACTTTTCCGAAACAGAATCCGAGAGCACCGAGACGAAAAGTGTTCCCTAGATTGGTTTTTCCTTTATCTTTGGACATGGTGAAGTAGAAGGAAGTCAATGTGCCGGAATGGGTGAATTCAGTAGCATCGGTGGGAATCAATGTGCCATGATGACAAGTTTTCCGGGCCTTTTCCAGTGGAACACGTTCTGGCAGCCAGGAAATTTCACTTCTTTGGACGGACGGGAATTGATCATTTTGAATGAGAAATGACGTTTTATTTATTATGGTCGCGCGTCAGTGAGTAAGAAAATTAAAAAGAAACCCTGCTGCAGTTAGTTCTTAGAAGTTATTTTGGCATAACAGAGGGTCAAAGTATAAACTAATTATGATAGGTCTTGAAAAATACAGAATGTATGAGAATTATTTTTGCAGTTTGTGACACTGAAAAAATTCTGAATGAAATGACATAATTAAATTATGCTTCTTTCTTATTCTTCTTTCTCCTTTGGCACTACAGGCTTCAGGTTCAAATCCTGTCGGTGGCATGGACGTTTGTTAGGGGTTCGGAATCCCCGTTAAATTGTAGGTCCTGGTCTAATAATCCCAAAGTGCGCACAAAATGCCCGCAGAGCGACAAACCAATATAATAATCATACATGAACGCTATATGCGATAAGTCAAGGTTACTCTGGTCATGGATTCTGAACTGAACAGCTCAGTTTCGAAATCTAAGGAGCTCAGTGAATGTTTTTTTCTGAGATTTTAAACTAGAATATTCCAGTAGTAGTTTGAATAACAAGTAAGGTAATTGTTTCGCCACAAATGGGAACATTTGTGGAGAAATCCACAATATCCTCAGTTTAGGAAAAAAAGGAATCCTGCCAAAATACATTCTAAATGATATTGAACAAATAACAAAATTTTACAATGCAAAATTAAAAATGCTTAAAATGTGTATATACATATTTTATAAGCCCAATGTCCCTTTTCCATTATACATTTCACGTTCATAATCATATTCATTTAATTATCTAATTTTAAATAAATGCTTAAAATATAATCTTATTAATTAATATTTACCACTCAAATCAAAATTAATATATAAGAATTAGCGAGTATAATTCATAAAACGCTAATGCACATGTTTAAATGAATTAATGTATATTTGTTTTATCGTTCAATGCTTCCCATTACCATTTTAAAATCCGTGCAGGTGACCGGAAGAGCTTGACTCCGTGGCAATACCATTTCCAACGACATTCATCAGTTTTAAACTCGCGTCAGTTACAAATGCAGTTCCTCCTGGAGCAGATTTAATCTCTTTAACTGGATCTCCGAGGTCACGAATCTCCCTTCTTCGAACTATTTACATATTTCCGAAATAAATCCGCCAGCGAACAGTGTCAACCAAGAGGCTTTATGAGATACGGGAAGATATTTGTTTGCCCCGACAAGTTATGCGCCGCGCTTTTCCGTGGAAGGGATGGCGTGAGATTTAAGGCAGCAGTTTACTCTGACTCACACCATTGGGCCTGTTCTGCTTCACTTCACTTCTCTTGCCCTTATTTGAAAGTTCTCTTCTTATTCCGAAGGGAAATTTCGTTACAAAGAATCCCACTTTAGTTCTTAAATGCCAATTTATGACTGGCGTAAGTGTGCGTGTATCTTCACTTTTTATCCAAAGTTTCCGCGTCTTGATAAGCTTGGGTTGAATCATAATTTTTAAGATTTCTTTTTGCAATTAAAAATGAAATTAATTTAAAAGAAATTTAATGTATTAAATTTTTTTAAAAGGAAATGTTTTTAGTGTACTTTCATGAATAAATGTATCAATCTTTCTTACTAAAATATATACTTTAAAAAAAAGAGTTTAATTTTGACTATATAATTAATGATATTAATTGTGTCATATATTATAAAATAAGTTATACATTTTTAAATATATATTTTAGTGAAAAATAATTTTAAAAACATGTTTTCCATTTTACTATTGTGAGAGGAAAATGTATAATTTTCGTGAAAATGAAATATTTTCATTTACTTACAGATGCCGATGCAGTTGTTCTTTATAATAATATCAATGCTATAAATATTTTTTTTTATTTCCCATGTCAATTCAACGCAAAAAAGAGAAAAATTCAGAATAAAAAAGGAAAAGAAAATGTACACCAAAGAATTCAAGAAATTTGATCAAAGTCTGATACGAGACGTGGTGCCAAACAGCGATGGAGATGAGCTTGATTCATTAGTTCTGTTAAATCACAAAGAGACCAGTTAGGTTGGTCAAAAATCCTAATGTAGTTGCGATGTTCACCTTGATAGTCGTAAGTCATTAAAAGGTGGAACTGAGCAACAGCTACATGATGTAGGCCGCTTGAAACTGAGCGAAGATTTTAACTTTCCATCTGCCTGTATTTGGCCAAGCAATTGTAATTTATAATTTTTATTCATAGTTCGCTTGATGTACAGCTTTTCAGAGCAGTATGGTAATGTTGAGTATATTGATTGGAGCTATCTCGAGCCCTTTTCTTGTAAGGAAATCAGCTTCACACTGCCCAGGTATCCACTGACGCACAACGTACCTCCTCCCCAAAGTCAGCCTTCGCAAGTAATTCCGATACTGAAAGTCTTCATGTGTAAACTAGATCAGTTTTTTATAGCCACCAGCATTCCATTGCAAGATACGCAAGTTAACTGGACAACGGGTTGGATAGCAGCTACAGCTCATGTCGAAAACTGTAGAGCATTTAGCCATATACAACATTACCCAAAGTGCACCACTAGGAGGTAGGTCTACATTGCACCCCGTGCTACAGATATCATAGTATTCTATTTTTAAAAAGAGATTAACAGATCGATAGTGTTGTTAATTCGAATTACTGGGAACTTTGACTTTACCTCTAAAACATAGATACGCAAATGCTTCAGCATTAATTATTAAGATTCACCACGAATAGCATTCGACATCTAATATATATTTTGAAAAGATTTTCACGATCGAAGAGATTTACACGATTTCGACCCCAAGGAAAGACCTTCCTGCAGACATACGAATTTATCTTACCCGTCCCTGGCAAAAATAGAGGAATTTTCGGGTAAGGTTTCGCTTGTCGGCTTTCAAATCCCACATTTCTGCATAGGAAAGCAAATGTGGTACACACTCAGGAGCCAAAACATTATGACCACCACTACATTTTGCAATGAACTCGCCTGGATGACGTGGAAGGCACGTGATCAGGTGGAAATGGTATTTTGGTATTAAGTGGTGGTATTAATCCATGCCAAGGCGGGTTGAAGCTGTGTTGCGCGCCAACTCGTTATTGGCAGGTGGTCGTAATGTTTTGGCTCTTGAGTTTACATCAAACCATTCCGGTTACAGAGAATAAGATTTATATCCTCTGACAAATTATTAAAATTAGTAATGTAGATTATATTTGTTAAAAAATATTCTACATTACTTTGTACATATTATTGCAACTAAGAGTTTCATTTTAAAGATTTCATTCATACAAATACGTTTAAAAGAACATATACATGTAATTAATTCTTTTTTTAAATCATTTATTGATCACCATTTTTAATTCCTTATGTTTCTCATAATATTGTTCTGAGTACTGCAAAAAAAGTTCTTATGTAGGAAATTCTTTCATGCAGTTCCACATTCTCAAAAAAACTTTCCAAAACCCACCCTAAACTTAAATTAAAATCTCACATCACAACTTTAACAACCTTTTGGAAAAAGCTTTAATACACCATTTTTGTGATTCATTCACTCAACAATGTGCTCTCTCCCTCTCTTCCTCTTCAAATGCAAACAATAACGGGCACCATTTGCTTGTCAGAAGTTCCATCGAGCGCTTGTAATAAATGTTTTATCGGCGAACAAAAACATCGAAGTATTCACTCCCTCCTTTTCTCTTATTGACCATCTCCTCTCACAAAAAAATTAAAAATAAATGAATAATGTAAAAAAAATGGATGTGATTTGAAGATATTAAGGAGAGAAAAGAAACTTTTTTAAGTACTCAACGACGGGCATTATCATCATTTTTAACACTCGAATTTACAATTCATAAAAGGAAATGAGAAATCGTCCTCTGTCTTGGAGACCACATTGTAGAAAGGGATATGGACAGACAATCAGCACGTAAATATGAAGTAAAAAAAAAAAGAAATCATGAGTCCACATTTATTATCCACGTTTTCGCTTTGCTTTTTGTCCCCTTATATGAACGCCTTTTTGATAATAATGGATCTTGAAAGAAGACATAATGCACATCGTACTTTGAAGAAGTATCATTTGCAATATTTCCACCCTGTATATGTGCGTAGCTGAGAAGGATCGTTATTGGCATTTTTCAGTCCATTTTCTTTGGAAATCACTGGTCTTTTCGGAGTAGTTGTGGACTCGATTTGTTTCTTTTTTTTCCTTTTTTTTTTGCTTTATTTCTTCTTGCAGGAAACAGATAGAAAGAATAAGATATCGTTGATGATTCCGAATGGATGACATTTAATTTGTCGCTGTTTGCGTAGTGATTTGCTATATGTATGCAGAAGAAAAATAAGAAAAAAAGGTTTAAGAATAGTTTAAATTCCTATTATTAAAAATGCTTTAAAAAGTGTTGAACGGTAGATTGGAATGAAATCTTTTAGTGGCGAATGTAGCTTCACAAACTTATAATCGGCTGTCTCTGACTTAATCTGTTGTCATTTATAGTGAACAGAAAAATTATTTAAAATATTGCGCATTTTTTTTTTTCCTCTAAATAGAATACGAAAATTTTTTCATTAGTTAAATTTAATGTAAATTGTGCTATCCATATACTTTATAAATACATGCTTTAATTTTATTAAATATGGCCATAAAGTGTCTTAAGAAAATATGAACTGATTAAAGCAATGGCTACGATATAGTTAACTATTTCGATACTTTAATGGTTACGATATAGATACTGTATCTTTTTTTTTTGTCATGGGCAGACTTTTGACATTTCATTTCCAGGAAAGAGAAATGTATGTTATTTGACAAGTATATCATAACAACCCATCACTCAAATTTCACAGCAGACAAACAGTATTGTGGATATTTAAATAAATTGCAATTAGTGTTTTGTACTCATGAGAACAACCTGTCACTCAGATCTGAATCAGACATTAGACATCATGTATAATGAGGAAATTAGCAAATGTACCACGCCGTATGGCTGTTGCCCAGTTCCGTCTTTTAACAGGTCACGACTGTCTAGGTGAACATCTACATCGCGTTGGGAATTCCGACCCGCCAAACTGACTTCTTTGTGATTTGGCAGAACTAATGAATAGAGCTCATCTCCATCGTTTTAGGCATTTCATGGCGAATACTGTGAACTCTTAAGGCAATGACTTCAGTCAACTGTGTTGAACTTTTTTGTGAACATCTTCTTTTACTTTGTAACTCCACCTCCCCTTTTGTATTACCTTTCCATAGGAAATAAAAAAAATATGTTCCATAAAAGTTCAATAAAAAGTAAATTGTTATTTTTAAAAAAATAGGATTAGAGCCACGGTTCTTGAAAACAAATTGAATAAAAATAACGACCAAACACAAATAATCACATAAATAACACTAACAAAATAGGAATACCCAATATCCATCAGACGAGTTCTATAAGATATGTATGATTCTTAACCTCGCCGTTTCCCATTATAAGGAAGGGAGCAACAGTCAGTTCATTTTTTCCCGCAAGATCGCACTCCCAGTGGCATATCGATGCGACAGCACTGGCAGTAAATCAGCATCCATTATTAAAGGTGCGCTGATAGGTATTCACGAACTCATTAGTTCCTTCTTTACTCATTCATTCGTTCCCTAAATATAATTACAGCTCCCATGAAAAGTAATGAGACACCGACTCATTACTACATCCGTTTGTTTAATTGGGGGGTTGTAAACAACACAATGAAATAAAATTTCAATAAAAAGTTTCTTTGAAATCACAAAGGAAAAGAAGGACGAAGTGAAAAGAAAATTAAATAAAAACTTTTTTGAAAGATGTGTTGGAAATACAAAAATATGTATTTTTAGATTATAGTTAATAGTATTTGTTTATATATAATAAATGTGGTTTATTTGCAGTTAAAATGCGTTTTTATTTTATTAATTCTTACAAGCTTTAGTGCTCTAAAGTCTGTAACAAATTATAATACAGATAATAAAAATTACATATATATGGTGAAAAATTAATGTTAGGCAAATGTATATGTACTGGTTCAGTATCCACTTTAAACCTTACATCCCGGTCTAATACGGTGTAGGGCTAAGAACTCTACAACGTGAAAAGAAAAAAAAAACATATTTCGCCTAGCAATCTGCCTGTGGGTAGACGGCCTTAGCCCACAATGGGGCTGTTGAATCGATAATAATGAAATATAAGTACAACATTTTTGATTATTTTATTTTTATAATATTGGCAGTTTTGTTTTATAACGCTTCATTTTTATGTTCTATATCTTCCTTCTAGGACAAATAATTCCATCTTGAACAGTGAGGTTCTTTATTAATAGATTTCTTATGTTTCTAAACCAATACTATTCTAATTATAACCCTTAAAAATATTTTAAATAGGACGTTCTTTTAACACTTCATAATTAAACTACATTTTAATTTATTTTCATACAAATAATTTCTGCTGAATATGATTTGAGGACTTGATTTGTCGCTCTACGGTAATTTTATGCACACGTTGGGCTAATTAGAAGTGGGCCTACAGTTTATTTTCTTAAAACAAATTCATGAAAGTGAAACATTTTCCAAAGAACTCTTTTCTATTACACTTCGCAAGAACAAACTTAATCTGATGATTAAATAAAACTAAATTTATATTAAACTGAATTTTTGGATTTGACTCGATTAATTTTTTTATCACTGCCTCAGTCTTTGAAAATGACCAATTAACATTTGTTTCAGCTAGGATTTGGTTTGGTTTGTCGCTCTGCGGTCATTTTGTGCGCAGGTTGGGGTAATTAGATCAGGTACTACAGTTAAACATGGATTTCGAACCGTTCCCAAGCATATATGAAACGCCAGGATTCGAACATGTCTGCTGAACATGTGACTTTTGTTTGAAATTAATATAATTTTTATTTAAATGACAAATACACTGAACTTTAGCCACCATAGGGCTTAATTACAAAAAAGTGTTTCAAAAATATCAAATAACATATTAGTAAAATTTCCTTTCAATCAGTTCCCTTTAAAATTTTTATCTGAAACTAAATTTTACGCATGTTTGTCCTAACTGCAATAATCATAAAAACAAAGCACAGAACACATTTTGAATCGCATTTTAACCCAAACTGTCTTTGGAATTCTGTACAACATTTGGAAACATTTCATCGATGACATCACACTATCCCTTTTATCAAATGTTTCTATTTTCCGAATACTTATTCCCCATCAGAAACTGGCACGAATTCCAATTGCAATCGTACCTTTAAGGGTCCCGGGCGATATTTGCCCGGGAATCAATTTGCTGCATTGTTTCGGCTCAAAGGATCAAATGAAACAGCGGAAACCACTTTCCTGCCCTCCACAACTACAACACGGGAGGAATTTGGGGTGACATATCTCGATCCCTCCGCCAACCACAAAAGATTAATTCCTACAAGGGGGTGGGTGTGGAGGTATCCCCTCTCCAATTTCGAAAACCCGTTTGTGAATTCGCTTCTCAATCCTTGGAGCTCAAATCGAATTGAAATTGCTCGCAGGATTGGTTCGGCCGAGTTGGACTCGTCGTTGCTGCGTTACTAATTTTATTACGAAAGTAGTAAAGCTGAGGCGGTCAATCGATATGCACATTTCCTTATCGATATCGTCTTTTGTTGAGTAATGAATTGGTTTATCCGCCCGGGAGAGGAACGTGAACAAGACGCATTATTCATGCTGGAATCTGTGGGATTCGTTCAGTTTCATTATTTCCTCTTGATTTTAAAGATTCGGGATCGGTTAAATGGATTAATTCATTCTGTTTGGTTGATGATTCATTAGGAATGCAAGTAAATACCCATAAAGATCAATCCGGTTAGTTGGATGTTGTCGTTATTGGTTCTGACGTAATCTCTTTAGAAAAGATTTATAGAAATGCGAATTATTTAATATGTGTGAGGAGTATTTATAATTAAAGTAATGTGTGGAACAGTATAATTTTATTGATTAAGTTTTACAAATCTGTGCCTGATATAATAGATGACTTATTGACAGTAGTTAGTGGAAGAAGGGTGGATGATTCTTCAATACTTTCATCCTAAAATAAATAGTTTTTTTTTATATTTTTTCAAATTTGACAGATGAATTATCCTCGCGTATTTTAATATAGAATATATCATCAGCGTGAAGAAAACTTTTAATATAACTAAAATATAAAGGGTTTTATTTTATTAAGAAATACAATGGGTAAGTCATTTTTTTCTCTCATATAATTGTTTGCTTTTGGTCAAATAAAACAAAATAAATTTTTAACAATCTTGACAAAATAAACTTGGAGATGAAATATTTATTTATATTTACCATTGGTATCAGTGAATTCATTATCTAGTTTACAAAAAGGAAAAAAAGAAAAACTGAAAAAAAACCTACTTAAACTGTGTATATATAAACTATATCAGATAAATAATTTGCTGACATATTGAATTCAGTTAAACATTTGTGAGACGTATTCTATGCTTCTTTAAAGCTTGAAATATAGTTTGATTACTTTTTCCATTGTTTTTTTATCCCCTCTTTAGTTATATAGAATGCTGTAGTGCGCTATAAATCCACACGCATTTATCTTTTAACACAGAATTTTATCCACCATAGGACCTAATTCCCAGAAGGGCTTAAAAAATATCAATTACCATATTAGAAAAATTTCCTTTCAATTAGTTTCCTTTAAAGTTTTTATGTCAAACTAATTTTTACGCATACTTGCCCTTACTGCAAACCATCATTAACAACAAAACACGGAACACATTTTGAACCGCATTTTAAGCCAAACTGTTTTTGGAATTGCTTCTGTACAACATTTGGAAAACATAGCGTCGACGACATCACACTATCCCCTTCCCAAATGTTTCTATTTCCGAAATACTTATATTCCCAATCCGAAATTGGGCCGAATTCCAATTTCAATCGTACCTTTAAGGGGGGCGATATTTGGCCGGGAATCAATTTACTGCATTGTTTCAGCTCAAAGGATCAAATTAAACAGCTGAAACCACTTTCCTGCCCTCCACAACAGCAATGCGGGCGGAATTCAGAGGGACAAATCTCGACACCTCCGCAACCCCCAAAAGATTAATTCCTACAAGGGGGGAGGAGTTTATCCCTCTCCAATTTCGAAAACCCCCTTTGTGAATTCGCTTCTCAATCCTTGGAGCTCAAATCGAATTGGAATTGCTCGCAGGATTGGTTCGGTCGAGTTGGACTCGTCGTTGCTGCGTTACTAATTCTATTACGAAAGTAGCAAAGCGAGGCGGTCAATCGATATATATGTATTTCTTTATCGATATCGTCTTTTGTCGAGTAATAAATTGGTTTTACCGCCCGGAGATGAACGTAAATGAGACGCATTATTCGTGTTGCAATCTTGGGGATTCGTTCCGCTTTATTATTTTCCTCTTGATTTTAAAGATTCGGGTCGGTTAAATGGATTAATTCGTTCTGTTTGTTTGATGATTCATTAGGAATGTAAGTGCGAATCTATAAAGATCTATCTTAGTTTGGATGTTGGTCGTTATTGGTTTAGACGTGATCTCTTTAGAAAAGATTTATAGAAACGCGAATGATTTAATATGCGTAAGGAGTATTTGTAATTAAAGTAATGGATGAAAGAGTCAAATTTTATTTATTAAGTTTTAAAAATGTATGACTAATATAATATATGAGTTATTGAAGGCTCGGTCCCACCGAGGCGAGAGACGTGAAGATGCAAGAGGCAAGCGACCAAATTTTTTCGACCCCTTCACAGCGAAACGTCAGAAATAGCATTACGCCTAGTGAAAAACCGCTTCGAGTTGAAAGTTGGGCAACTCCAAGTGGAGGACTGCAAACCGGTTTCAGGCGACCGCGGTGAGGTCAAATTTTGGTCGCTTGCATCTTGTCGCCTTGGTGAGCACGAGCCTTGATAGTAGTTAGCGGAAGAAGGGCTGGTTATTCTACAATAGCTCCATCCTAAAATAAATAATTTTTTTTTACATATTTTCAAATTTGGATAAGTTGTTCTCATGTATTTTAATATAGAATATATCATAAGCATGAATATAACTTTTCATATAATTGAAATACAATGGTTTATATTTCATTAACGGACCTGATGGCCAAGTGACTGGAAATCTAGCCCAGCCTCAGGTTTCGAATTTGATTCCCGGCGATGTCGTTGTCGGTATCATTTGTAGTGGTTCGGAATCTACTTTAAGTCGTAGGTCTCGGTCTCATAAGCATACAGTGTCACAATGTCAAGTCAAATTACTATCTAGTGTTCTCCATCACAATAAAAGAGGCACCCTTCAACCATGAGTCCATACGGGTTCGTGGGCTAAAACTAGATATCTATCAAGTGGGACAAGAAACAAGAAAAAAATTTTTAATATATTTTCATATAAATAGTTTCTGATGAACACGAGCCTTTTGTTTGAAATTATTATATAATTTCTATTTAAATGACAAATACACCAAACTTTAGCCACCATAGATTTAATGCCAAAAAGTGTTTAAAAATATCATTTAGCATATTTGTAAAATTTCCTCTCTATTAATTTTTTTTAAATTTTTGCCAAATTTTAAACATATTTGCCCTCACTACACACCAGCATAAAAACAAAACATGGAACACATTTTGAATCGCATTTTAAACCTAACTGTCTGTAATACATTTGCTTCTGTAATACATTTGTAAAACATATCACCCATAATATCACACTATCCCTTTTACCAAATGTTTCTATTTTCCTAATATTTATTCCCAATCTGAAATTGGCACAAATTCCAACTACAATCGCACCTTTAGGGAAGGGGGGGCGATCCTTGTACGGGAATTAATTTGCTGCATTGTTTCAGCTCAGAGGATCAAATTAAACAGCTGAAACCACTTCCCTGCCCTCCACAACAACAACGCGGGAGGAATTTGGGGTGACATATCTCGACACCTCCGCCAAACCTAAAATAATTCCTACGAATGGGGGGAGGGGCTGGGGGTGGAGGTTTTCCCTCTCCAATTTCGAAAACCCCTTTTGTGAATTCGCTTCTCAATTCTTGCAGCACGAATCGAATTGAAATTGCTCGCATGATTGGTTCGGCCGAGTTGAACTCGTCGTTGCTGCGTTACTAATTTCATTACGAAAGTAGTAAAGCTGAGGCGGTCAATCGATATAAGCATTTCCTTATCGATATCGTCTTTTGTTGAGTAATGAATTGGTTTATCCAGACCGGGAGATGAACGTGAACGAGACGCATTATTCGTGTTGTAATCTTGGGCATTCGTTCAGTTTTATTATTTCCTCTTGATTTTAAAGATTCGGGCCCGGTTAAATGAATTAATTCATTCTGTTTGGTTGATGATTCATTAGGAATGTACGAATCTATAAAGATCTATCCATTTCGGATGTTGTCGTTATTGTTTAGACGTAATCGCTTTAGAAAAGATTTACAGAAATGCGAATTATTTGTTATATGTAAGGAGTATTTGTAATTAAAGTAATGGATGAAACAGTAAAGTTTTATTTATTAAATTTTAAAAATCATTGTCAGATATAATAGATGGCTTGTTGATAGTAGTTAGTGGAAGATGGTTGAAGGATTCTACAATATCTTCATCCTAAAACTAATAATTTTGTTTTACATAATTTCAAATTTGACAATTGTGTGGTCCTCATGTATTTTAATGTAGATTATGTCATAAGAATGAATAGAACTTTTAATATAATAGAAATACAAAGGGTTACATTTTATTAAGGGGCCTGATGGCCGAATGACTAGCGCTCTGGCGGAGACGCAGGTTTCGAGTTCGAGTCCCGGCCGTTTCATGGACGTTTGTGCGTTGGTCGTAGAGTTGATAAACCGTAACCCGTAAAAAGAAAACATCTGTCTAAAAATCTGTCAGACGGCCTTGGTCCACTATGGGGTTGTTGCGCGACTGATGAGGATAATATCTCATGGTAAAATTTTAATTCAACGTTGACTAAAGTAAAGTTAAAATTTATATAATCGTTACAGAAGTTATTATTACATAATTAAAAGACTTAATTTTCATTCTTGGAATATAAATATTATTTAAAGAAAAGCAGTTTAGCCAAAATAAGACATCAAAATAGTTTTAAATATAATTGTAACTATGTAAATATTTTAGAAATATTGTATTGAAGATATATTATTTTCTCTGCTTTCTCCTATAAATACTTTGAAAGAATAAAAATTTTACTACAAATTATTTCCCTTGTAAAATTCATGTTTTAATATTTTGTTTCAGCTGCTTTATTGTGTGGTTGAATTTGTTACGGTAATGCACATAATTATTATTGTGGAAGATTATTATGAATATTATTAATAATAATAATAATTATTATTAATTATTACGGTTTATTATTATTAATATTAATTATTGTGGATAATTAAGTTTGGATATTTTCCAATGCTTAATAAGAGTTGTTAATCCAAATAAAATTATAATTCACAAGTGTATTTTTTAAATGCATTTATTTTTAATATTTGATACTGTTAAAAAAAGAATTAATTGTAAAAAATTAAATCCTCTGGATTATTACCTTTACATTCAAAACATTAATAATAATTAGGAAAAATATTGTGATATTAATTAGGAAAAATCGTTTTCCTAATTAATGTCACATATTTTAAAGACATAAAAAATTATTTATTACTATAATTAAGAAATATGATATATATTTCTTTCATTCAAATAAAGTCCAATTATAATTTCCATAAAACAAATTAAATTAAATAATATTAATTAAATTACAAATTAGATTAAATATAAATAAATAATTTAATTTAAAGTAATTGATAATTTAATATAGTAGTTAATTAATAATAGTTATTGATAAATGGAATTTAATGCTATTAATAAATAACATTAAATAAATAAGAAGATACAATAACCATTACTAGTACAATGTAATAAAGTATAATGTCGTAAGAATGTTTCAAGGAATTTACTTAACACAATGTCTTAAAAGGAAATGTAACAACAGCTACAATACAATTCTTGGGAAATACAGTTACAATGTATTTCACCAAGTGCGAATTCCTTACAATAGAAATTTATTCATGAAGCTGCATTCTCTATCAAAAGAATTCTTTAATAGAAGAATTAAATGTTGCAAGTTTTAATTGTTATTTGTTAGGATCAAAAGAGAGGTGAAATTGTATTTTTACATGAAACAACATCATACAATGACCTTTATGATGGTAGAAAATTTGTGTCCTTTCTTGAAAGGACAAACAATTTCCGGATAGAGTATTTGTTAATTTTCTTAGACAATTTATACTACAGAGCAATGAAAAGAGTAAAAAAATGAAATGAAATTATTGAAATGAAAATCAAGAAAATAAAATATAATAACAAATATATTTCAGCTTAATAATAACATAATTTAATAATATTGACATTGATTCTATAAAATCAATTTGAAAGTACATTTAAAAATAAAATGTAAGTTTAAATTTATATTTCAATTATTGATATTAACCATTACTATTTAAATCTATACTGGAATATAATTAAATTTATAGTTTGTCCGTAAATAGAAAAACCTATTATAAGTAAGTGTTCAAATCTACTACTGTGCCCAAAAAGTAAGTCCAATTATTTTTTTCAAAAACTCTTTATTTATTCTCCCAGATTTATTTCATCGCCTTCAAAGTAATCCCCTTCAGACACAATGCGCTTATGCCAACTTTTTTTCCAATCCTCAGTGCATGCTAAAAAGTCATCGGCAGGGATGGCCTTCAAAGCGCGCGCTTGAATCTGTTCAATCAACTCAAAACGGTGTCCCCGGAGTGGTCTTTTGAGTTTAGGGAACAGCTAGAAGTGGCACGGTGGGATTACGGTGATTATGGAAGGATACGGGTTTCCTTTTTGGTCAAAAAGTCACGAAGAATCAATGAAGTGTGAAGTGTCGCATTCAGTGTTTTCCGTACCAATCGAGATTTGACGCGTTTGAGATCCAAAACGGAATTGACCGATCCTTTTGAAATTGTACCAATTGTAACAATTGGACAATATTCTACAATGCACAATGCAGCAGTTTTGGCTTAATAATATATTGCAAAAAAAAAAAAAAAAAAAAAAAAAAACTACTGAAATAAACAGTTGCGCTCTGTAATAGATTTCTTCTCAATCAATGACCATCGAAAATAATTACAAAATTTATTAGGAGAAAAATAGTCAATGTTATTTCACTTTATATAAATTTAAAGAAATTTATACGTGACTTCCATTAGTTTTTACAAAAGGCGGGTTGCAAATGATGGGTTTATTATATGTTTGTCAAATAACATACATTCCTCTCCTGGGAATGATATGTCAAAACATTTCGGGAGAAAAAAAACGCTACACATGTAAAGAAAATACGCTTCATGCAGTTAGTATAAAACTTAAATATTTACCATATGTGAAAATTTTTTTTTTAATTATCTCCCCGAACTTTGCCCAATATCTGGCATTAAAAAAAATACCACACATTTTATGAGTTAAAATGTAATGGACATGGTTTATCCTCTTTTAAAAATAATGAAGTTTACATGCGCAATTACCAACTTTCATTAACAGCAAGTCTTTATCAAATAGCTTATGAATATGCCTCTTATCTATTGCATTGTTAGTAAGATAACAGATCTGGAGAGTACCAGAAAAATAATATTTAAAAAGAGGTCCTTTACTGAAAAGCATTTTTTGAAAGTCGTTGGAATTTCGGGACCGGGTGGAAATGAGAAGAGATTTGGCCCCACTAAACGCGCACTCTTTCGAACTCGCCCCAAACGAGATTTTAATTACGCTGGCTTTCACAGATCTCCGAACTGAAGTGATTTCAAGCTAAGCGACTTGCTTAATCGCATTTTCGTGTAATTAATATTTTGTGCTTCATAAGTGGAGCCCTGAAACGACAATCTTGTGGGAAACGGTTTCACTTAATAGAATTAACGTGAACGTAGTTCAATTAATTGTTGGACATCACGCGTGACAGTGGTGAATATTCGTTAAAGTCAAATCTTATACCACTGCGCTTAAAATGTAAGATCAATTATTTCTATTTTAAAGAAACTCTTTATTTATTCTTCCAAATTCATTTCATCGCCGTCAAAGTAAACCTCTCCGAACACGATGCACTTATGCCAACTTTTTTTCCAATCCTCAATGCATGCTAAAAAGTCATCGGCAGGGATGGCTTTCAAACCACGCGGCTATTCATGTTGGATCTCTGCAATCGACTCAAAATGGTGTTCCCGGAGTGGCCATTTGAGTTTAGGGAGTAGCCAGGAGATGCACGGTGTTAATACGGTGGTTGTGGAACGATATGGGTTTCATTTTTGGCAAAAAAGTCATGAAGAATCAATGCACTGTGAGCTGACGCATTCAGTGTTTTCGGTACCAATCGGGTACCTCTTCAACCATGTGTCTTTACAGGTTCGTGGGCTTGGTGTAGATGTCTATCAAGCGGGATAAGAAAGAACAACATTTTAAGTTATTTTCATATAAATAGTTTCTGCTGAATATGAAAAAAATATAATTTAATATAATTTTTATTTAAAAGACAAAAACACCGAACTTATCCACCATAAGGCTTAATTCCAATGTGTATTTAAACATATATATATAGTAAAATATTAGCAAAATTTTCTTTCAATTAGCTTCCTTAGAAATTTTTATCTCAACCCAAATTTTACGCATATTTGCCCCCACTGCAAACCATCATTAAAAAAAAAAAAAAAGCACGCAATACATTTTGAATCGCATTTTAAACCCAACTGTCTTTGAAATTGCTTCTGTACAACATTTAGAAAACATATCGCGGACGACATCATACTATCCCTTTTACCAAATGTTTCTATTTTCCGAAATACTTATTCCCAATCCGAAATTGTCAAGAATTCCAAGTTCAATTGTAGGGGGGCGATATTTGATCGGGAATCCATTTGCTGCATTGTTTTAGCTCAAAGGATCAAATTAAACAGCTAAAACCACTTTCCTACCCTCTACAACAAAAACGCGGCAGGAATTCGGGTGACATACTTCGACACCTCCGGAACCCCCAAAAGATTAATTCATACAAGGGAGTGAAGGGGTGGAGGTAGGGTGGTCCCTCTCCAATTTCGAAAACCCCTTTGTGAATTCTCTTCTCAAACCTTGGAGTTCAAATTGAATTGAAATTGAATTTTGGGGATTCGTTCAGTTTTATTATTTCCTCTTGATTTTAAAGATTCGGACTCGGTTAAATGGATTAATTCATTCTGTTTGGTTAGTGATTCATTAGGAATGTAAGTACGAATCTATAAAGATATATCTATAGTAGTTCGGATGCTGGTCGTTATTGGTTTAGACGCAATCTCTTTAGAAAATATTTATAGAACTACGAATGATTTAATGGATGTAAGGAGTATTCGTAATTAATGTAATGGATGAAACTGTAACATTTTATTTATTAAGTTTCAAAAATGTGTGACTCATAGAATAGATGACTTATTGATAGCAGTTAGCTGGAGAAGGGTGGATGGTTTTCCAATGGCTTCATCCTAAAATAAATAGTTTTTTTTTTACATATTTTCAAATTTGACAGAGAAGTTATCCTCGTGTATTTTAGTATAAAATATGTCGTCAGCATGAATAGAACTTTTAATATAATTGAAATATAAAGGGTTTCATTTTATTAAGAAAAACTATGGATAAGTCGTTTTTTCATCTTATATAATTTTATTTTGGTCAAATAAAACAAAATAAATTATTAACAAGTTTGACAAAATAAACTTAGAGATGAAATATTTATTTATATTTATCACTTTCATCAGTGAAATCATTACCTAGTTTACAAAAAAACAAAAAACCGCTTATTAAACTACTTCTATATTGAATTTGATTTCCCTCTATCTACGTCTGATTGTTAATCATTTCCCCAAGAATTCAGCTGTCAAAAATTAGCAAAAAGATTTAATGGCCACCATTCGGTATTATGTTTGACTCCAGCAGATAAATAATTTGCTGACATATTGATTTCAGTTAAACAATTGTGAGACGTATTCCATGCTTCTTTAAAGCTTAAAATATATTTTGATTACTTTTCCGAATAGTTTTTTATAAATTTTTCAGCTATATAGAAAGCTGAAATGTTCTAGAATTCCCCACAGATTTACCATTCAACACCGAACTTTATCCACCATAGGGCTTAATTCTAAGAAATGTTTAAAAAAATTATCGATTAGCATGTTAATAAAATTTCCTTTCAATTAGTTCCCTTTAAAATTTTTTACTGAAACCAAATTTTAACCATATTTCGCCTCACTGCGAACCACCATAAAAACAAAGCACAGAGCACATTTTGAATCGCATTTTAAACCAAACTGTCTTTGAAATTGCTTCTGTACAACATTTGGAAAACATATCGTCCACGAACATCACACTATCCTTTTTCTAAATGCCTCTATCTTCCGAATACTTATTCCCAATCCGAAATTGGGCACGGATTCCAATTTCAATCGGACCTTTAAGGGAGGCGATATTTGCCCGGGAACCAATTTGCTGCATTGTTTCTGCTCAAGGGATCAAATTAAACAGCTGAAACCACTTTCCTGTCCTCCAAAACAACAAGGCGGGAGGAATTTGGGGTGACATATCTCGACACCTCCGCGTCCCCCAAAAGATTAATTCTTACCAGGGGGTGGAGGGGATGGGGATGGAGGTTTTCCCTCTCCAATTTCGAAAACCCCCTTTCTGAATTCGCTTCTCAATCCTTGGAGCTCAAATCGAATTGAAATTGCTCGCAGGATTAGTTCGGCCGAGTTGGACTCGTCGTTGCTGCGTTACTAATTCTATTACGAAAGTAGTAAAGCTGAGGCGGTCAATCGATATATGCATTTCCTTATCGATATCGTCTTTTGTTGAGTAATGAATTGATTTATCCGCACAGGGAGAGAAACGTGAACGAGACGCATTATTCGTGTTGTAATCTTGCGGATTCGTTCAGTTTATTCAGATTCTGGCCCGGTTAAATGGATTAATTCATTCTGTTTGGTTGATGATTCCTTAGGAATGTACATACAAATCTATAAAGATCTATCTATCCAGTAGTTTGTATGTTGGTCGTTATTGGTTTAGACGTAATCTCTTTAGAAAAGATTTGTAGAAAGGCGAAAGATTTAATATGTGTAAGGAGCATTTGTAATTAAAGTCACGGAGGAAACAGTAAACTTTTATTTATTAAGTCTTAAAAATTTATGACTAGCATACTAGAGGACTTATTGATAATAGTTAGCGGAAGAATTGCGGAAGATTCTCCAATAGCTGCATCCTAAAATTAATAGCTTTTTTACATATTTTCAAATTTGACAATTGAGTTGTCCTCATGTATTTTAATATAGAATATTCCGTATGCATGAATAGAACTTTTAATTTAATTGAAACACAAAGGGTTATATTTCATTAAGGGGCCTTATGGCCGAATGACTAGTGCTCTGGCGCAGCTGCGGGTTTCGAGTTCGAGTCTCGGCCGTACCATGGATGTTTGTGCTTTGGGCGTAGAGTTGTCAAACCGTAACCGGTAAAAAGAAAACATCTGTCTCGAAATCTGTCAGACGGCCTTGGACCACCGCGGGGTTGTTGCGCCGCTGATGATGATAATATCTTATAGTAAAATTTTAATTCAACTTTGACTAAAGTAAAGTTAAAATTTATAAAACCCTTGCAGAAGTTATTACTAAATAGTTAAATGGCTTAATTTTCATTCTTGGAATATAAATACTATTTAAAGAAAAGCAGTTTAACCAAAATAAGACATCAAAATAGTTTTAAATATAATTGTAACTATGTAAATATTTTTGAAATATTGTATTTGAGATATATTATTTTCTGTGCTTTCGCAAATAAATACTTTAAAAGAATAAAAATTTTACTACGAATAGTTTCCCTGCTAAAAGTTACGTTTTAATATTTTGTTTCAGATGGTTTATTGTATGTTTGAATTTGTTCAGGCGGATTATTATGTTTGAATATTTCCCAATGTAAAAGTTGTAATCTAAAAAATTATAATATATTATGCTATAATAATTTTAATATTTGATGTTGTTAAAAAAAATTAATTATAAACAAATTAAATACTTTTGAATATTACATTTAAATTAAAACATCGATTTTCCCCAATTAATATTACATACTTTAAAGACAAAAAATTTATTTATTGCTATAATTAAAATATTTAGTGATATATATTTCTTTAATTGAAATAAAGTTTAATCAGAATAATTTCTATATAACTTTAAATTAATTTAAATTATTTATTTTTATATATAAAGTAATTAATAATTTAGTATAGTAGTTAATTAATAATATTTATTGGTAATTAGAATTTAATGCTGACAGACGGCCTTGGACCACCGCGGGGTTGTTGCGCCGCTGATGATGATAATATCTTATAGTAAAATTTTAATTCAACTTTGACTAAAGTAAAATTTATAAAACCCTTGCAGAAGTTATTACTAAATAGTTAAATGGCTTAATTTTCATTCTTGGAATATAAATACTATTTAAAGAAAAGCAGTTTAACCAAAATAAGACATCAAAATAGTTTTAAATATAATTGTAACTATGTAAATATTTTTGAAATATTGTATTTGAGATATATTATTTTCTGTGCTTTCGCAAATAAATACTTTAAAAGAATAAAAATTTTACTACGAATAGTTTCCCTGCTAAAAGTTACGTTTTAATATTTTGTTTCAGATGGTTTATTGTATGTTTGAATTTGTTCAGGCGGATTATTATGTTTGAAATGTTTAATGACGTTTTATAAATAAGGAGATACAATAACCATTACCATTTAATAATGTATACAGTAGTAAGAATATTCCAAGAAATTTACTCAACACATTGTCTTAAACAATGAAATGTAACAACAGTTACAATGTATTTCACCAAGTGCGAATTCCTTACAATAGAAATTTATTCATGAAGCTCCATTCTCTATCAAAAGAATTCCGTATAAGATGAATTAAATGTTGCAAGCTTTAATTGTTATTTGTTAGGCTCAAAAGAGAGGTGAAATTGTATTTTTACATGAAGCAACATCATACAATGACACTTATGATGTTAGAAAATGTATCTGTTCTTTCTTAAAAGAGAGAAACATTTTCTAATTACAATATTTGTTAACTTTCTTTGTCAATTTATACTCAGAACAATGAAAATATTAAACAATTGGAGGACATCAAGGAAATAGAAGTCAAGAAAATATAATTACTTAATAACAAATGTATACTTTGAAGCTTAATAACAATCTAATCTAATAACACTGGCATTTATTCAATAAAACCAATCTGAAAGTACATTTAAAAATAAAATGTAGGTGAAAATATTTATTCCAATAATTGATATTCAGCATTATTACTATATTATTATTAAATTATATTGGAATATATGTTATTATTGAATAATATAATAATAATAATAATAATATTGGACTTATAAGAACTTGAAGTAAATTATAAGTAATAATAATAATATAATTAAATAACTTTAAGTAAATTATATATATACAGAATTTGAATAATAATTTGAGAGAATCGAGAATAATTTTATTCACAAGTGCACACAAATATATATTAATACAGAACTCTGGATTATAATAATTTATTATTTACAAAAAAAAAAGGAAATTAAAGATTAAAATTTGATTCACATATGTACAAGTAATCACAAGTGCAGTTCACTCTAAGGTCGGAGATTTTCAAAGTTCTCGCTTCTACGATGAATCTAATGCACTGGACGACGGCAAACCTGAATTATCACATGGCGTGATACACGAAACCACAAGGTAACCAGTTTGTAAACAGGCGGAAAAGTCCGACTTGTTCAGTGACATGTGAAAGTCGCACAGACATTCACTTTTCAAGATAATTTCCTCATTATGCATGATACCAAATATCTATTGTCCTATTCGAATGACAGGTTGTTCTCATTAGTACAAAATACTAATTGCATATAATATAACTACCCACAATACTACTTGTCTTCTGTCAAATTTGAGTGATGGGTTTATTATATATATGTCAAATAACAAATATTCCTCTCCTGGGAATGAAGTACCAAAACTCTTCTCGTGAGAAAAAAAAAATGATACACATGTAAAGAAAATACGCTTCATACAATTAGCATAGAACTTAAATATATACCATATATAAGAAATTCTTTTTAATTATCACCTCTCTTTCTTCCTGGTATCCATCATGAAAAATAGCACACAATTTATGAGTTAAAATGTAATGGACATGGTTTATCCTCTTTTAAAAATAGTGAAATTTACATACGTAATTACCAAGTTTCATTAGCAGCAAGTCTTTATCAAACAGCTTATGAATATGCCTCTTAAGTGTTAAATTCTTAGCAAGATAACAGATCTGAAGAGTGCCAGAAAAATAGCATTTAAAAAGAGGTCCTCTACAGAAAAGCATTTTTTGAAAGCCATTCGAATTTCGAGGCCGGGTGGAAATGAGGAGAGATTTAGGCCCCACTAAACGCGTACTCTTTCGAACTCACCCCAAACGAGATTTTAATTACGCTGGCTTTCACAGATCTTCGAACTGAAGTGATTTCAAGCCAAACGACTCGGCTCTTTTCTGTGTTTAATCGCATTTCCGTGTAATTAATATTTTGTGCTCTATAAATGGAGCCCAAAAACGACAAGCTTGCGGGAAGCGGTTTCACTTAATAGTAATTAACGTGAAAGAAGTTCGATTCATTGTTCGACATCACGCGTGACAGTGGTGAATCTTGTTTAAAATCAAATCTTACAGAATACGATGAAATACTACTATTCCCAAAAAGTAAGACCAATTATTATTATTATTTTTTTTAAATCTCTGTATTTATTCTTCCTAATTCATCGCCTTCAAAGTAATTCCCACCGGACTCAATGCACTTATGCCAACTTTTTTTCCAATGCTCAATGCATGCTAAAAAGTCATACGTACAGTAAAGAATCAAACCATCATATGATGAAATATGCAAAATAAGGTAAAGATAATGAATTAAAAAATGCATTAAAAATTAAGAGCATGTAGCTCTAAATCAAAAAAGGTAAAAATCTATGTTTTTTTTCCTTCTAAAAACTCAAATTTCTGTAAAATTCACAATAATGTAAATTTATAATTCTTCATGTCTTTCAAGCCCTGCACATAGACATTCTCAGATATTCATGAATATATGATTTACTTTACAAATAATTTCAATATGCAAATGATATAATATTTTCCCTCAATGCTATAAAAATTTTTTAATAAAGTTAAATATCGTGACTACTCAAAAAATGTATTGTTTTTCATCTGGCGGGACTTCAAAAACATTTTAATTTTAAGATTACTTTAATCCTATTCACCTCCTCCCGTTTAATACTGTGTTCAAAATGTCAGACCAATTTTCAATTTAAATTCCCTGGGCTTATGGAATTTCAATTATTTTTCTATTTTTTAGGTTGCTGTCACTGTCCTTGACATCTGTGTGAAATTTGACGTCAAAATATTCATTAGTGCTTGAGTTACGCTGGGTTTTGCGAGGCTGATTTTTGAAATGTCTGAATTAATTGAGCAAAGAACTTGCATTAAATTTCGTTTGCGGAAACATATAGAATATTGCAGAAAACATTCGGTCAGCATTTCTATATCAGAAAGAAATGTTTACAAATGGTATAAGCAGGTCAAAGAATGCAGACGTCGCGTTGAAGACGAAGAGAACTCTGCACGACCATCCACCTCAACCGACGTCCAAAAGATTAAAGATTGGATGCTTGCAAACCATCGATTTACAATTAGAGAACTTGTTGATGATGTTGCAATTTCTAAATTCCATTTTATAATATGTTGTGGGTCTCAAACGCTTCAAATCTTGATTGGTACCGAAAACCCTGAATGCGCCGCTCACACTGCATTGATTTTTCATGGCTTTTCCGCCAAAACTGAAACCCATATCTTTCTACAACCACCGTATTCACCTGATTTAGCATCGTGCTACTTCTGGCTATTTTCTAAACTCAAAAGACCACTCCGGAGACACCGTTATGAGTCGATTGAGGAGATATTTCAAAAATGGCCGGAATCAGTTTTAGTGTCTCACAAAACCAAGTGTAACTCAAGCATTAATGAATATTTTGACTTTAAATTTCACACATATGTCAAAGAAAGTGCCAACAACCTAAAAAAGATAAAAAAAAATTGAAATACCATACGCCCGAGAAATTTAAATTGAAAACTGGTCTTACTTTTTGGACACAGTAGTATTGCTTGTGTGGTTTTCAAGTTCAGGGTTGGTCTTTGATTTCTGTTGATATTCAGTTGTTTTCTCTGAACTTTATCAAGCTGACAAAATCTACTACTCATAAATGACAATCGAAAACTAAACTTACATTTCAAAATTATAATATTCCAATATTCAGATGAGATATCGAAAATGAATGAATGCAGAAACAAAATTATGTGATAATTACTTTCCTCTGACAGACCTCCTATACAGCGCTGAAGATCGTTTCCCTTTGAAATGAAAAATAGATAATTCTCGCGAGGAAGGAATTACCCCAATCGTCGCTAGACTGATTCGTCTAAAAGCCCTTTATTTTTAAAAAATTTTTAACAATGTTAATGCTGTAGAAAGTTAAGGTAACCGACCAGGTTCAGAGCCAAAATTTTTAAATAATGTTGCATGGAAATATTTTGATGTTATTATTAAATTAAATTATAAGACTGATTATAATTAATAACTATTATAATTTAATAAATATATTAAAGTATAATTATTGAGAAATAAAACATTGAACTGAATTGTTTTAACATGAAAATTAAAATACGCACATGAATATGTTTTGTTGAAATCTGTCAAACGTGTACAAAAAGTGTCTTTTTTAACTTACGTAAGTACTAAAAGAAGACGTCAAACATATTACATTTACTTGCGAACATATTTGTATTTTGCAAGCATTTGTAACTGACAGTATGACAATATTATAATACATAGTTGAATCATATCCAAGCGCAAAAATAAAATGAAAAAATAAGGTTTTCAATAAAAATGCAAATAACTAATCTCTAACTGAGTATAATTAAAATCTATTAGTTCAATTCCCACATAAACTCCTTAAAACATATAGTTAAAATTTAATTAGATTCTGAAAATTCTTATAACAGTTATGACTGTTATTGTTACTGTTATCTCTTCGGACATTCAAGTGGAATTTTTCAATGTATGCATTCAATATCCTAATAGCTCGTGATTTAGTAGATGTATCTCGATTTCTAATAGCTTTAAAAACAAACAAATGCCAGAAACAGCTAACTGTACATTTTTATGACGGTTATGACTGTTATTGTTTCTGTTATATCCTTCGATATTCTATTGGAATTTTTAAACAAAAGCCATTCAGTATGTTAATAGCTTCAATATCCTAATAGCTAATTCTGTAGCTGTATCTCAACTTCTGCTGACTCCAGAAACATCTAAAAGGTATGATGTTTAAAGTAAAACAATGAAAAAGGTATCATTTCTTTTTCCCGAAAATTTTAAATTTAGCTTGATTGATTACCTTGAGCTTGATATCTCTGGTGTAAGCATTTTATAAAGGATATCTACTCTATACACCCATCGCAAGTTAAAAAAACCTAATCTTCTTTGAAAAATATGCCGACAGTGCAATAAATTCCAACCGGCCAGAAAAAGCTCAGCGCTAAATAGTTTAAGCTGGCAACTGAAACACACAAATTTGAGTTTTCCTATATCGCACGAATGCGTAAAATGCCGTCATACATATTAATGTCTCTGTCATTTGATGCAGTGCAAAAAATAGTGTGTCAAAAGTTTCTCTACGTCTTCAGAAAAAATATTAAAATTTCTCAGGACACCCTTGTCTCTTAGTTAGGGTGGGGCCCAAATATATGCAATTTTTCCGAAGAGGCTATAAAATATACAGAAACTCGGTATCGAATATTTAGTTGAATATTTTTCAGCCTGGTGTTTGATTCAGAACTTTCCTGTGAAGTCTAATTTCCATGAAAACCTTATGGAGTACCACAACCTCGTCTAGACAACTCTTCAAGAATCTTTCTTCTTTTTTTTTTTTTGTTATCTTTCTTAATGCATCAAATATTCCCATACGGAAACACCAAAGCAGATTTCATGGTGGGTCAGACTTTTTTTGCTACGAAAAGTTTCATCCACTTTCCATAAAATAATATGCAAAAAGTAACAGAAAAAAAAAATGTTTACATAACTTTTTGTTTTGTTTTTGATATTTTTATCATGGACTTATGGAGGATCCTGTCTGCCTTGTTGCTGTTATTGATTGGAAGAAAAAGAAATCTAAAACAAAGAAAAGAACAATGGATTTTTCTTCCTCTGTATCGATTTATTCGACTTTCTTCTTTCAGCCCGAAACGATAACGTCGAGCAAAGAAGTTTATAAATATGCTAAGCCAGAGTCGTTACATAGTTGGGGGCCGAGGCGAGCTTTAAAAACTCTGCAGCGAGCGAGAGGCGGATTTCATGAATGATAAGGCAGTGGGGAGATCGAAAGAGATATAAAAATCACCTGCTCCGTAAAAGCCGATTGCCTTATGGATGTACACTTACTCTCCATTTTACTATTATAGGATGCTTGCGTCAACCGCAGGGGTTTTTCATCAAAAATATGTGACTGATTATTGCCAATTGTTGAAGAGAGATTACAGTGATTGACTTATAATGGGTAAAAGAGAGATAAACGCATTAAAAAGAAATTTTTATGAACAAATTTGATTTGGTTGTCGCTCTAAGATAATTTTTTGCACACTTTAGGCTAATTAGAACGTAGCCTACAACATAACTGGAATTCCGAACCACTCCCAAGCATTCATGCCACGGCCAGGATTCGAATCTGAAGCCTATGATACCAAAGACCAGAGCGCTAGCTAGTTGGCTATCAGATAGCCCTATATAGTGTGGAGCATTCTGACAAGAATTCTTAAAACGCCACCTTTGAGGCTCACTGTTAAACAAATAAATTAAGCTGGATTCCCACCAAATACTAAGATTGCATGTCGCGATGCGTTAGCCAGTCACAAGACAGAGTGGGCAGAAGATCAGACTTTTGATTGTCAGGATTTTTGTCACTTACGATGTTGTCTGAGAATCCAGCTTTAATGACCATCAGGGCAAAATTTAGAGTTCGAGGCCTGCTTTGGTAGCAGTCACTGCTTCAATAAAATATAGAATACGCGATTGGGACAGCGCATGTGAGAGTAGAGACAGTCAAAGCTCTTAAAAACGAGGATCAAATTTTAAATACCAATCACCAAAACTCCCCTCAAAATCCTTTGAACAGACAAGGATAAAAAACTCGATAAAGTGGAATGGACACAAATAGTGATGGGCAGACTTAGACAGGGAGTATGAGTAAATTAACACAAAGATGGACAGATAGGAATGAAAAACAGCTATGAAAAGGGATTTGAACAAATAAGCATGAACATATTAAGGATATAATTCATTGATTCTATCAAAGAAATGGAAATAGTTTTTACAATTCCGAATTATAATTTGTTTACGAATAAGACACTTAAGACACACTTACTACACTTAATTTAAGATTTCTAAATCGGTTTTCTAATTTTGAGTTTTATGACAGTTTTCAGTATATTTTAAAAATGAGTAAAGCATATTATTTAAAAATTTTTTTTCATATATACTAACTTTACATATAAAAGTCAAGATACAAAATATTTAAAAATTTTAATTGAAACAGATATTAGATTGCAAGTTTATAAACGCAAAAATGGAAAACCTTTTCCCATTAAAATGAGGAAAGTTCTTTTGTGCTCTCTGAACTCCTTAAAACATCGAACACAACAACTAAAGCGCCCTGCACAAATTGTATCACTTCTTTCCCCCCCCCCTTCCTAATTAACCAGTCTCGCGGGGTCCTGTGGGAAACACAAAGGATGCCTTTTGTCGGAACTCTTCAAATAGACAACACGCCCCGCCCTCTCCAACAAATGATTCTTCACGCTTCCGAAACATTTATTTTTGTGCTTTCACCCAACCGCTATTTGTTTTCGCGACACTCTCTGAAGCTCTGAAGTCTAATGAATGAATGCAGCAGCAACTTTCATATTCACTCTTTGGATACGAACGCGAGATCTTCCCCCCTTGCTCTAATGAATTGCCCATTAAAACAATCATTCCGCCCAGCTACATTAACGGTCACACTCTGGGCTTGTAGTCATTCCTACCAAAACGAAGTTACCTTTTCTCTAAACAGGGGAAAAGTTTTAAAACAAAAAAGTTTAGATAGAGTCTTAGTTTTACCTTTAGAAAAAAAAATGGGAGATTATATTTTTGAAGGTTATTAAATAACACGTGACTCTAATGATTCCCTTCGTTGCCAACGCTTTGGGAGAAAACTTTTAATTTAGCCATTTTTTTTTCAAGTTCTGCATAAAGCCGTAACTTCTTCCTTTTCTTAATTTTTTACTTTTTTTTTTTTATTTTTATTTATTTATTTTTTTTTTATTATTTTTTTTTTACCGTTTTGCGAGTTCTTATAATTAGCTTTTCCGAAATGAACGATAAAAACTCATTACTACGGAAAGAAGATGTTTGGTTTTTGGCTTGAACTGGCTTGAATTTATTTTATCGCCACGACTATAACTTGACATGAATAATGATTCGACCTTCAGCGTTTATCTTTTTGGTATCTTCTTTTTTTTTTTATTTTATATTTTTTGAGAAAAATTTTAAACACCAAATAAAGGCCAAAAATGCAGCTTCGTGTGTGCACTCGAATTAATTGTTTCGTCTGCTTTCACATTTAATAGTTTCTCGAAGATTTTTAACTGGATTTTCGAACTACTGAGATACTTGCAGAATTTCAATGAGGACATAAATTAAGGTTTAAAGTAGATTCCGATCACTACAAGTATCCATATCGACGCCGGATCTTGAACCTGAAACATATGGCATCGAGCGCTAGCCCCTCGGCTATCAGGCCCCAATTTCGTGTGAAGGTGATAGTCTTCACACATACACGGTGCAAAGCAATTCTGAAAAGAAAAAAAAATTAATTGTTATTGGTGCAAGATTTGTTGTAAGTCTACTGTGTTATTCAGGTAGGAAATGTTTTTTTCCTTTGTCATTCATGCCTTTGGATATGGCATATAATGCCTAACAAACCAAGGATCTAAGTGAATATAGCAGTGGTTCTTAAATTATAAATATAAAAAATGACATAAATATAATGAAACCCAATATAAAAATGAATCATAATATAATCGTATCTGTCATAATATTTGTCAAAATACAAGGTATATAAAAACAAAGTTAATTTGAATCTTGTAATATTAGAATGGAAACAGATATTAGATTGCAAGTTTATAACGCAAAAAGGAAAACTGTTTCCCATTAAAACCAGGAAATGTCTTCTTTTGTGCTCTTTGAACTCCTTAAAACATCGAACACAACAACTAAGCAGCCTGCATAAATTATGTCACGGCATTCGTCACAATAAGTTCAAATTTGAAGTGAAGATACTTGAAGAAAGGGGAAACGGTAAGGTATTAAAAATAAAGTTTCAAAGTATATTAATAGATGGCGCAGTAAGCAACAGAAAGAAAGTGAATTCGGCTGTCAGTGATGTTTTAAATCGAAGTGACAACATATTTGACATGAATTCCACATTAAACCAAATGAAGTATTCAATGTACTTGATAGTTTTTTTTGTTTTTGTTTTTGTTTTTTTTGACGTAAAAAAAGACTTCGAAGTCATTCAACAATTGTGGCACTGTTAATGGAAAGCCTATCCACCAAGGCAAAGTCATACCAAATTGGATGGGAAAAATCAGTGGGTCTATTTTTGGAACTTTTTTTGGTGCCGTACCGTTTCTCCCTTTTTCAAGTATCTTCAAATCAAATTTGAATTCATTGAGACCAGTGGTTAGTTTTTACAGCATTTTGAAAGTGGGACTTTAATTATAAACATTTTGTATACAATCTTTCAGTATAAAAGTCATACTATTTCTAAAATACAAAAGATTTAAAAACAGTTAGTTATTTTAAAAACTTTAATTGAAACAGATATTAGATTTCAAGTTTATAGAGCAAAAAGGAAAACCGTTTCTATTAAAACCGAGAAAGTTCTTCTTTTGTGCTCTCTGAACTCCTTAAAACATCGGACACAACAACTAACCAGCACCCTGCATAAATTGTGTCACGGCATCCGCCCCCTAATTAATCAGTCTTGCGGGGTCCCGTGGGAAACACAAAGGATGCCTTTTGTCGGAACTCTTCAAATAGACAACAAGCCCCCTCTCCAACAAATGATTCCGCACGCTCCCGATACATTTATTTTTGTGCTTTCACCAAACCGCTATTTGTTTTCGCGAAACTCTCTGTGACGCTCTCAAGGCTAATGAATGAATGCAGCAGCAACTTTCATAATCACTCTTTGGATACGAACGCGAGATCTTTCCCCCTTGCTCTAATGAAATGTCCATTAAAACAATCATTCTCCCCCCCGCTACATTAACGGTCACACTCTAGGCTTGTAGTCATTCAAACCAAAACGAAGTTACCTTTTCTCTGAACGGGGGTAAAAGCTTTAAAAGAAAAGGTTTAGATAGAGTTTTAGTTTTACATTTAGAAAAAAAAAAAAAATAGCGGATTATATTTTGTTTCTCCAATGTTTCTCTTCGTTGCCAACGCTTGGGGGAGAAAACTTTTAATTAAGCCTTTTTTTCTTCTTCGTCTTTTTTTCAAGTACTGCATAAAACGGTCTTAACTTTTTTTTTTTTTTTTTTTAGTTCACTTTTTTTTTTTACCGTTAGCGAGTTCTTATAATTTGCTTTTTCCAAATTCAACGATAAAAACTCATTACTACGGGAAGAAGATGTTTGATTTTGGCTTGAATTTATTTTATCGCCACGACTTTAACTTCACATGAATAATGATTCGACCTTCAGCATTTATCTTTTTCAGAATTTTAATTTTAAAATTTTTTTTTTTTTTTACATTTTTTGAGAAAAATTTTAAAGTCCAAATAAAAGCCAGAAATGCAGCTTCGTGTGTGTACTCGAAATAACTGTTTCGCTCCTTCCACATTTAATAGCTTCTTGAAGATTTTTAACTGGATTTTCGAACTACTGAGACACTTTTTGAATTTCAGTGAGGACTTGAATGTTAAAGCATCGAGGGAAATTTCGAAGAATAAAGAACCTATTTAATGGCTAATGATAGTATGACGTTCTTTTATTAAAATATAAATTACCCTGCAAGCGAGGGAACTTTTTTATTTCAAACTAGCCAGAGTTATGCTAACTTCGTACGGACAAAGCCGGCCACTTCCTATGAAATGTGAATTAAGTAATTAACCTCAAATAAAGAAATTTTAAAGCTAAACTAAATCACCCTATTCTCGTATAGATGTTGTAGTATTGTACTCATGAATGCTGTATTTAATTTAGGAGAATAATCCTGTGCTTTTGTTTAACTTTGTTTTCACTTTATTTCATATATAATTTATATATAATATATTATTTTATTACAATACTTACATCTTATTATTTGGAGTATATATATATAAATTGTTTGGGTTTCCTCTTAGCAAGCAACATGTAACTAACCGTGAGAAAAATAGAAAAAACATGAAGATAGCTTGTATTATTTTTTAGAAAATTAATACCACACTATCTTAATTTTTTATCACTGTTCCTTATTTAAAGTAATATTGAATGCTATCTTACTGAAAATTGCAATTGTTTTTATTGAAAAAGCAGTTCGGTACATAAGATCGAAATCCTCACTGTTTGCGACCTGATGGCCAATTGAGTGTATCTTAAATAGGAATAAAACATATTACTTAACATCTATACTACCTTTACATATAAATGTCATAATATTTGTCAATTACAAGATATTTAAAAACAAAGTTATTTTAAAATTTGAATTGAAGCAGATATTAGATTGCAAGTTTATAAACACAAAAAGCAAAACCGTTTTCCATTAAAACCCAAAAAGATCTTCTTTTGTGCTCTCTGAACTGCTTAAAACATCAAACACAACACATAAAGCACCCTGCATAAATTGTGTCACGGCATTTCCCTCCATTCATCCCCCCCATCCTAATTAACCAGTGTTGCGGGGTCCCCTGGGAAACAGAAAGGAGACCTTTTGTCGGAAACTCTTCAAATAGGCGACACGCCCCCTCTCCAAACAAACGATTCCGCACACTACCGATACATTTATGTTTGTGCTTCCACCAAACCACTATTTGTTTTCGAAAAACTCTCTGACGCTCTCAAGGCTAATGAATGAATGCAGCAGCAACTTTCATAATCACTCTTCGGATACGAACGCGAGATCTTTTCCCCTTGCTCTAATGAAATGTCCATTAAAACAATCATTCCCCCCCCCGCTACATTAACGTCCACACTCTAGGCTTGTAGTCACTCCAACCAAAACGAAGTTACCTATTCTCGAAACAGGGGAAATGTTTTAAAAGAAAAAGTTTAGATAAAGTTTTAGTTTTACCTTTAGAAAAAAAAAAAAAAAATAGGAGGTTATATTTTTGAAGGTCATTAAACACCACGTGACTCCAATGTTTCCCTTCGTTGCCAACGCTTGGGAGAAAATTTTTAATTTAGCCATTTTTTTGTCCTTCTTGTTCATCTTTTTTTCAAGTACTGCACAAAACCGTAACGTCTTCTTTTTTTTTATTTTTTTAAAACTTTTTTTTCACCGTTTGCGCGTTCTTATAATTTGCTTTTCCAAATTGAAGGATAAAAACTCATTACTACGGAAAGAAGATGTTTGGTTTTTGGCTTGAACAGGCTTGAATTTATTTTATCGCCACAAATTTAATTTGACATGAATAATGATTCGACCTTCAGCGTTTATCTTTTTGGTGTACCTTCTTTTCTTTTTAATAAGACCAAATAAAAGCCAAAAATGCTGCTTCGTGCGTGTAGTCAAATTAATTGTTTCGACTTCTTCCACATTTAGTAGTTTCTTGAAGATTTCTAACTGGATTTTCGAACGATTCAGACGTTCACAGAATTTCAATGAGGACTTGAATTTAAAGCATCGAGGGAAATTTCGAAGAATAAAGAACCATTTAATGGCTGATGATAGTATGACGTTCTTTCATTTGAATATGAATTACCCTACAAGAGAAGGAACTTTTTATTTCAAATTAGCCGGAGTTGTTCTAACTTCACTCGGTCAAAGCCATGTGAATTAAATAATTAAACTTAATTAAAGACATTGTTATGTTATACTAAATTATTGTATACAGTTGTATTTAATTTAACACCAAAAACATGCTTTTTATTTAATTTTGCTTTCACTTTATTCCATATATAATTTATTTTATCACAATACTTACTTCTGTGCCCAAATAGTAAGACCAATTATTTCTTTTTCAAAAACTTTTTATTTATTCTTCCAAATTTAATTCATCGAATTCAAAGTAATTCTCTCCGGACACAATGCACTTACGCCAACTTTTTTCCCAATCCTCAATTCATGCTCAAATGTCGTCGATAGTTATGGCCTATAGAGCGAGCGCTGATTCACGTTGAGTCTCTTCAGTCGACTCAAAACTGTGTCCCCGGAGTGGTCTTTTGTGTTAAGGGAATCAAAAGTCGAACGGTGTGAATACAGTGGTTGTGGAACGAAATGGGTTTCGCGAAAAAGTCACGAAAAATGAGTTCAGTGTGAGCCGGCGCATTCAGTGTTTTCGGTACCAATCGAGATTTCAAGCGTTTGAGGCCCAAAATGGCCGAAAGAGAACGAAAGACGAAACGAACGAAAGAGGTATACAAATCGAAATAGTAACGAAAGAGGTATAAAAATCACCTGTTCAGTAAATGCCGACTGCCTTTTGGCTGTGCGCTTCGCTATTATAGGATGCTCCGTATTATTGTTCAAATTGCAGGGTTTTTCATCGAAAAACTAATCAACAATAGTTCGGGTTGACTGATTGCTATGTATCTACTGTTGAAGAGAAATATGATTGACAACAGGGATCAATTTACAAAGGGAAAAAGAGAAATAAATAAATTAAAAGTAAATTATTATTATATATCACAGAGGTAAATAGACAAAAAATGAAACACAGCAATGAAGATTTGGTTTGTGGTTCTAAGATCAGTTTGTGCACATTTTGGGCTAATTAGAAGGGGACCTACAGTTATCCAGTATTTCGAAGCACTTATAATCGTTTTGTATACAATCTTTCAGTATAAAAGTCATAATATTTTCTGAACTACAAAATATTTAGAAACAAAATTATTTTAAAATTTGAATTGAAGCAGATAGAGATCGCAGATTGATCGCAAGATTATAACACAAAAAGTGTCCCGTTAAAACGAGGGAAAGTTCTTCTTTTGTGCTCTGTGAACTCTTTAAAACATCGAAAACAACAACTAAAGCAACCTGCATAAATTGTGTCACGGCATTCCCTTCGCCCCCCCCTCCCTTCCTAATTAATTAGTCACGCGGGTTCCCGTGGTAAACACAAAGAATGCTTTATGTCGGAGCTCTTCTAATAGACAACACGCCCCCTCTCCAACAAATGATTCCGCAAGATTAAGATACATTTATTTTTGTGCTTCCACCAAACCGCTATTTGCTTTCGCGAAACTCTGTGACTCTCTGAAGGCTAATGAATGAATGCAGCAACTTTTATAATCACTCTTTGGTTACGAACGCGAGATCTTTTCCCCTTGCTCTAATGAAATGTCCATTAAAACAATCATTTCCCCCGCTACATTAACGGCTTGTAGTCATTCCAACTGAAACGAAGTTACTTTTTCTCTGAACAGGGGGAAAAGTTTTAAAAAGAAAAAGTTTAGATAGAGTTTTAGTTTTACCTTAAGAAAAAAAATAGGAGATTATATTTCTGAAGGTCATTAAATACCACGTGACTCCGATGTTTCCCTACGTTGCCAGCGCTTGGGAGAAAACTTTTAATTTAGCCATTTTTTTTTTTTTTTTTTTCTTCATCTTTTTTTTTTTTTTTTTTTCAAATACTGCATAAAACCGTAACGTCTTCTTCTTCTTTTTTTTTTTTTTTAAACTTTTTACCGTCTTGCGAGTTCTTATAAGTTGCTTTTCCAAATTGAACGACAAAAACTCATTACTACAGAAAGAAGATGTTTGGTTTTTGGCTCGAACTGGTTTGAATTTATTTTATCGCCACGAGTTTAACATGACATGAATAATGATTCGACCTTCAGCGTTTATCTTTTTGGTGTACCTTCTTTTCTTTTTAATAAGACCAAATAAAAGCCAGAAATGCAGCTTCGAGTGTGTACTCGAATTAATTGTTTCGACTCCTTCCCCGTTTAATAGTTTCTTGAAGATTTTTAACTGGATTTTCGAACGACTGCGACACTCACAGAATTTCAATGAGGATTTGAATGCTAAAGCATCGAGGGAAATTTCGAAGAATAAAGAACTTATTTAATGGCTGATGATAGTATGACGTTCCTTTCTTAGAATATAAATTAACCAGCAAGAGAGAGAACTTTTTTATTTGAAACTAACTGGAGTTATGCTAACTTCGCTCGGACAAAGCCAGCCACATTTTATCAAATGTGAATTAAAAAATTAACCTTAAATAAAGAAATTACAAAGATAAACTTAATCCTCCTATTCTCAGTACAGTTGTATTTAATTTAGCGGGAAAACTGTGCTCTTTATTTAATTTTGTTTTCACTTCATTTCGTACATAATTATTTTATTATAATAGTGACATCTTATTATTTGCTCAATAAATATTTAAATTGTGGCCTGGTGGTTCGAGTGACTATCGTTTCGAGATTGAGCCACACTGTTAGCTCAGTTCATACATAAACTCTTTAAAGCATATTGTTAAAATTTAATTAGATTTGAAAATTCTTATAACAGTTGTGACTGTTATGTTGTTGTTATCTCTTCGGAAATTCAAGTGGAATTTTTATATGGATGCATTACATATCCTAATAGCTATTGATTAAGTAGCTATATATCGACTTGTACTAACTCTACAAAGAATCAAATGTCAGAAACAGCTAAAGGTGTGATGTTTAAAGTAAAACAATGAAAAAGATCTCAATACTTTTTCACGAAAATTTTAATTTGAAGCTTGGTTGATTACCTTCTTGTATCCATATTTAAGTTTTTTACTTCAATTATAAAGGATATCTACTCTATACACCCATCGAAAAGTATATTGTTAAAAAAAACTAATCTTGTTTGAAAAAATGCCAACGGTGCAATAAATTCCACCCGACTAGAAAGGCTCTGCGCTAAGTAGTTTAAGCTGGCAACTGAAACACACAAATTCGAGTTTTCCTATATCGCACGAATGCGTAAAATGCAGTCATACATATTAATGTCGCCGACATTTGATGTAGTGCAAAAAAATAGTGTGTCAAAAGTTTCTCTGCGTCTTCAGGAAAAATATTAAAATTTCCCGAGAACTCTCTTGTCTCTCGGAAAGCGGGCCAAAAGTATGCAATTTTTCCGAAGAGTCTATAAAATATACAGAAACTCGGTATCGAATATTTAGTTGAATATTTTTCAGCTTGGTGCTTGATTTAGAACTTTCTTGTGAAGTCTAATTTCCATGAAAACCTTATGGAGTGCCACAACCGCTTCTAGCCAACTCTTCAAGAATCTTTCTTCTTCTTTTTTTCCTTTGTTATGTTGCTTAATGCATCAAATATTCCCATACGGAAAACCAAAGCAGATTTCATGGTGGGTCAGACTTTCGAAAGACTACGAAAAGTTTCATCCACTTTCCATAAAATAAAGCAGCAAAAAGTAAAAACAAACAAAAAAAAAAATATATGTACATAACTTTTTTTTTTTTTTTTTTTCATGTTTTTATCGTGGACTTATGGCGACTCCAGTATGCCTTGCTGGTGTTATTGATTGGAACCAAAAGAAATCTAAAAGAAAAGAAAAGAAGAATGAATTTTTTCTTCTTCTGTATCGATTTATTTGACTTTCTACTTTGAGCCTTGAAAACGATAACGTCGAGCAAAGAACTTTATAAATATGCTAAGCCAGAGTCGTTACATAGTTGGGGCCGAGGCGAGCTTTAAAAACTCTGCAGCAACTGAGAGGCGGATTTCATGAATGCAGAAGAATACTCTCTTGATATGACAGAGGAGGGGAGGGGGAAAGATCGAAAGAGGTATAAAAATCACCTGCTCCGTAAATGCCGACTGCCTTTTGGCTGTGCACTTACTGTGCTTTGAGCTATTATAAGGATGCTTCTGATTATTGTATAAATTGCAGGAATTTTCATCGAAAAACTATTCAACAATAGTCTGATTGACTGATTGAACTATGTATCTACCGTTGAAGAGAAATAAAATTGATAGCAATGGTAGATCTATAAGAGGGAAAAGTGAGATAAATAGATTAAAAAGAAAATTTTGTTATCAAATTTGGTTTATTTGTCGCTCTACGGTCATTTTTTTGCGCACTTTAGGCTAATTAGAACGAGGCCTACAGGTTAACTTCAATTCCGAACCACTAACTAGCATTCATACCACGGCCGGGTTTCAAACCTGAAGCCTATGATGCCAAATTCCAGAGCGCTAGCCAGTTGGCTATCAGATAGCCCTGTTTACTGAGGAGCATTCTGACAAGAATTCTTAAAACATCTCCTCTTGACTCGCTGTTAATTAAGAAATTAAGCTGGATTCCCACCAAATACTAAGATTGCACGTCGCGATACGTTAGCCAGTTACAAGACAAAATGGGCAGAAGACCAGACTTATGATTGTCTGGGGTCTTGCGACTTACGATGTTGTCTGAGAATCCAGGTTTAATGACCATGGGGGCAAAATTTCGAGTTCGAGACCTGCTTTGGTAGCAGTCAATGCTTTCAACAAATTATAGATTATGCGATTGGGACAGCGCATGGGAGAGTTTAGACAGTCAAAGCTCTTCAAAACGAGGATCAAATTTGAAATACCAATCACCAAAACGCCCCCCAAAATCCTTTGAGCGGGCAAGGATGAAAAACTGCGATAAAGTGGAATGGAGACAAATAGGGATGGGCAGACTTAGACAACGGAGTATGAGTAAATTAACACGAGGATGGACAGATAGGAATGAAAAACAACTATGAACAGGGATTTGAATAAATAAGAATGAACGTTAACAAGTATTATTATTAAATTAGCACAGGTGTGAGCAGGCAGCTATGAACAGGTATTTGAACAAATAAGGAGGAACAAAATAAGGATATATTGCATTGATTCTAACAACGGAATGGAAATAGTTTTTACAATTCCAAATTATAATTTGTTTCGCACAAATGCACAAAATGGCGTCATACATATTAATGTCTCTGTCATTTGATGCAGTGCAAAAAATGGTGTGTCAAAAGTTTCTCTGCGTCTTCAGGAAAAATATTAAAATTTCTCGAGAACTCTCTTGTCTCTTAGTTAGGAAAGCGGGCCAAATGTATGCAATTTTTCCGAAGAGGCTATAAAATATACAGAAATTCGGTATCGAATATTTAGTTGAATATTTTTCAGCCTGGTGTTTGATTCAGAACTTTCTTGTGAAGTCTAATTTCCATGAAAACCTTATGGAGTAACACAACCGCATCTAGCCAGCTCTTCAAGAATCTTTTTTCTTTTTTTGTTATCTTTCTTAATGCATGAAATATTCCCATACGGAAAAACCAAAGCAGATTTCATGGTGGGTCAGACTTCTGACTTTTTATTACGAAAAGTTTCATCTACTTCCATAAAATAAAATTCAAAAAGTAAAAAAAAAAAAAAAAAAAAAAAATGTGTACATAACTTTTTTTGTTTTGTTTTGATATTTTTATCGTGGACTGATGGCGACTCCAGTCTGCCTTGGTGCTGTTATTGATTGGAATAGAAAGAAATCTAAAAGAAAAGAAAAGAACAATGGATTTTTTCTTTCCTTTTTATCGATTTATTCGTCTTTCGGCCCCGAAACGATAACGTCGAGCAAAGAACTTTATAAATATGCTAAGCCAGAGTCGTTACATAGTTGGGGCCGAGGCGAGCTTTAAGAGCTCTGCAGCGAGCGAGGGGCGGATTTCATGAATGCAGAAGAATACTTTCTTCCGTAGATAAGAAAGAAGGGGGTGGGGTGGGGGTTATCGAAAGAGGTATAAATATCACCTGCTCCATAAATGGCGTGATTGCCTTTTGCTATGCACTCACTGCCCATTTCTCTATTATAGGATGCTTCGGAATATTGTCTCTATTCAAGGGCTTTTCATGGAAAGGTTAATCAACAATAAGTGATTAGTAGGTTATCAGTAGATGAGTTAATTCACAATAGTTGAATAGTAGATGATCGGTAGGTTAGTAGGTGAGTTAATCAACAATAGGTGATCAGTAGGTGAGTTAATCAACAATAGGTGATCAGAAGTTGAGTTAATCTACAATAGGTGATTACTGCTTACCTATTATTGACGAGAACTAAAATTGATAACAATACTTGATTTACAAGGGGATAAAGTGAGATAAACAGATTAAAAAGAAATTTTTATTAATACCGATTTGACTTATCTGTCGATCTACGCTCATTTTGTGTACATTTTAGGCTAATTAGGCCGGGACCTACAGTTTAACGTGGATTCCGAACCACTCACAAACATCCATACTCCATCCAGGATTCCAATATGAATTCTGTGGTACCAAAAACAGAGTTCTGGTCAAATTGGCTATCAGACCCCTAATTTAACATAAAGGTGAACAGACAAGGATGAAAAACTGTGGTAAAGTGGAATGGAAACCAATAGGGAGAGGTACGCTTAAACAGGCAGTGTGATTAAATTAACACAAGAATGAGCAGATGGGAATGAAAAACAGCTATTGAAAGGGATTGGAACAAATAATTATTAGCATAAAATATGATTATTATTAAATTAATGCAGGAATGAACAAGAATGGGAAGAAATAAGCATGAACAGACTTAAACAGTAAGAAGATCAAATTAACACGGGGTGAACGAGTTAAAAAACAAAGATAGAAACAAATAGAAATGAACAGAAACAGACATTATTATTAAATTAACACGAGTGAACATGTATGCGTGAAAATCCAAAGATTTATAAAAGGTATTCATTGACAAATAGACATGTTTTTAAAAACGACCCCTTGCGACCTGACATATAACTTTACCAATTAAATAGAATGATTTTTTAAAAAAAGATATTAAAATTTTCCTGAGACAATTAAAATACGGAATATCATAATCCAACTATAGTGAGAGGAAAAGTTAAACATTTAAGTATCATGAAAAATAGTTATTCCATATTTCCTAATTCCGTCTAATTTCCTTCCTTCATTTTCTAATTCCTTCCTTAATATTTTCTAATTTACGAAAATGAATCATTTGTCAAAAATGTACCAGTTTGAATGTAACTCCCTATTTGCGTAATTCATTTTATTTCTGCAATATTCATTGACATAAACATATTCCACCTTAAAATTGCGCAAAAAAAATGATGTAATTATTGGTATTAAAATACAACATAAGCTTGTTTGAATTTATATTTCTCAACCACAATTTTTAGACTTGAATATAATAAAACAATTTGACGAATAAGTTTCTAAGTTGTTTACTATAAAAACAATCATTAAATTTACCTAATATCATGCATACATTTTTATTTGTTCTTCCATTATATATCTATATATATATGAAGGAAACATGAGTATATTCGATAACTTCCTTTAAAACAATTTTTTATCTGTATATTTATTTTTATTTACATATGACAAGGAGGGCCTCGGAAACGAAAAGATGGCCCACCTCACTGCTTGAGGCGTGATGGCCACTTGAGTATATCTTAAAAATGAATAAAACATATTACTTAATACCTATACTACCTTTATATATAAAAGTCATACTATTTGTAAAAAACAAAATATTTAAAAACAAAGTTATTTTGAGTCTAATAAAATTGGAATTGAAACAGATATTAGATTGCAAGCTTATAACGCAAAAAGGAAAACCGTTTTACATTAAAAGTTCTTTTGTGCTCTCTGAACTCCTTAAAACATCGAACACAACAACTAAAGCAACTTGTATAAATTGTGTCACGGCATTCCCCCCCCACCGTCCTAATTAAATAAGTCTCGCGGGGTCCTGTGGGAAACACAAAGGATGCCTTTTGTCGGCACTCTTCAAATAGACAACACGCCCCCTCTCGAACGAATGATTCCGCACGCTTTCCAATACATTTATTTTTGAGCTTCCACCAAACCGCTATTTGTTTTCGCGAAACTCTCTGTGACGCTCTGAAGGCTGATGAATGAGTGCAGCGGCAACTTTCATAATCACTCTTTGGATACGAAAGCGAGATCTTTCCCCCTTGCTCTAATGAAATGTCCATTAAAACAATCATTTCCCCTCGCTACATTAACGGTCACACTCTAAGCTTGTAGTCATTCAAACCAAAACGAAGTTACCTTTTCTCTGAACAGGGGAAAAGTTTTAAAAAGAAAAAAGTTTAGATAGATTTTAAGTTTTACCTTTAGAAAAAAATTAGGACATTATATTTTTGAAGGTCTTTAAATACCACGTGACTCCGATGTTTCCCTTCATTGCCAGCGCATGGGAGAAAACTTTTTAATTTAGCAATTTTTTTTCTCTGCATAAAACCGTAATGTTTCTTTTTTTTTCTTTTACTTTTCCTTTTTTCCTTTTTGTTTCTACCGTTTTCGAGTTGTTATAATTTGCTTTTCCAAACTGAACGATAAAAACTCATTACTACGGAAAGACGATGTTTGGTTTTTGGCTCGAACTGGCTTGAATTTATTTTATCGCCACGACTTTAACTTGACATGAATAATGATTCGACCTTCACCGTTTATCTTTTTGTTTCGACTCCTTTCGCATTAAATAGTTACTTGAAGATTTTGTAACTGGATTTTCGAATTATTGCGACACTTCCAAAATTTTAATGAGGACTTGAATGTTAAAGCATCGTGGGAAATTTCGAAGAATAAAGAACCCATTTAATGGCTGATGATAGTATGACGTTCTTTTATTAGAATATAAATTACCCTGCTAGCGAGGGAACTCTTTTTATTTCAAACTAGCTGCAGTTATGCTAACTTCGTATGGACAAAGCCAGCCCCCTCCCATGAAATGTGAATTAAATAATTAATCTTAAATAAAGAAATTGTAAAATTTAACTAATTCCTCCTATTCTCAATACAGTTGTATTTAATTTAGCGGAAAAAGTTTGCTCTTTATTTAATTTTTATTTCACTTCATTTCATGAATAATTATTTCATTCTAATACTGTCATCTTCTTATTTGGTCAGTAGATTGGTTAATTGGGGCCTGGCGGCCAAGTAAATAGCGTTTCGGGATCAAATCCCGGCAGTGACATGGATGTTTGTAGTGGCGCGAACACTTTAAACCATAGGTAGCGGTCTAACTTGACTGAGGCCTTATGGTCGAGTGGCTAGCACATATGCAGAATATCTGAGGAGTAAGACGATTTATTGACCAATGCAAAGATTATTTGAAATTAGAAGGGAGCGAGAGAGGAATGGTGCTGTAGGAATCGCTGGAGCAATTTACTGTTCCTTAAAGAAAATGTAAAGTATGTAAAGTGTCTTTTTTCACTTACGTAAACACTGAAAGGATATGTCAAACAAATTATATTTTTTTGCGAACATAATTTCATTTGCAAATGAAACGATGGCAATATTATAATGCATGGCTGAATCATAGCCAATAGTTAATTAGGACAAAAATAAAACTAGAAAAATAAAGTTTTAATAAAAATGTAAATAACTAATCTAAGGAGTCTAAACTTACATGTGTACAGCTCTCTGGTGCTCGGTGTTTCCGGTTCGAATCCCAGTGATGCCATGGATGGTAATAGTGGTTCGGAATCCACATTAAACCATAGGTCCCGGCCTGATATGGTCGCAGTCAGTTGTCAGCCCTCGTGGTTAATCGCTAAATGTGAAGCTGCATATTACCCTCAACCATGGAAGTCGCCTGCGAAGGAATCTTTTGGACTTAGTGTAGGTTTTCTGCACCAAGGAGATTAGTAACAACAAAATAATCTATAACTGAATATAATTAAAATCTGTTAATTTAATTCATACATAAGCATATTAAACCATATAATTAAAATTTAATTATATTCTGAAAAATCTGATAACACTAATGACTGTTGTTATCTTTTCGTACATTCAATTAGTATTTTTAAAAGCGTGCATTCAATATCCTAATAGTTCGTGATTAAGTAGCTGTACCTCGATTTCTATTAAATCTAGAAACAATCAAATACCAGAAACAGCTAGTGGACTGGTATTTAAAGTAAAACAATGAAAAAAATCTCAATTCTGTTTCATGAAAACTTTAAATTGAACTTGGTTGATTACCTTCAGCTTGATATTTCTAGTTTCAGCGTTTTATTTCAATTATAAAGGATATCTTCTCTATACATCCTTCTCAAAGTATATTGTTAAAAAAAACTAATCATGTTTAAAAAATATGCCAGCGGTGCAATAAATTCCCCGCTACTAGAAAAGCTCTGCCCTAAGTAGTTTAAGATGGCAACCGAAACACAAATTTCAGTTTTACTATTTCGCACGAATGCGTAAAATGCCGTCATACATATTAATGTCTCTATCATTTGATGCAGTGCAAAAAATACTGTGTCAAAAGTTTCTACGTCTTCAGGAAAAATATTAAAATTTCTGAGGACTCTCTTGTCTCTTAGTTAGGGTAGACCCCAAATATATGCAATTTTTCCGAAGGGGCTATAAAATATACAGAAACTCAGTATCGAATATTTAGTTGAATATTTTTCAGCCTGGTGTTTGATTCGGAACTTTCTTGTGAAGTCTAATTTCCATGTAAACCTTATGGAGTGCCACAACCGCGTCAAGACAACTCTTCAAGAATCTTTCTTCTTCTTTTTTTCTTCTGTTATCTTTCTTAATGCATCAAATATTCCCATACGGAAAAACCAAAGCAGATTTCACAGTGGGTCAGACTTTTGACTTTTTACTAAGAAAAGTTTCATCCACTATCCATAAAATAAAATAGCAAAAAGTAAAAAAAAAAAAATATGTACATGATTTTTTTTTTTGGGGGGGGGAGGGGTTGTTTTGTTTTGATATTTTTATCGTGGACTTATGGCGACTCCAGTCTGCCTTGCTGTTGTTATTAATTGGAAGAAAAAAAAAAGAAATCTAAAAGAAAGGAAAGAAAATACCAGTGGATTTTTCTTATTCTTCTGTATCGATTTATTCGACTTTCTTCTCTCAGCCCCGAAAACGATAACGTCGAGCAAAGAAGTTTATAAATATGCTAAGCCAGAGAGTCGTTACATAGTTGGGGCCGAGGCGAGCTTTAAAAACTCTGCAGCGAGCGAGAGGCGGATTTCATGAATACAGAAGGGGTCGCTTTCTCGCTCTCAGATAGGACAGAGGGTGGTGGGGGTACAGAAAGAGGTATAAAAATCACCTGCTCCTTAAATGCCGACTGCCTTTTGGCTGTGCACTTACTGTCAGTTCGCTATTGCAATACACTTCGAAATATTGCTTCAATTGCATAGACTGAACAAAAATAAGTGACTGATTAATGCCCATCTACTTTTGAAGAGAACTAAAATTGATAGTAGCGATCGATTTACCAGGGTAAAAAGAGAGATAAACAAATTAAAAATAAATTATTATTAAATTATCACAGAGGCGAACAGACAAAAATGAAAAACAGCGATGAAGAGGAATGGGGAACAATAGTTTCGTTTAGTTTGGTTTGTGGTACGATCTGTTTGTGCCCCCATTGGGCTACTTAGAACTGGACCAGCAGCTTAACTTGGATTTCAAACCACGCAGAAACATCCATATCGCAGTCAGGATTCGAGCCCGAAGCCTGTGGTACCAATGGCCAGAGCATTAGTCAATTGTTCAACAGGTCGCGGAAACCAGTAGTGGTCGGTAGACTTAAACAGCGAGTTTGATTAAATTAACACAAGGATGAACAGATAGGAAGGAAAAACAGATGTGAACAAGGATTTAAACAAATAATGATGAGCATAAACAAGGATTATTATTAAATTAACACGGGATTGAGTAGACAGTTATGAAAAGGGATTTGCACAAATAAGGATGTACATAAACAAGGATTCTTATTAAATTAATATATAAGTGAACGGACATTGAACAGGGATTGCAACAAAAAAGGATGAACACAACACGTTTGTGATATGGATATAATACGTTGATTCTAACAAAGAAACGAAGGTAGTTTTTACAATTTTAAATTATAATTTGTTTACGAATTGTTCACTTAATTTTGCAATTTCTAAATTCATTTTTATTTTTGAGATTTATGATTATTTGAGCATATCTTGAAAACGTTAAGTAATATGTTTTTCATTTTTTCCCTCCTATACTACCTTTAAATACAAAAGGCATAATATTTGTGCAATACAGAATTTTTAAAACAAAATTATTTTAAAATTTGAATTGAAACACATATTTGATTACAAGTTTATAGCTCAAAAGGTTTATAGCTTCTTTTGTGCTCTGTGAAACTCTTTAAAACATCGAACACAACAACTAAAGTACCCTGCCATAAATTGTGCCACGGCATTCCCCCCCACCCCCCCCTCCTAATTAACCAGTCTCGCGGGTCCTATGGGAAACACAAAGATGCATTTTGTCGGAACTCTTCAAATAGACAACACGCCCCTCGAACAAATAATTCCGCAAGTTTGCGATACATTTATTTTTGTGCTTCCACCCCGAACCGCCATTTGTTTTCACGACACTCTCTGTGACGCTCTGAAGGCTGATGAATGAATGCAGCAGCAATTTTCATAATCACTCTTTGGATACGAACGCGAGATCTTTCCCCCCTTGCTCTAACGAAATGCCCATTAAAACTATCATTTCCCCCGCCACATTAACGGTCATACTCTGAGCTTGTAGTCATTCCAACCAAAACGAAGTTTCCTTTTCTTTGAACAGAGGAAAAGTTTTAAAAAGAAAAAAAAAAAAAAGTTTAGATAGAGTTTTAGTTTTACCTTTAGAAGAAAAAAATAGGAGATTATATTTTTGGAGGTCATTAAATACCACGTGACTACAATGTTTCCCTGCGTTGCCAACATTTGGGAGAAACTTTTTAATTTAGCCATTTTTTTTTCTCTTCTTCTTCGGGTTTTTTTTTTCAAGTATTGCATAAAACCTTAACGTCCTCTTTTTTTTTTTTTTTTTTTTTTTAACTTTTCTATTTTATTTTTTTTTACGGTGTGATAGTTTTTATAATTTGCTTTTCCAAATTGAAGGATAAAAACTCATTACTACGGAAAGAAGATACTTGGTTTTTGGCGTGAACTGGCTTGAATTTGTTTTATCGCCAGGACTTTAACTTGACATGAATACCGATTCGAGCTTCAACGTTTATCTTTTTGGTGTATCTTCTTTTTATTTTATGTTTACATTTTTTGGAGGAAAATTTTAAAGATCAAATAAAAGCAAATAATTCATCTTCGTGTGTGTGTACTCGAATTAATTGTTTCGATTCCTTCCGCATTTATTAGTTTCTAGAAGATTTTTAACTGAATTTTAACTGGAGCTTTTTAACTGAATCCCTTCGTTGCCAGCGCTTGAGAGAAAACTTTTAATTTAGCCATTTTATTTTCTTCAGTCTTTTTTTCAAGTACTGCATAAAACCGTAACGTCGTCTTTTTTTTTACCGTTCTTATAATTTCCTTTTAGAAATTGAACGATAAAAACTCATTACTACGGAAAGAAGATGTTTGGTTTTTGGCTCGAACTGGCTTGAATTTATTTTATCTCCAGGACTTTAACTTGACATGAGTAATGATTCGACCTTCAGCGTTTATCTTTTTCGGATTTTTATTTTATTTATTTTTTTTTTTAACATTTTTTGAGAAAAATAAAAAACAAAAAATACAAAAAACAAAAGTCAAAAATGCAGCTTCGTGTGTGTACTCAAATTAATTGTTTCGACTCCTTTCACGTTTAATAGTTTCTTGAAATTTTTAACTGGATTTTCGAACTACTGAGAGACTTCCGGAAATTCAATGAGGATTTGAATGTTAAAGCATTGTGGGAAATTTCGAAGAATAAAGAACCCATTTAATGGCTGCTTATAGTATGACGTTCTTTTATTAGAATATAAATTACCCTGCAAGAGAGGGAACTTTTTTTTTTTATTTTAAACGAGCTGGAGTTATTCTATCTTTATTCTGACAAAGCCAGCTACCTCCTATCAAATGTGAATTAAATAATTAACCTTTAAATAAAGAAATTGTCATGCTAAACTAAATCATTCAATTCCGAATGCAGCTGTATTTAATTTAGCGGAAAGAAAACTCTGCTTTTAATTTATTTTTGTTTTCACTTTATTTTGTTGTTGTTCTTGGCAATACAGAGTTATTTAATCTTTTTGCCATAAACAAGGGCTGCACAGCTGTTACTCATTTAGCACTGCAACACCTATCATCTGGCTCGTGTGCCTCCGGGATGGACGTATTACAATGTCCTGCATACACAGGGGGCGAGTGTAGCTTGAAGATAAGCCACGGACGCGGAGTATCAATACCTCAACAAAGCTATACGATCCTATTATACATGGACCAACGGTTTAAAATGATTTTCGTACCACTACAATCATTAATGGCATCACCGGGACTAGAACTCGTAACCTGTGGTACTGAGCGCCAGAGCGCTAACACTCCGCAATCAGTTCCCTCAAATATAAAAATGAATAAAACATTTTACTAAAATCTTAGATGGAATAAGATGTTATTTCATATGCTATCAAAATATAATAACATCCGTCATAATATTTGTTAAATGCAAAATATTTAAAAACAAAATTATTTAAAAAATTGAATTTAAAGTTATAGCACAAAAAGGAAACCGTTTTCCAGTAAAACGAGGAAAGTTCTTCTTTTGTGCTCTCTAAACTCCTTAAAACATCGAACACAATAACTAAAGCATCCTGCATAAATTGTGTCACACCTTTCGCTCTCCCCCTCATCCTAATTAACCAGTCTCTCGGTGTCCTGTGGGAAACACAAAGGATGCCTTTTGTCGGAACTCTTCAAATAGACAACACGGCCCCTCTCCAACAAATGATTCCGCACGCCTCCGATACATTTATTTTTGTGCTTCCACCAAACGGCTACTGTTTTCGTCAAACTCTCTCTGACGCTCTGAAGGCTAATGAATGAATGCAGCAACTTTTATAATCACTCTTTGGTTACGAACGCGAGATCTTTCCCCCTTGCTCTAATGAAATGTCCATTAAAACAATCATTCTTCCCCGCTACATTAACGGTCACACTCTAGGCTTGAAGTCATTCCAACCAAAACGAAGTTACCTTTTCTCGGAACAGGGGCAAAAGTTTTAAAGGAAAAAGTTTAGATAGGGTTTTATTTTAAAATAAAAAAATCTGGGAGATTATATTTTTGAAGGTCATTAAATACCACGTGACTCCAATGTTTCCCTTCGTTGTCAAAGCTTGGGAAAAATCTTTTAATTAACCATTTTTTTTCCTTCCTCTTCGTCTTTTTTACAAGTACTGCATAAAACCGTAACATCCTCTTTTTTTGATACTTTTTTACCGTTTGCGAGTTCTTATAATTTTCTTTTCCAAATTGAACGATAAAAACTCATTACTACGGCAAGTAGATGTTTGGTTTTTGGCTTGAACTGGCTTGAATTTATTTTATCGCCACGACTTTAACTTGACATGAATAATGATTCGACCTTCAGCGTTTAACTTTTTAGTATCTTCTTTTTTTTTTAATTTTTTTAAACATTTTTTTGAGAAAAATTTTAAAAACCGAATAAAAGCCAAAACTGAAGCTTTGTGTGTGTACTCGAATTAATTGTTTCGACTCCTTGCACATTTAATAGTTTATTGAAGATTTTTAACTGGATTTTTGAACTTACTGCTGCACTCACAGAATTTCAATGAGGACTTGAATGTTAAAGCATCGACAGAATTCGAAGAATAAAGAACCTATTTAATGGCTGGTCGTAGTATGACTTCCTTTTATTAGAATATAAATGACCCTGCAAGAGAGGGAACTTTTTTCATTTGAAATTAGCTTGAGTTATTCTAACTTGACTCTGACAAAACCAGCCATCTCCTATCTAATGTGAATTAAATAATTAAGCTTAAAGAAATTGTAATATTAAACTATATAATCCCATTCTCAATACGGTTGTATTTATTTTAATTGGAAAAAAAAATTACGTTTTATTTAATTTTGCTTTCCTTTTATTAAATACATGATTGATTATTTTACTCGTATTATACTTACAACTCATTATTATCTCATCATTTTTGGCAAAAAAATCTCGAAGTATCAATGTAGTGTGAGCTGGCGCATTCAGTGTTTTCTGTACCCATCGAGATTTGACGCGTTTCAGGCCCAAAATGGAATTGACAGATCCTTCTGAAATTCCAACATTATTAGCAAGGTCTCTAATTGTACATCGATGGTATGCAAGCAACATTTTTTTTTAATTTTTGAACATGAGCTTCGTCAGTTGAGGTTGAGGGTCCACTAGAGGGCTCTTCGTCTTCAACGAATTCTTTGCCTTCGTTGAATTGTTTACACCACTTCTAAATATATCTTTCCGATATAGGAATGCTCACCGAATGCCTTCTGCAACATTTTACACCCTTTCCGTAGACAAAATTGAATGCAATTCTTTGCTCAATTAATCCAGACATTTCAAAAATCGCCGGAATCAGTTTTAGCGTCTCACAAAGTCAAGCGTAACTCAAACACTAATGAATATTTTGACATCAAATTTCACATAGATGTCAAGAACAGTGCCAGCAACCTAAAAAAGAAAATTGAAATTTCATAAGTAACGGAAATTTTAAATTAAAAATTGGTCTCCTTTTTGGACACAAAAGTAAGACGAGTTGTACGCTTGTTAAAATACAATGATCAAGTGGTTATATGCAACTTTTTCTGTGAAGACTTAAGTAATATTGGTAGTAAATGACTAAAACGCCTTTATTTAATGTTTACAAATTTAAAAAAAAAATGTGAAGTGTGGATGAAGTATTTGAATATTCGAACTTTTCATAACTTTAGGCGCTCTTTGATTTTCCTTCAGTCACTACTTAGCGTATTAACAAAAACCGCATCAATTTTTTTTCTAAAAAAAAAAAAATAGATACAGGTCGATATATTACACTTTATTAATTATTGTGTTCAAAGAGATTTATCTGTGTATATTCATTATAATAAACCTACAGTTTAAATGAAATTTTAGTATGTGTAAATATGTAATTTTATACACATTTTTTCCTAATTACGTATATTATTATATCATAGATAAACTATATCAAAAAGTTGACCAAACTGCAAAAGAAAAGGAACATAAATATACATACAGAGAATTAAAATAAAAAAGGGCGGCAAACAAGTTGTCCCGGAAATCAGAAAAGTTTTTAAAAAATCTCAAAAGAAATTCCTTTTGAAAACTCAAAATAATAAATATTAAATTTCACAAATAAATAATCTATGTTCCTGACGATAGCTTACTCAAGGTTTGTGCACCACCAGTAGGTTATAAACCATGTTGTTTCTGCTTTCTAGACGATTGAATCAAAGTCAAAAACATATCAAGCGATGATCTATTAGCGACTAATTTCTAACAGAATATAATTAAAATCCACTATTTCAATTCACATATAAATTCATTAAAACTTATAGACAAAATTTAATTATATTTTGAAAATTCTTATATCAGTTATGACTGTTATTGTTATCTCTTCGGACAATCAGTTGTAATTTTTAAATGCATGCATTCAATATACTAATAGCTCGTGATAAAATAGCTGTACCTCGACTTCTAATAGTTCTAGAAACAAACAAATGCCACAAACTCTTAACAGTATATTCTTATAACGTTTATGACTGTTATTTACTGTTATTTTTATGTCTTCGGACATTCAATTGGAATTTTTAAGAGCATGCATTCAATATCCTAATAGCTAAATAAGTAGCTGTATTTCGACTTCTAATGACTCTAGAAACAAACAAATGCCAGAAACAGTTAAAGGTCTTATGTTTAATGTAAATCAATGGAAAAGATCTCAATTCTTTTTCACGAAAATATTTAATTGAGCTTGGTTGGTTACCTTAAGCTTAGCATCTCTAGTGTCAGGTTTTATTTAAATTATAAGGGATATCTTCTATATACAACTATCGCAAAGTGTATTGTTCAAAAAAAATAATCTTGTTTGAAAAATATGCCAAAGGTACAATAAATTTCCACCGGCTAGAAAGGTCCTACGCTAAATAGTTTAAGCTGGCAACTGAAACACACAAATTTGAATTTTACTATTTCGCATGAATGCGTAAAATGCCGTCATACATATTAATGTCTCTGTCATTTGATGCAGTGCAAAAATTAGAGTGTCAAAAGTTTCTCTGCGACTTCAGGAAAAATATTAAAATTTCTCGAGAACTCTCTTGTCTCTTAGTTAGGGTGCGGACCCAAATATATGCAATTTTTCCGAAGAGGCTATAAAATATACAGAATCTCGGTATCGAATATTTAGTTGAATATTTTTCAGCTTGGTGTTTGATTCAGAACTTTCTTGTGAAGTCTAATTTCCATGAAAACCTTATGGAGTGCCACAACCGCGTCAAGCCAACTCTTCAAGAATCTTTCTTCTTTCTTCTTTTTTTGTTATCTTTCTTAATGCATCAAATATTCCCATACGGAAACACCAAAGCAGATTTCGTATTGGGTCAGACTTTTGACTTTTTACTACGAAAAGTTTCATTCACTTTCCATAAAATCAAACGCAAAAGTAAAATAAAATATATATACATGTTTTTTTTTTTTTTTTTTTTTTTTTTTCGATATTTTTATCGTGGACTTCTGGCGACTCCAGTCTGCCTTGGTGCTGTTATTGATTGAAACATAAAGAAATCTAAAAGAAAGAAAGAAAAGAACAATGGATTTTTCTCCTTCTTCTGTATCGATTTATTCGACTTTCTTCTTTCAGCCCCGAAACGATAACGTCGAGCGAAGAACTTTATAAATATGCTAAGCCAGAGTCGTTACATAGTTGGGGCCGAGGCGAGCTTTCAAAACTCAGCAGTGAGCGGGAGGCGGATTTCATGAATACAGAAGGGTTCGCTTTCTCGCTCGGATAAGACACAGGGGGTGGGGGAATCGAAAGAGGTATAAAAATCGCCTGCTCCGTAAATGCCGACTGCCTTTTGGCTGTCCGTTTCGCTAGTATAGGACTCTTCGAAATATTGTTCAAATTGGAGAGGCTTTTCATCGAAAAAATTATCAACAATAGATGACTAATTACTGTGTATCTACTGGTGAAGTTTGGTTTGTTTTGCCGCTCTAGGGTCTTGTTTTGCACGCGAGGGCTAAACAGACCGAGACCTGCAGTTTAAAGGGGATTCCGAACCACTACAAACAACGGCCCGGACTCGAACCCGAAACATGTGGCACTGAAGGCCAGAGTACTAGCCACTCGGACATCAGGTCCTCTCTACTGTTAAAGAGTAATAAAATTAGTAGCAGTTATTGACTTACGAAGGCAAAAGAGAGATAAACAGATTAAAAAGTAATTTTTATTAACTCAGATTTGGTTTATCTGTCACTCTACGGTCATTCTATGCACACTTTAGGCAAATTAGAACAGGACCTACAGCTTAAAATGGATTCCGAACCACTAACAAACATCTAAGCCAGGTATCTACACTACCTTTACATATAAATCTCATATTATTTGTAAAATACGAAATATTTAAAACAACGTTATTTTAAAATTTGAATGGAAACAGATATTAGATTACAAACTTATAACGCAAAAAGGAAAATCGTTTCTCATTAAAACCCAGAAAGTTGTTCAGAAAGAAAAGACATTTTTATTAACACTGATTTGGTGTATCTGTCGCTCTTTGCGCATTTTGTGCACAGTTTATTGTAATTTGAACGGGACCTACAGTTGAAAGTGGATCCCGAACCACTAACAAACACCCAAGTCACAGCCAGGATTTGAACCTGAAACCTGTGATACCAAAGGCGAGAACGCTATCTAATTAGCTATCAGACCGCTAAATTAACACAAAGGTGAATTGATAAGGATGAAGATAGTTATAAACAGGGATTTAAACAAATAAGATTGAACATAAACTAGTATTTTTATTAAATTAACTCTGGAATAAAAAAGGATGGTAAAAAATAGAAATGAACAGACAGATTGCAAGTTTATAAACACAAAAAGGAAAAATTGTTTCCCATTAAAACCGAGGAAAGTTCTTTTGTGCTCTCTGAACTCCTTAAAATATCGAACACAACAACTAAAGCACCCTGCATAAATTGTGTCACGGCATTCCCCCTCCTCCTGTCCTAATTAACATGTCTCGAGGGGGGGGAGGTCCTGTGGGAAACACAAAGGATGCCTTTTGTCGGAACTCTTCAAATAGGCAGCACACCCCCTCTCCAACAAATGATCCGCACGCTTCCAATACATTTATTTTTGTGCTTCCACCAAACCGCTATTTGTTTTTGCGAAACTCTCTCTGACGCTCTCAAGGCTAATGAATGAATGCAGCAGCAACTTTCATAATCACTCTTTGGGTACGAACGCGAGATCTTTCCCGCTTGCCCTAATGAAATGTCGATTAAAACAATCATTCTTCCCCGCTACATTAACGGTCACACTCTGGGCTTGCAGTCATTCCAACCAAAACGAAGTTACCTTTTCTCTGAACACGGGAAAAGTTTTCAAAGAAAAAGTTTAGATGGAGTTTTAGTTTTACAATTAGAAAAAAAAAATGGGTGATTATATTTTTGAAGGTCATTAAATACCACGTGACTTCAATGTTTCCCTTCATTGCCGAAGCTAGGGAGAAAACTTTTAATTTAGCCATTTTTTTTCTTCAGTCTTTTTTTCAAGTACTGCATAAAATCGTAATATTCCCTTTTCATTTTTTTTTACCTTTTTTTTTCTACCTTTTGTGATTTTTTATAATTTGCTTTTCCAAATTGAACGATAAAAACTCATTACTACGGAAAGAAGATATTTGGTTTTTGGCTTGAAATGGCTTAAATTTTTTTATCGCCACGACTTTAACTTGACATGAATAATGATTCGACCTTCAGCGTTTATCTTTTTGGTATCATCTTCTTTTTTATTTTACATTTTTTTGAAAAAAATTTTAAAGACCAAATAAAAGCCAAAAATGCAGCTTCGTGTGTGTGTACTCGAATTAATTGTTTCGACTCCTTGTCCATTTAATAGTTTCTTGAAGATTTTTAACTGAATTTTCGAACTACTGCGACACTTCCAAAATTTTAATGAGGACTTGAATGTTAAAGCATCGAGGGAAATATCGAAGAATAAAGAACCCATTTAATGGCTGCTTATAGTATGACGTGCTTTTATTTGAATATAAATTACCCTGCAAGAAAAGGAACTTTTTTTTTATTTCAAACTAGCCGGTATTGTTCTAACTTCACTCGGACAAATCTTGACATCTCCCTTCAAATGTGAATTAAGTAATTAACCTTAAATAAAGAAATTTCAATGCTAAACTAAATAATAATATTCTGAATACAGTTGTGTTTAATTTAACAACAAAAAAAGTGTACTTTTTATTTAATTTTGTTTTTACTTTATTCCATACATAACTGATTATTTTACTCGTATTCTAATAATTACATCTCATTATTTGGTCAGTAGATATATAAATTCTTTTGGCTATTTATTAGCAAACTACATGTAAGTTACCGTGAGAACAAGTAATATAAAAAAAAATTTTAAGTCAATTCCTACTTTTTTTTCCACTGTATTGTAGTAGGTCCTTTATAAATAATTTTCATTCATTTTTTTTTAAGTTAGAAACATCCTTTGTCTCTCACACATACACACTTTAAATCTCTCTCACTAATTTATTCAAATGTTTCATTTTCCGTTTTGTTCCCTCCTTGTTTCAGACTGGAACCCAGAATGAAAAAAAAACACATGAAAAAGAAATTTTTTTCAACAATCAATTTTAGCGTCTCACAAAGCCAAACATAACTCAAACACTAATGAATATTTTGACGTCAAATTTCACTCAAGTGTCAAGGGTAGTGCCAGTAATCTAAAAAAGAAAAAAAATTGAAATTCCATAAGCCCCGGGAGTTTTAAATTAAAAATTGGTTTTACTTTTTGGGCACTTACATTTTTTTTTCCATCTATAATACCTTTACATATAAAAGTCATAATATTTGTAAAATACCAAATATTTAAAAACAAAAGTAATTTAAAAATTTGAATCGAAACAGATATTAGATTGCAAGTTTATGAACACAGAAAATTAAACCGCTTCCTATTAAAACGAGGAAAGTTCTTCTTTTGTGCTCTCTGAACTCCTTAAAGCATCGAACACAACAAATAAAGCATCCTGCATAAATTATGTCACGGCATTTTTTCCCCCACCCCTATCTTAATTAACCAGTTCTGTGGGAAACACAAATGATGCCTTTTGTCGGAACTCTTCAAATAGACAACACGCCTCTTTCGAACAAATGATTCCGCACGCTCCCGATACGTTTATTTTTGTGCTTCCACCAAACTGCTGTTCGTTTTCTCGAAACTCTCTGTGATTCTCTGAAGGATAATGGATGAATGCAGCAACTTTCATAATCACTCTTTGGATACGAACGCGAGATCTTTCCCGCTTGCTCTAACGAAATGTCCATTAAAACAATCATTTCCCCCCTACATTAACGGTCACACTCTGCGCTTGTAGTCATTCCAACCAAAACGAAGTTAACTTTTCTCTGAACAGGGGAACAGTTTTAAAAGAAAAAGTTCAGATAGAGTTTTAGTTTTTACCCTTAGAATAAAAATGGGAGATTATATTTTTGAAGGTCATTGATGAAGGCAGGAGCATCACGGCAGGGTCATCACGTGACTCCAATGTTTCCTTTCGTTGCCAGAACTTGGGAGAAAACTTTTAATTCAGCCATTTTTTTCTTCTTCTTCGTCGTTTTTTCAAGTACTGCATAAAAAAGATACGTCCTCTCTTTTTTGTTACTTTTTTTTTTTTTTTTTTTTTTTTACCATTTCGCGAGTTTTAATAATTTACTTTTTCAAATTGAAAAATAAAAACTCCTTACTACGGAAAGAAGATGTTTGTTTTGTGACTTGAACTGGTTTGAATTTATTTTATCGCCACGACTTTAACTTGACATGAATAATGATTCAACCTTCAGCATTTATCTTTTTGGAGTATCTTCATTTTTTATTTTTACATTTTCTGTAGAAAAATTTATAGACCAAATAAAAGCCATAAATGCAGCTTTGTGTGTGTACTCGAACTAATTGTTTCGACTCCTTCCACATTTAATGGTTTCTTGAAGATTTTTAACTAGATTTTCGAACTGCGCCACAATCAAAGAATTTCAATGAGGGCTTGAATTAAGGTTTAAAGTGGATTCCTCACCCTTATAAGTATCCGTGGCTTCCCCGCATCTCGAAGTTGAAACCTATGGTATCGAGCGCTAGGCCCTCGGCCATCAGGCCCGATTTCGTGTTAAGGCGCCGGTCTTTAAACATATTCGACGCAAAGCAATTCTCAAAAGAAAAAATTCATAGTTATTGCGGTATTATTTGCTTTTAGTTTACGTGTTTAGTCAGGATAAATGTGTTTTTTCCTTTAGCATTCATACTCTTGGATATGGCATATAATACCTTATAAAATAAGGGTCTTAGCGAATATAGTAGTGGTTCTTAAACTATACATATAAAAATGACAAATATAATAAAACCAAATATAAAAATGAATCAAAATATAATCATATCCATACTATTTGTGATATGCAAGATATTTAAAAACAAAGATATTTGACTCTTTCAAAATTTGAATTGAAGCAGATATTAGATTAAAAGTTTATAAACACAAAAAAAGAAAACCGTTTCCATTAAAACGAGGAAAGTTATTCTTTTCTGCTCTTTGAACTCCTTAAAACAACGAACACAACAACTAAAGCACCCTTCACAAATTGTGTCATGGCATTTCCACTCCCCCGCCATAATTAACCAGTCTCGCGGGGTCCTGTGGGAAACACAAAGGATGTCTTTTGTCGGAACTCTTCAAATGGACCAACAAATGACCAACAAATGAGTCCGCACGCCTCCGATACATTTATTTTTGTGACTCCACCAAACCGCTATTTGTTTTTGCGAAACTCTGTGATGCTCTGAAGGCTAATGAATGAATGCAGCAGCAACTTTCATAATCACTCTTTGGATACGAACGCGAGATCTTTCCCCCATGCTCTAATGAAATGTCCATTAAAACAATCATTTCTCCCGCTACATTAACGGTCACACTCTAAGCTTCTAGTCATTCCAACCAAAACGAAGTTACCTTTTCTCTGAACAGGGGAAAAGTTTTAAAAAAAAAAAGTTTAGAGTTTTAACATTTAGAAAAAAAAAAAAAAGGAGATTATATTTTTGAAGGTCATTAAATACCACGTGACTCCAATGTTTCCCTTCGTTGCCAGCGCTTGAGAGAAAACTTTTAATTTAGCCTTTTTTTTTCTTCCTGTTCCTCGTCTTTTTTTCAAGTACTGCATAAAACTGTAACGTCCTATTTTTTAATCTTATTTTTTTTTTTTTTTTTACCGTTTGTGAGTTCTTATAATTTGCTTTTCTAAATTGAACGATAAAAACTCATTACTACGCGAAGAAGATGTTTGGTTTTTGGCTTGAACTGGCTTGAATTTATTTTATCGCCCCAACTTTAACTTGACATGAATAATGATTGGACCTTCAGCGTTTATCTTTTGGATGTATCTTCTTTTCTTTTCTTTTATCTTTTTTGAGAAAAATTTTACAGTCCAAGTAGAAGCTAAAAATGCAGCTTCGTATGTGAACTCGAATTAATTGTTTCGACTCCTTCCACATTTAACACCTTCATGAAGATTTTTAACTGGATTTTTGAACTACTGAGACAATTTTGGAGTTTCAATGAGGACTTGAATGTTAAAGCATCGAGGGAAATTTCGAAGGGTAAAGAACCCATTTAACGGCTGATGATAGTATGGCGTTCTTTTGCTAGAATATAAATTACCCTGCAAGAGAAGGAACTTCTTTTATTTAAAACTGGCTGGAGTTATCATAACTTCGTTCTGACAATGTCAGTTACTTCCTATCCAATGTGGATTAAATAATTAACCATAAATAGTGAAATTACAAAGCTAAACTGAATCATCCTATTCTCAATATAGTTTTATTTAATTTAGCTTGAAAACTGTGCTCTTTATTTAATTTTGTTTTCCCTTCATTTCATACATAATTATTTTATTATAATATTGACATCTTATTATTTGGTCAGTAGATATGTAAATTGGTGCCTGGTGGCCAGAGTGACTAGCGTTTCGGGATCGAGTCACTCTGTTAGTTCAGTTCATACATAAACTCGTTAAACCATGTAGTTAAAATTTAATTAGATTGTAAAATTCTTATAACAGTTGTGACTGTTATATTGCTATGATCTCTTCAGACATTAAATTGGAATTTTTTAATGCATGCATTCAATATGCTAATAGCTCCTGATTTAGTAGCTCTATCTCAACTTCTAATAACTCTCGCAACAACCAAATGGCAGAAACTGCTAAAAGTCTGATGTTTAAAGTCAAACAATAAAAAAGATCTCAATTCTTTAAAATTCTTTTAAATTGAGCTTGGTTGATAACCTTCTTGATATACATAATTTAAGCGTTTTATTTCAATTATAAAGGATATCTACTCTATACACCCATCGCAAAGTATATTGTTAAAAAAACTAATCTTGTTTGAAAAATATGCCAACGGTGCCATAAATTTCCACCGGCTAGAAAAGCTCTGCTCTAAGTAGTTTAAGCTGCCAACCGAAACACACAAATTTGAGTTTTACTATCTCGCACGAATGCGTAAAATGCCATCATACATATTAATGTATCTGTCATTTGATGCAGTGCAAAAAATAGTGTGTCAAAAGTTTCTACGTCTTCAGGAAAAATATTAAAATTTCTCGAGAACTCTCTTGTCTCTTAGTTAGGGTAGGGGGCCAAATATATGCAATTTTTCCGAAGAGGCTATAAAATATACAGAAACTCGGTATCTATCTGTTTACAAATCATTCACTCAATTTTACAATTTCTAAATCCATTTTTTATTTTTGAGTATTAGGCTTGTTTGAGTATATCTTAATAATTAATAAAACATATTACTTATCATTTTTTTCCATCTATAGGATGATTATAATTAAACTTCTCCTTTCAAAATGTTGTAAAAGAAGGACCGCTTATCACAGTGAGTTCAAATTTGAACTGAATATACTTGCAGAAGGGTGAAATTTTATGGCCACCAGTGATATTATGAATCGAAATGACAACGTATATGGCATGAGTTGCACATTAAACCAACTGTAGTGTTCAATGTGCTTGATTGCTTAGCTTTTTTGACGGAAAAATGAATTCAAATCACTCAATAGTTATGACACTGCTAGTGGAAAACCCATCTACCACGGCAAGGTCGTACCAATTTGAATGGGAATAATCAGTGGAACTTTTTTTTGATGCCACATCGTTTTACCCTTCTCCAAGTATCTTTAGTTCAAATCTGAAATCATTGTAACGAGTAGTTCGCTTTTACAGCATTTTGAAAGTGGGACTTTAATTATAATCATGCTGTGTACTATCTTTCAATATAAAAGTCATAATATTTCTAAAATACAAAATATTTCAAAACAAAGTTATTTTAAAATTTGAATTGAAACAGATATTAGACAACTATACTAAAACTATATTACTATAACTATATTAGGTACTATAACGCAAAAAGGAAACCATTTCCCATTAAAATTTCTAAGGAAACTCCAGTAAATTTCCAATTTCTCCTTTTGTGCTCTCTGAACTCCTTAAAACATCGAACACATCAACTAAAGCACCCTGCCATAAATTGTGTCACGGCAGTTCCCCACCCCCCGTTCTAATTAACCAGTCTCGCCTCGTACAGTGGGAAACACAAAGGATGCCTTTTGTCGGAAATCTTCAAATAGACAACACGCCCCCTCTCCAACAAATGAGTCCGCACGCTGCCGATACATTTATTTTTGTGCTTCCACCAAACCGCTATTTGTTTTCGCGAAACTCTCTGACGCTCTGAAGGCTAATGAATGAATTCAGCAACTTTTATAATCACTCTTTGGTTACGAACGCGAGATCTTTTCCCCTTGCTCTAATGAAATGTCCGTTAAAACAATCATTTCCGCCCGCTACTTTAACGGTCACACTTTAAGCTTGTAGTCATTCCAACCAAAATGAAGTTACCTTTTCTCTGAACGGGGAAAAGTTTTAAAAGAAAAAGTTTAGATAGAGTTTTAGTTTAAAAGAAAAAAAGCTGGGAGATTATATTTTTGAAGGTCATTAAATACCACGTGTCGCCAATGTTTCCCTTCGTTGCCAACGCTTGGGAGAAAACTTTTAAGTTAACCAATTTTTTTTCTTAAATGTTTTTTACAAGTACTCCGTAAAACCGTAACGTCCTCTTTTTTACTTTTACTTTTTTCTTTATTTTTTTTCTACCGTTTTGCGTGTTCTTATGAGTTGCTTTTCCAAATTGAACGATAAAAACTCATTACTACGGAAAGAAAATGTTTGGTTTTTTGGCTGGAACTGGCTTGAATTTATTTTATCGCCACGATTTTAACTTGACATGAATAATGATTCGACCTTCAGCGGTTATCTTTTTGGTGTATATTCTTTTTTTTATTTTATTTAAAAAAAATTTCAGAAAAATTTTCAAGATAATAAAAGCCAAAAATGCAGTGTGTACTCGGATTAATTGTTTCGACTCCTTCCGCATTTAATAGTTTCTTGAAAAGTTTTAACTGGATTTTCGAACGAGTGCGGCACTCACAGAATTTCAATGAGGACTTGAATGTTGAAGCATCGAGGGAAAATTTAGAAGAATAAAAAACCCATTTAATGGTTGATATTAGTATGACATTCTTTTATTAGAATATAAATTACTCTGCGAAAGTGGGAACTTTTTTTTTTATTTCAAACTAGGTGGAGTTATGCTAACTTCTCCCGGACAAAGCCAGCCACTTTCTTTTAAATGTGAATTAAATTATTAACTTTAAATGAGGAAATTGTAATGCTAAAATAAATAATCCTATTCTCAATACAGTTGTATTTAATTTAGTGGAAAAAATGTGCTTTTTATTTAATTTTGCTGTCACTTTATTCCATGTATAATTTATTGTTGTATTATAATACTTACATTTCATTATTTGGCCAGTAGATACTACTCTGCCCAAAAAGTAAGACCAATCATTTTTTTTAAACTCTTTATTTATTCTTCCCTACGGACACAATGCACTGATGCCAACTTTTTTTCTAATCCTCACTCAATGCATGTTAAAAAGCCATATGCATGGATGGCCTTCAAAGCGCCCGCCGATTCACGTTGAATTTCTTCAATGATCAAAACGGTTTCCCCGGAGTGGTCTTTGGAGTTTACTAAATAGTTGGTGTGAATACGGTGGTTGTGGATATGGGTTTATGTTTGCAATATGGGTTTCATTTTAAGCAAAAAAGTCACGAAAAAATCAGTGCAGTGTGAGCTGCGCATTCAGTGTTATCAGTACCAATCAAGATTTGACGCGTTTGAGGCCTAAAATGGAATTGACAGATAATTTTGAAATTCCAACATCATCAGCAGGGTCTCTAATTGTAATTCGACAGTTTTCAAGCACCAAATATTTAATTTTTTTGAAGTGAGATTCGTCAGTGAGTCGACCAGAGGGCTCTTCAACGTCTTCTCTGCCTTCTTTGAACTGTTTACACCACTTGTAAACAGTTCCTTCCGATCTAGGAATGCTCACCGAATTACTTCTGCTACTTTCTATACGTTTCCGCAAACAAAATTTAATGCATGTTCTTTGCTCAATGAATTCAGACATTTCAAAAATTGCCGTTATCACTTTTAGCGGGTCACAAAACCAAGCGTAACTGAAACGCTATTGAATATTTTGACGTCTAATTTCCCAAATATGTCAGGGACACTACCAGCAGGGTCTAAAAAAGAAAAAAAAATTTAAACTCCATAAGTCCGGGAAATTTTAAATTGAAAATTGGTCTTACTTTTTGGACACATTTACAGACCAAATAATGAGATGTAAGTATTGTAATAAAATGATCAATTATGTATGGAATAAAGTGAAAGCAAAACTAAATAAAAAGCTCATTTTTTCCCAATAAATTAAATACAACTGTATTGAGAATAGGATGACTTAGTTTAGTTTTACAATTTCTTTATTTAAGGTTAATTATTTAATTCACATTTGATAGGAAGTGGCGGGCTTTGTCCGAGTGAAGTTAGAACAAATCCGGCTAGTTTGAAATAAAAAAAAAGGTTCCTTCTCTTGCAGGGTAATTTATATAGTAATAAAAGAACGTCATACTATCATGAGCCATTAAATTGATTCTTTATTCTTCAAAATTTCCCACGATGCTTTAACATTCAGAGATCTCATTGAGTGTCCCAGTAGTTCCAAAATCCAGTTAAAAAACTTCAAGGAACTATTAAATGTGGAAGGAGTCAAAACAATTAATTCTGGTACACACACTAAGCTGTATTTTCGGCTTTTATTCGTCTTTAAATTTTTCTCTAAAATAGAAAAAAAGAAGATACAAAAAAGATAAACGCTGAAGGTCGAATCATTATTCATGTCAAGTTAAAGTCGTGGCGATAAAATAAATTCGAGCCAGTTTAAGGCAAAAACCAAACATCATCTTTCCGTAGTAATGAGTTTTTATCGTTCAATTTGGAAAAGAAAATTATAAGAACTCACAAAACGGTGAAAGAAAAAGTAAATAAATAAACAAAAAGAAGACGTTACGGTTTTGTGCAGAAACATTGGACTCACATGGTATTTAATGACCTTCAAATATATAATCTCCTTTTTTTTTCTAAAGGTAAAACTAAAACTCTAAACTTTTTTCTTTTAAAATTTTCCCCTTGTTTATAGAAAAGGTAACTTCGTTTTGGTTGGAATGACTGCAAGCCCAGAGTGTGACCGTTAATGTAGCGGGGAAGAATGATTGTTTTAATGGACATTTCATTAGAGCAAGGGGGAAAGATCTCGCGTTCGTATCCAAAGAGTGATTATGAAAGTTGCTGCTGCATTCATTCATTAGCCTTGAGAGCGTCACAGAGAGTTTCGCGAAAACAAATAGCGGTTTGGTGGAAGCACAAAAATAAATGTATCGGACGCGTGCGGAATCATTTGTTGGAGAGGGGCCGTGTTGTCTATTTGAAGAGTTCCGACAAAAGGCATCCTTTGTGTTTCCCACAGGACCCCACGAGACTGGTTAATTAGGACTGGGTGGGGGACATGCCGTGACACAATTGATGCAGGGTGCTTAGCTGTTGTGTTCGATGTTTTAAGTAGTTTAGAAAGCACAAAAGAAGAACTTTTAATCGTTTAACTCGTTTTAATGGGAAAATGTTTTCCCTTTTTTCGTTTATAATCTTGCAATTTAATATATGTTTCAATTCAAAATTTTAAATAACTTCGAATTGAAATATTTTGTATCTTTACTTTTATATGTAAAGTTAGTATACATGGAAATTAAAAATGTTAAATATGTTTTATTCATTTTCAGAGATGCTCAAACAATCAAAAAATTCGAAAACAAAAAAAACTGAGTTTAGATATTGTAAAATTAAGGGATTGATTTGCAAACGAATTTTAATTTGGTATTGTAAAAACTATTTCCATTTCTTTGTTAGAATCAATGCATTACATCCTTATTATGTTCAAATCCCTGTTCATAGCTTCATGCTCACTCCTGTGTTAATTTAATAATAATCATTGTTTGTTTATGTTCATTCTTATTTGTTCAAATTCCTGTTCATAGCTGTTGTCCATTCCTATCTGTCCATACTTTGTTAATTTACCCATACTCCCTGTCTAAGTCTGCCCACCCCTATTTGTCTCCATTCGACTTTATCGCAGTTTTTCATCCTTGTCTGTTCAAATGGTTTTCGGGGGAGTTTTGGTGATGGGTATTTCAAATTTATCCTCGTTTTTCAAGAGCTTTGACTGTCTCAACTCTCACATGTGCTGTCCCATTCGCATAATCTATATTTTGTTGAAAGCAGTGACTGCTAGCAAAGCAGGCCTCAAACTCGAAATTGTGCCCCGATGGTCATTAAAGCTGGATTCTCAGACAACATCTAAGTCACAAAAAACCCAGAAAATCAAAAGTCTGATCTTCTGCCCACTCTGTCTTGTAACTAGCTAACGTATCGCAACGTGCAATCTTAGTATTTGGTGGTAATCCAGCTGAATTTATTAGTTAACTCTGAGCCTCGAATAAGGCGTTTTAAGAATTCTTGTCAGAATGCTGCTCAGTAAACAGGGCTATCTGATAGCCAACTGGCTAGCGCTGTGGACTTTGGTATCATAGGCTTCAGGTTCGAATCCTGGCAGTGGTAGGAAATGCTAGTTAGTGGTTCGGAATTCACGTTAAGCTGTAGGCCTCGTTCTAATTAGCCTAAAGTGTCCAAAAAAATGACCGTAGAGCGACAAACAAACCAACTTTGTTATTAAAAATTTATTTTTAATCTGTTTATCTCACTTTTCCCTCTTATAGATCTACCACTGCTGCCAATTTCATTTCTAATCAACAGTAGATAGGCAATAATCAGTCACTTATTGCTGGTTATTTTTTTGATGAAAAGCATCCGCGATTGACGCAAGCATCCTATAATAGCGAAACGGACAGTAAGTCACAGGCAAAAGGCAGTCGGCATGTACGGAGCAGGTGATTTTTATACCTCTTTCGATTCCCCTCCCCCAACTTGTGTCTTATCTGAGAGCGAGAAAGCGACCCCTTCTGTATTCATGAAATCAGCCTCTCGCTCGCTGCGGAGTTTTTAAAGCTCGCCTCAGCCCCAACTATGTAACAACTCTGGCTTAGCATATTTATAAAGTTCTTTGCTCGACGCTATCTTTTCGAGACTGAGAGAAGAAAGTCGAATAAATCGATACAGAAGAAGAAAAAATCCATTGTTCTTTTCTTTTCTTTTCTTTTAGATTTCTTTTTGTACCAATCAATAACAGCAGCAAGGCAGACTGGAGTCGCCATAAGTCCACGATAAAAATATCAAAACAAAACAAAAAAAGTTATGTATATATATTTTTTTCACTTTTTGCTATTTTATTTTATGGAAAGTGGATAAAAATTTTCGTAGTAAAAAGTAAAAAGTCTGACCCACCATGAAATCTGCTTCTGCTTTTCCGTACGGGAATATTTGATGCATTAAAAAGATAACAAAAGTAAAAAAAGAAGAAGAAAGATTCTTGAAGAGTTGGCTAGAAGCGGTTGTGGCTCTCATAAGGTTTTCATGGAAATTAGACTTCACGAGGAAGTTCTGAATCAAACACCAGGCTGAAAAATATTCAACTAAATATTCGATACCGAGTTTCTGTATATTTTATAGCCTCTTCGGAAAAATTGCATATATTTGGGCCCGCACCCTAACTAAGAGACAAGAGAGTTCCGAGAAATTTTAATATTTTTCCTGAAGACGTAGAAACTTTTGACACACTATTATTTGCACTGCATCAAATGACAGCCATTAATATGTATGACGGCATTTTACGCATTCGTACGAAATAGTAAAACTCAAATTCGTGTGTTTCAGTTGCCAGCTTAAACTACTTAGCGCAGAGCTTTCTAGTCACGGGGAATTTATTGCACTGTTTGCATATTTTTCAAACAAGATAATTTTTTTCAGGAATATACTTTGCGATGGTTGTATAGAATAGATATCCTTTATAATTGAAATGAAACGCTTACTGCAGAGATATCAAGGTTAAGGTAATCAATCAAGCTCAATTTAAAATTTTCATGAAAAAGAATTGAGATTTTTTTCGCTGTTTTACTTTGTACATCATACCTTTAGCTGTTTCTGGTATTTGTTTCATAAAACCATTAGAAGTCGAGGTACAGCTACTTAATTAGCTGTTAGGATATTGAAGCTATAAACATACTGAATGCATGAATTTAAAAATTCAATTTGATTGTCTGAAGAGATAAGAGTAACAATAATAGTTATAACTGTTATAAAAATTTTCAGAATCCAATTAAATTTTAACTATAAGTCTCAATGAGTTTATGTGTGAATTTAACTAATAGATTTTAATTATATTCAGTTAGAGATTAGTTATTTGCATTTTTATTGAAAAGCTCATTTTATCGTTTTATTTTTGTCCTAAATAGCTATTTGCTTTGATTCAGCCATGCATTATAATATTGTCACACTTTCAGTATGTATATAGGCAGAGATGTATCAGTATATGTTTCTGCAACATTATATATATTATATACTTGCAATCAAATATCTACTTCAATTCAAATTTTAAAATAACTTTGTTTTTATATATTTTGTATTTTTTCAAATAGTATGACTTTTATATGTAAAGATAGCAGAGATGGAAAAAAAATGTTTAATATGTTTTGTTCATTTTTTAAGATACACTCAAACAATCATATAACTCAAAAATAAATAATGGATTTAGAAATTGTAAAATTAAGTGAACGAATCGTAAACAAATTATAATTTGAAATTGTAAAAACTACTGCCATTTCTTTGTTAGAATCAATGCATTATATCCGTATCATAATCGTGTTACGTTCATTCATATTTGTATAAATCCCTGTTCATAGCTATCTGCTGACACCTGAGTTAATTTAATAATAATCCTTGTTTCTGTTCATCCTTATTTGTTGTAATCCTTGTTCAAAGCTGCTATTAATTTAACAATATAATTGTTTATGTTCATCCTTATTTGTTCTTTCTCTGTTCAGAGCTGTTATTCATTCCTATCTGTTCATCCATGTGTTTATTTAGTCATACTCCCTGTTTAAAGTCTGCATTTTCCTATTGTTTCCATTCCTCTTTAGCGCGGTTTTTCATACTTGTCTGTTCAACTTGCGTTAAATTGACGTTACTGCGTTTTTGGTATTCACAAATGCCTTATTAAGCAGTTGAATACCTTGCTTGTTCTTTCCTTGCCAGGAATCCTGTATAAATTACTTGACTTAATAACAATAAATTTTATTATTTTCATGGAGATCTTGGATAAATGTAAGCTTAGAGAAGGTTAAACTATCTCCTAAGCAAACAGCTGCAGTTCCAAACCGAAACCTTCTGCATGTACGGGGGATGGAAAGCTACCCTACCTAATAATCCCCATAACCACAAATCACGATATTACATTTAATACGTATACCGATTTGTACATTATTGGATTTGATGGTGTTGTATTATGTCTACCTCCCCATTTCTATAGCGGCCGGATAGCCAATTGACTAGCGCTCTGTCCGTAGTTACCATAGGCTTCAGGTTAGAATCCTGGAGCTGCATGGATGTTTGTAAGTTGTTCGAAATCCACGTTAAGCTGTAGGTGCGTTCTAATTAGCCTAAAGTGTATCAAAAAAGAGCTTAGAGCTACAGATGAACCCAATAGGTGCTAATAAAAATTTATTTTTTATATGTATAACTCTTTTTCCCATTGCAAATCTATCACTGTTCAGCAGTTGATTGGCAGTAATCTGTCACCTATTTTTGATTATTTTTTTTTATGACAAGCCCCAGAGATTGACGCAAGCATTCTATAATAGCGAAATGGACAGTGAGTTTACATCCAAAAGGCAGTCGGCATTTACGGAGCAGGTGATTTTTATACCTCTTTCAATCCCCCCCCACCCCCCTTCTGTCTTATCTCAGCGGGGAAGCGGACCCTTCTGTATTCCTGAAATCCGCCTCTCTCTCGCTGCAGAGTTTTCAAAGCTCGCCTCGGCCCCAACTATGTAACGACTCTGGCTCAGCATATTTATAAAGTTCTTTGCTCGACGTTATCGTTTCGGGGCCAAAAGAAGAAAGTCGAATAAATCGATACAGATGAATAAAAAAAAAAATTAATTATTCTTTTCTTTCCTTTTTTTTAGATATTTCTTTTTGTTCCTATCAATAACAGCAACAAGGCCGACTGGAGTCACCAGAAGTCCACGATAAAAATATCAAAACAAAACAACAACAAAAAAAAGTTATGTACATATCTATTTTTTTTTTTTTTTTTTTTACTTTTGCTATTTTATTTTATGGAAAGTGGATGAAACTTTTCGTAATAAAAAGTCAAAAGTCTGACCCACCATTAAATCTGCTTCGGTTTTTCCGTATGAGAAAAATGCATTAAGAAAATGATGCATTAAGAAAAATAACAAAAGAAAAAAGAAAGATTCTTGAAGAGTTGGCTAGATGCGGTCGTGGCAGTCCATAAGGTTTTTTATGGAAATTAGACTTCACGAGAAAGTTCTGAATCAAACACCAGGGTGAAAAATATTCAACTAAATATTCGATACCGAGTTTCTGTATATTTTATAGCCTCTTCGGAAAAATTGCATATCTTTGGTCCCCACTCTAACTAAGAGACAAGAGAGTCCAGAGAAATTTTAATATTTTTCCTGAAGACGTAGAAACTTTTGACACACTATTTTTTGCACTGCATCAAAGGACAAAGACATTAATATGTATGACGGCATTTTACGCATTCGCGCGAAATAGTAAAACTCAAATTTGTGTTTCGGTTGCCATCTTAAACTACTTAGCGCAGAGCGTTTCTAGCCGGTGGGGAATTGCACCGTTGGCATATTTTTCAAACAAGATTGTTTTTTTAACAATATACTTTTGAAGGGCGTATAAAGTAGATATCCTTTATAATTGAAAACAAAAATGCACTATAAATAACAAGCTTAGGTAATCAACCAAGCTCAACCAAGCAGTTTTGAAAAAGAACTGAGATCAGACATTAGACTGTTTTACTTTAAACATCAGACATTTAGCTGTTTCTGACATTTGCTTCTTTCTAGAGTTATTACAAGCTGATATATAGCTACTTAATCAATAGCTATTAGGATATTGAATGCATCCATTTAAAAATTCCAATTCAATGTCCGAAGAGATAAAAGCAACATAACAGTCACAACTTTTATAAGAATTTTCAAATCTAATTAAATTTTAACTATATGCGAGTTTATGTATGAACTGAGTTAACTGAGTAATTCGATCCCGAAACGCTAGTCACTCGGGCCATCAGCCCCCAATTTACATATCTACTCAGCAAATAATAAGATGTCAGTATAATAAAATGAATATGTATGAAATGAAGTGAAAACAAAATTAAATAAAAAGCACAATTTGTCCGCTAAATTAAATACAACTGTATTTATAATAGGATGATTTAGTTTATCTTTGTAATTTCTTAATTTAAAGGTTAATTATTTAATTCACATTTGATAGGAGGTGGCTGGCTTTGTCCGAGTGAAGTTAGAACAACTCCGGCTAGTTTGAAATAAAAAAAAAGTTCCTTCTCTTGCAGGGTAATTTATATTCTAATAAAAGAACGGCATACTATCATCAACCATTAAATGGGTTCTTTATTCTTCGAAATTTTCCTCGATGCTTTAGCATTCAAATCCTCATTGAAATTCCGGAAGTGTCTCGGTAGTTCGAAAATCCAGTTAAAATCTTCAAGAAAGTATTAAATGTAGAAGAAGTCGAAACAATTAATTCGTGTACACACACGAAGCTGCATTTTATGGCTTTTATTTGGTCTTGAAAATTTTTCTAGAGAAAAAATATTAAAACAAAAAAAAAAAAAAAAAAAAAAAAGAAAAGAAGGTACTAAAAAGATAAATGCTGAAGGTCGAATCATTATTCATGTCAAGTTAAAGTCGTGGCGATAAAATAATTTAAAGCCAGTTCAAGCCAAAAAACCAAACATCTTCTTTCCGTAGTAACGAGTTTTTATCGTTCAATTTGGAAAAGCAAATTATAAGAAATCGCAAACGGTAAAAAAATAAATAAATAAGTAAAAGAATAAAAAAAAAAAAAGGACGTTACGGTTTTATGCAGTACTTGAAAAAAAGACGAAGAAGATGAAAAAAAAATGGCTAAATTAAAAGTTTTCTCCCGAGCGTTGGCAACGAAGGGAAACATTAGAGTCGCATGGTATTTAATGACCTTCAAAAATCTAACCTCCTTTTTTTTTTTTTTTTTTTTTTTTTCTAAAGGTAAAACTAAAACTCTATCTAAACTTTTCTAAAACTCTATCTAAAAACTGTATCTAAACTTTTTCTTTTTAAAGCTTTCCCCCTGTTCAGAGAAAAAGGTAACTTTGTTTTGGTTGGAATGACTACATGCCTAGAGTGTGACTGTTACTGTAGCAGGGGAGAGAATGATTGTTTTAATGGACATTTCATTAGAGCAAGGGGGAAAGATCTCGCGTTCGTAACCAAAGAGTGATTATAAAAGTTGCTGCATTCATTCATTAGCCTTGAGAGCGTCTGAGAGTTTGTCGAAAACAAATAGTGGTTTGGTGGAAGCACAAAAATAAATGTATCGGAAGCGTGCGGAATCATTTGTTGGAGTTGTCTATTTGAAGAGTTTCCGATAAAAGGTTTGTGTTTGCCACAGGACCACGCGAGACTGGTTAATTAGGACGGTGGGGGAGGAATGCCGTGAGACATGTTATGCAGGGTGCTTTATTTTTTGTGTTCGATGTTTTAAGGAGTTCAGAGAGCTCAAAAGCAGAGATTTCCTAGTTTTAATGGGACACGGTTTTCCTTTTTCATTCAATTTCCTCTACCAGCTCACACTCTCCCTATATATATCTTGTTGAAATTTTCGATTGTGAATAAAATACTTTTTATTTATATAATACTATTTACTGTATAGTTTTATTTTTTATTTATATTTTACTTTTTATAATGAAGTGTAACATACTGTTACAATTTTTTTTTTTTTTTTTTTTTTTTTTTTTTTTTTTTGTAGAAAAATATCGATTTGGTTTTTGTTAATACGATATACATTGACTGAAAGAAAGTCAAATAGCGCCTAAAGTTATAGCTTGTTCACATTTCCAATCGTTCATAAAATACTTTTTATTCATCCCCTCAAGTTCAAATACATTTTTTTTTAACTTGTACTGGATGACACTGGATGTTAATGCAGTTTTTTTCAAATATTAATTCAATAATTAAATATAAAGATTCTTAGATTTAAGTTGCATTCATCTAATAACAGATGGCGCCAGATGTAAGAGGAAAATTTAAACTTTATTTTTAAAGGACTTTTCTGCAATATAAATTTTTTAATATTACTTGTTGTATTATAAATTTGCAATCTAATATCTGCTTAAATTCAAAATTTTAAAACTAACTTTGTTTTTAAATATCTTGAATTTAACAAATATTATGATATTTACTTAATATCTTTCTCCATCTAAGATGTTAAGCAATATGTTTTATTAATTTTTATATTTGGGGGACCTGATTGCCGAGTAGATAGCACTCTGTCGCTCCGTAAAATAGGTATCCGGTTCGAGCCGCTTTGGTGTCAGGGATGTTTGTAGTGGTTGGGAATCCACTTTAAACCGTAGATCCCTGCCTAATAAGATCGTAAAGCTTTGCGGGGGCATTGTTACTCCGCGTCCGTAGCTTATCTTCAAGCTGCACGCGCCCCCTGCGTAGTGCTAAGTGAATAACAGCGCTACAGCCCTTGTTTATGGCATAAAGATGGACTGACTCTGTATTGCCAACTGCGTTAGAACAACAACAAAATTGAAAACAAAATTAAATAAAATGCACAGTTTTTCATCTACATTAACTACAAATGTATTGAGAATAGGCTGATTTAATTTAGCTTTGTAATTTATTATCTAAGGTTAATTTTTTAATTCACATTTGAAAGCAGGCGGCTGGCTTTGTCAGAACGAAGTTAGGATAACTCCAGCTAGTTTGAAATAAAAAAAAGGCCTCTCTTTTGCAGGGTAATTTATATTATAATAAAAGAACGTTATACTATCATCTACTATTAAATGGGTTCTTAATTCATCGAAATTTCCCTATTAAATGTTCAAGAAGTCGTAACAATTAATTCGAGTATACACACGAAGCTGCATTTTTTGGCTTTTATTTGGTCTTCTCAGTAAATTAAATAATAAAATTGTCTCAATAAATTGTAAAATAAAAGAAAAAAAAAGAAGATACTAAAAAAATAAACGCTGAAGGTCGAATCATTATTCATGTCAAGTTATAGTCATGGCGATAAAATAAATTCAAGCCAGTTCAAGCCAAAAACCAAACATCTTCTTTCCTTAGCAATGAGTTTTTATCGTTCAAATTGGAAAAGCAAATTATAAGAACTCGCAAACGTTAGAAAAAAAAGTAAAAAAGTAAAAAAAAAATAAAAAAATTACAGAGGATGTTATGGTTTTATGCAGTACTTGAAAAAAAGACACAGACGAAGAAAAAAAATCGCTAAATTAAAAGTTTTCTCCCAAGCGTTGGCAACGCAAGGAAACATTGGAGTGACGTGGTATTTAATGACCTTCAAAAATATAATCTAATATTTTTTTTTCCTAAAGGTTAAACTAAAACTCTATCTAAACATTTTGTGTTTAAAACTTTTCCCGTGTTCAGAGAAAAGGTAACTTCGTTTTTTTGGAATGACTACAAGCCTAGAGTGTGACCGTTACTGTAGCGGGGAGAATGATTGTTTTAACGGACATTTCATTAGAGCAAGGGGGAAAGATCTCGCGTTCGTATCCAAAGAGTGATTATGAAAGTTGCTGCTCCATTCATTCATTAGCCTTCAGAGCGTCACAGAGAGTTTCGCGAAAACAAATGGCGGTTTGGTGGAAGCACAAAAATGAATGTATCGCAAGCTTACGGAATCATTTGTTGGAGAGGGCGCGTGTTGTCTATTTGAAGAGTTCCGACAAAAGGCGTCCTTTGTGTTTCCCACAGAATCCCGCGAGACTGGTTAATTAGGAAGGGGAGGGGGTGGGGAATGCCGTGACACAATTTATTCAGGGTGCTTAGTTGTTGTGTTCGACGTTTGAAGGAGTTCAGAGAGCACAAAAGAACTTTCTGGGCTTTAATGGGTTATGGTTTTCCTTTTTCTGCTTATGAACTTGCAATCTAATATCTGTCTCAATTCAAATTTTAAAATAATTTTGTTTTAAAATATTCTGTAATGTGCAAATATTTTGACTTTCATATTTAATGGTAGTATACGAGGGAAAAAAATGAAAAACATATTACTTAACGTTTTCAAGATATACTCAAATAATCATAAATCTCAAAAATAAAAAATGGATTTAGAAATCGCAAAATTATGTGAACATTTCGTAAAAAAATTATAATTTCAAATTGTAAAAACTACTTTAATTTCTTTGTTAGAATCAATGCATTATATCCGTATCACGAACGTGTTGTGTTCATCTTTTTTTGTTGCAACCCCTGTTCAATCTCCGTTCACTTCTATATTAATTTAATAAAAACGCTTGTTTATGTAAATCCTTATTTGCGCAAATCCCTTTTCATAACTGTCTTCTCACTCCCGTGTTAATTTATTAATAATACTTGTTTATGCTCATCATTATTTGTTTAAATCCTTGTTCACATCTGTTTTTCCTTCCTATCTGTTCATCCTTGTGTTAATTTAATCAAACTCCCTGTTTAAATCTACCGATCCCTACTGGTTTCCGCGACCTGTTGGACAATTGACTAACGCTCTGGCCATTGGTACCACAGGCTTCGGGTTCGAATCCTGACTGCGATATGGATGTTTGTGTGTGGTTTGAAATCCAAGTTAAGCTGTTGGTCCAGGTCTAATTAGCCCAATGTGGGCACAAACAGACCGTACCACAAACCAAATCAAACTATTGTTCCCCATTCCTCTTCATCGCTGTTTTTCATTTTTATCTGTTCGCCTCTGCGATAATTTAATAATAATTTATTTTTAATTTGTTTATCTTTTTTTTACTCTGGTATATCGATCACTGTTACTTCTCTTCAAAAGTAGATAGACAGTAATCAGTAACCTATTCTTGTCTAGCCTCTGCAATTTGAACAATAATCCGCAGCGTCCTATAATAGCGAAACGGACAGTAAGTGCACAGCCAAAAGGATGTTTTTGAGTGGTTAGGAATCCATGTTAAATTGTGTGAATCCATATTCACCACGTTAAACTCTAATGAGCCTAAAGTGTGCATACACTGACTGTAAAGCGACAAATAAACCAAATCTGTGTTAATAGAAATTTCTTTTTAATCTGTTTATTTCCCTTTCACCCTTTGTAAATCGATCCTTGCTATCAACATAGTTGATAGCCAGTAATCAATCACCTATTGTTGATTAGCTTTTCGATGAAAAGCCCTGTAATTTAAACAATAATCCGAAGAATCCTAATATCGCGACGGACAGTAAGGGCACAGCCAAAAGGCAGTCGGCATTTACGGAGCAGGTGATTTTTATACCTCTTTCTTTACCCCCACCCACCAGTGTCTTATCTGAGCTAGAAAGCGGCCCCTTCTGTATTCATGAATTCCGCCCCTCGCTCTCTGCAGAGTTTTTAAAGCTCGCCTCGGCCCCAACTATATAACGACTCCGGCTTAGCATATTTATAAACTTCTTTGCTCGACGTTATCGTTTCGGGCAGAAGGAAGAAAGTCGAATAAATCGATACAGAGGAAAAAAAATCCATTGTTCTTTTCTTTGTTTTAGATTTCTTTTTCTTCCAATCAATAACAGCAACAAGGCAGACTGGAGTCACCATAAGTCCCACGATAAAAATATCAAAACAAAAAAAGTTATGTATATATATATATTTGACTTTTTGCATTTTATTTTATGGAAAGTGGATGAAACTTTTCGTAGTAAAAAGTCAAAAGTCTGACCCACTATGAAATCTGCTTTGGTTTTCCGTCCGTATGGGAATATTTGATGCATTAAGAAAGATAACAGAAGAAAAAGAAGAAATATTCTTGAAGAGTTGGCTAGACGCGGTTGTGGCACTCCATAAGGTTTTCATGGAAATTAGACTTCACAAGAAAGTTCTGAATCAAATACCAGGCTGAAAAATATTCAACTAAATATTCGATACCGAGTTTCTGTATATTTCATAGCCTCTTCGGAAATATTGCATATATTTGGACCCGCATCCTAACTAAGAGACGAGAGAGTCCCGAGAAATTTTAATATTTTTCCAGAAGACGCTCTATTTTTTGCACTGCATCAAATGACAGATACATTAATATGTATGATGGCATTTTACGCATTAGTACAAAATAGTAAAACTCAAATTTGTGTGTTTCGGTTTGCAGCTTCAACTATTTAGCGCAGAGGTTTTCTAGCCGGTGGAAATTTATTGCACTGTGGGCATATTTTTCAAACAAGATTATTTTTTTGAGCAATATACTTTGCGATGGGAGTATGGGGAAGATATTCTTTATAATTGAAATATAACGCTTACAGTAGAGTTATCAAGCAAGTTTAATTTAAAATTTCAATAAAAAAGAATTCAGATCTTTTCCATTGTTTTACATTAAACATCATACATTTAGCTATTTCTGGTATTTGCTTGTTTCGAGAGTCATTATAAGTCGAGATACAGCTACTTAATTGGTTATAAGTATATTGAATGCATGTTTTTAAGAAATCCAATAGAATGTCCTAAGACATAACAGTAAAAATAACAGTCATAATCGTTATAAGTTTATACTGTTAGCTGTTTGTGGCATTTGTTTGTTTTTAAAATTATTAGAAGTCGAGGTACAACTACTCAATCACGAGCAATTAGTATAATGAATGCATTCATATAGAATTCCAATTGATTGTCCGAAGAGATAACAGTAACAATTACAGTCATAACTGTTATAAAAACTTTCAGAATATAATTAAATTTTAAGTATAAATTTTAACGAGTTTGTGTGTGTATTGAACTAATAGATTATATTTATATTCAGTTAGAGTTTGGTTATTTGCATTTTTATTGAAAACCTTTTTTTTTTCGTTTTATTTTTACCCTAAATAGCTATTGACTATTATTCAGCCATGCATTATAGTATTATCATGCTTTCAGTTTCAAATGCATGCAAAATAAAAATATGTTTACAAGTAAATGCAATATGTTTGATATCTTCTTTTAATGCTTACGTAAGTGAAAAAAGACACTTTTTGTATACTTTTGGCGGATTTCAACAAAACATGTCCATGTACATATTTTAATTTTCATGTTGAAACAATTCAGTTCAATGTTTTAATTCAATTTTCAATGTTTTATAATTTAATAATAGCATCAAAAATATTTCCATTTCACATTATTTAAAAATTTTTCCTCTGAACCTGGTCACATACCTTAACTTTCTACAGCGTTAACTTTTGTTCAAAACATTTGAAAAATAAAGAGCTTTTAGTAAGATATTTAAAAATATAAATCAAATTATAATTTTTCTTTCATTATTAGAAAATTTCTAATTACATTTAGCCCATTCAGTGGCTTTTAAGAGAAGTTAAGAAACGATTTTCAGGACGTCTGTCTGAGAAAGTAATTATTACATAATTTTGTTTCTGCGTTCATTCATTTTCGATATCTTGTCTGAATACCGGAATACTATTGTGTCCAAAAAGTAAGACGAATTTTCAATTTTTTTTTTCTTTTTTAGGTTTCTGGCACTGTGCTTGACATCTGTGGGAAATTTGACGTCAAAATATTCATTAGTGTTTGAGTTACGCTAGTCTTTGTGAGACACTGAAAATTATCCCGGCGAGTTTTGAAATGTCAATATAAATTGAGAGCTTGCATTCAATTTTGTTTGAGGAAACGTATAGAATGCTGCAGAAGGCATTCGGGGAGCATTCCTGTATAGAAAAAATATGTTTAGAAGTGGCATAAATTCAAAGAAGGCAGAGAACGCGTTGAAGACGAAGAGCCCTCTGGTCGACTCTCAACCTCCACCGACGAAGTTTACGTCCAAAAAATTAAACATTTGGAGCTGCAAACCGTCTATTTACAATTAGAGACTTTGCTGATGATGTTGGAATTTCAAAAGGTTCTGTCAATTCCATTTTGAGTCTCAAACGCATCAAATCTCGATGGGTACCGAAAACACTGAACGCGCCAGCTCACACAGCATTGATTCTTCGTGCTTTTTTCGAAAATACTGAACTCATATCGTTCCACAACCACCGTATTCATACCGTGCGGCTTCTGCCTATTCCCTAAACTCAAAACCCACTCCGGGGACGCCGTTTTGAGTCGATTGAAGAGATTCAACGTGAATCGCCGGTCGCTTTGAAGCCCATCCCTGCCGATGACTTTTTAGCATGTATTGAGAATTAGAAAAAAGTTGACATAAGTGCATTGTATTCGGAGGGGATTACTTTGAAGGCTTTCAAATAAATTTGGAAGAATAAATAAAGAGATTTTGGAAAAAAAGATTAATTGGTTTTACTTTTTAGGCACAGAAGTATTGTAATAAAATAATCAAATATGTAGGGATTAAAGTGAAAGCAAAATGAAATAAATAGTAAAGGTTTTTTTTGTTAAATTAAATACAAATGTATTGAGAATAGGATTATTTAGTTTAGTATTACAATTTCTTTATTTGAGGCTACTTATTTAATTCATATTTGATAGTTGGTGGCTGACTTTGTCCGAGTGAAGTTAGCATAACTTCAGCTAGTCTGAAAAAAAAAAAGTTCCTTCTCTTGCAGGGTAATAATTTATTATCTAATAAAAGAGCGTCATACTATCATCAGCTATTAAATGGGTTCTTTATTATTCGAAATTTCCCTCGATGCTTTGATATTCAAGACCTCATTGAAATTCCAGAAGTGTCTCAGTAGTTCGAAAATCCAGTTGAATATCTTCAAGAAACTATTAAATGCGGAAGGAGTCGAAACAATTAATTCGAGTACACACACGAAGCTGCAGTTTTAGCTTTTATTTGGTCTTTAAAATTTTTCTCAAAAAAATATAAAATAAAATTAAAAAAAAAAAAAGAAAAGAAGGTACTAAAAAGATAAACGCTGAAGGTCGAATCATCATTCATGTCAAGTTAAAGTCGTGGCGATAAAATAAATTCAAGCCAGTTCCAGCCAAAAACCAAACATCTTCTTTCCGCAGTAATGAGTTTTTATCGTTCAATTTGGAAAAGCAAATTATAAGAACTCGCAAACTTTAGAAAAAAGTATAAAAGTATAAAAGCAAAAGAAAAAAAACAGACATTACGGTTCCATGCAGTACTTGGAAAAAAAGACGAAGAGGAAGAGAAAAAAAAAATGGCTAAATTAAAAGTTTTCTCCCAAGCGTTGGCAACGTAGGGAAACCTCGGAGTCATGCGGTATTTAATGACCTTCAAAAATATAATGTCCTATTTTTTTTTTTTTTCTAAATGTTAAAACTCTAAACTTTTTCTTTTAAAACTTTTCCCCTGTTCAGAGAAAAGGTAACTTCGTTTTGGTTGGAATGACTACAAGCCTAGAGTGTGACAGTTAATGTAGGGGGAATGATTGTTTTAATGGACATTTCATTAGAGCAAGGGGGAAGATCTCGCGTTCGTATCCAAAGAGTGATTATGAAAGTTGCTGCATTCATTCATTAGCCTTCAGAGCGTCACAGAGTTTCGAGCAAACAAATAGCGGTTTGGTGGAAGCACAAAAATTAATGTATCGGCAGCGTGCGGAATCATTTGTTGGAGAGGGGGCCTATTGGGTGTTGTCTATTTGAAGAGTTCCGACAAAAAGCATCCTTTGTGTTTCCCACGGAAACTCGCGTGAATAATTAATTAGGAAGGGGGGGGGAGAGAGAATGCCGTGACACAATTTATGCAGGGTGCTTTAGTTGTTGTGTTCGATGTTTTAAAGAGTTCACAGAGCACAAAAGAAGAACTTTCCCTCGTTTTAATGGGAAACCTTTTTGTGTTATAAACTTGCGATCTAATATCTGCTTGAATTCAAATTTTAAAATAATTTTGTTTTTAAATATTTTGTAGTTAAGAAAATGTTATGACTTTTATACTGAAATATTGTATACAAAACGATTATAAGTGCTTCGAAATCCTGGATAACTGCAGGTCCCGATTTAATTAGCCCAAAGTGTGTACAAACTGATCTTACAACCAGAAACCAAATCTTCATTGCTTTCATTTTTGTCTGTTTACCGCTGTGATAAATAATAATAATTTATTTTTAATTTGTTTATCTCTCTATTTCCCTTTGTAAATCGATCTCTGCTGTCAATCATATTTCTCTTCAACAGTAGATACATAGCAATCAGTCAATCCGACTATTGTTGATTAGTTTCTTGATGAAAAGCCCCTGCAAGTGAAACAATATTCCGAAGAATCCTATCATAGCACAGCGGACAGTAAACACACAGCCAAAAGGCAGTGGGCATTTACGGAGCAGGTGATTTTTATACTTCTTTTCTCCCCCCCCTTCCTCTGAGTCTTATCTGAGCAAGAGAGCGGCCCCTTCTGTATTAATGAAATCCGCCTCTCACTCGCTGCAGAGTTTTAAGAAGCTCGCCTCGGCCCCTACTATGTAACGACTCTGGCTTAGCATATTTATAAAGTTCTTCGCTCGACGTTATCGTTTTCGGGGCCGAAAGAAGAAAGTCGAATAAATCGATACAGAAGTAGAAAAAATCCATTGTTCTTTTCTTTTCTTTTAGATTTCTTTTGTTCCAATCAATAACAGCAGCAAGGCAGACTGGAGTCGCCATAAGTCCCACGATAAAAATATCAAAACAAAACAACAACAAAAAAAGTTATGTACATATTTTTTTCTTGCATTTTATTTTATGGAAAGTGGATGAAACTTTTCGTAGTAAAAAGTCAAAAGTCTGACCCACTATGAAATCTGCTTTGGTTTTCCGTCCGTATGGGAATATTTGATGCATTAAGAAAGATAACAGAAGAAAAAGAAGAAATATTCTTGAAGAGTTGGCTAGACACGGTTGTGGCACTCCATAAGCTTTTCATGGAAATTAGACTTCACAAGAAAGTTCTGAATCAAATACCAGGCTGAAAAATATTCAACTAAATATTCGATACCGAGTTTCTGTATATTTTATAGCCTCTTCGGAAAAATTGCATATATTTGGGCCCTACCCTAACTAAGAGACAAGAGAGTTCCGAGAAATTTTAATATTTTTCCAGAAGTCGTAGAAAAAAATTTGACACACTCTTTTTTGCACTGCATCAAATGACAGAGACATTAATATGTATGACGGCATTTTAAGCATTCGTGCGAAATAGTAGAACTCAAATTCGTGTGTTTCAGTTGCCAGCTTAAACTATTTAGCGCACAGGGTTTCTAGTGGGTGGAAATTTATTGCAGTGTTGGCATATTTTTCAAACAAAATTACTTTTTTTAACAATATACTTTGTGAATAGTGTATAGAGTAGATATCCTTTATAATTAAAATAAAACGCTTACACTAGAAATATCAATTTTAGGGTAACCAACCAAGGTCAATTTAAAATTTTCATGAAACAGAATTGAGATTTTTTTTCATTGTTTTACTTTAAACATTAGTCCACTAGCTGTTTCTGGCATTTGATTGTTTCTAGATTTAATAGAAATCGAGGTACAGCTACTCAATCACGCACTATTAGGATATTAAATGCACGCCTTTAAAAATACCAATTGAATGTACGAAAAGATTAACAAGTCATAACTTTTATCAGATTTTTCAGAATCTAATTAAATTTTAATTACATGGTTTAAGACGCTTATGTATGAATTGAATTAACAGATTTTAATTATATTCAGTTGGAGATTGTTATGTTGTTTTGTTACTAATCTCCCTGGTTTCCGAAAGCCTACACCAGATCCAAAGGGCTCCAGGGATTCCTACAGCGCCATTCCTCCCCTCTCTGCTAATTACCAGAAATTGTTTGCAGAATTCAATAAATAATCTTACTCTTCAGATACTCTATGTACTAATAATCGACCGTAGTATGTGAACCAATCACTGGCGTAATGGTCATATTATTATAAACATCCACGAGATTCTATCAAGTGACTGGATTGTTTTTTTACATAAAACAAGCAACACAGCTGAATTGTTTATCTTCGATCATATACTTTACTGACACTAAAAGAAAAGTTATTTTATATTGCATGTTATCGGAATAGATCTCTTAATATGTTTTTGACTTTCATCCAATCGTCTAGCAGCAGAAACAACATGATTTATAATATCCTGAGGGTACATATATCTTGAGTAACATATCTTGAGGGTACATATATCTTGAGTAACATATCCTGAGGGTACATATATCTTGAGTAACATATCCTCAGGAACATATAATAATTATTTGGGAGATTTAAAGATTATTATTTTGAGTTATCTAACAGAATTTCTTTTCTTTTTTTTTTTAAACTTTCTTGATTTCCTGAACTTGTTTTTATTTTATACTTTGAATGAATATTTATGTTCTCTTCCTTTCGCAATTCTATCCGTTCAACTTTTTGATATAGTTTATCTAATGATTTTCAGTTTCTTTACTGCAGTTTACACGCACTTTGGATCTCGAAAAATTTCTTATTCTTTTATTTTATTTTTTGGGGGATTGAATGTGAAGCAACCCAGATTTATGATTAGAAAATACTTCTCGTTGCTATTGTTATGGTAGTGTTTCTAATCTATTTCAGTTCCTTTTTTAATCTTTATATATTTAATGTATATATATGTGTGTGTTAAAATATATAATCAGAAAACTTTCAAGCAGATAATTACAGATTCCTAGACTGTCAATACTCATAAAGTTGTTAACTTAAGAGAAGACACATCGCAGCCGACAGCTTTTATAGAGTTCTGGCAATAATTTTTTTTTTTTGACTTCACGTTAGAAATATCTTTTCTTTATTTATACCTTTTTTCCCCCTAATATATACTGTCTGCGTTTTATTATTCATCATAATCGCTGATAGTCTAAGAATTCATAATTTCTTTATTTTTTTATATCATTTTCATAATTTATGAAGCCATTAAATGCTTTACGAGGAAGGCATAAATTGCAAAATTATATTATAGAATTTTAAACTCACAGTGCTAGCAATTAAATAACAATTAAGCAAGTTTAATTATTTAACGACAATTAAACTAACAATTAAGCAACATATAACAACTTTTAAAATAATGGTATAGATAAAAACTAATGAAATATTAAATGCCACAACAATTCGAGGCGCTAAAATTTCATCATTATAAAAAAAGTTAAAATATAAAAACTTCCCATTTTTACACAAATAGCTGCAAGTTCACAAAGAGAAATGAGAAAATACAATTTAAGAAAAAATAATTACTGAATCGCATAAAATAATTATTGCCACTTCATATATACTTTTAATTTAGGAGTTCCTTAATTATTGGGGATATTTTTTTTCCTTTTTTAACAGTATATAAATATCAAAAAGTAATGAATACCAAATATATATATAATCTGTGAGCGTGTGTATTTATTTATTTAATGAGACAGCGACTTTTAAAAACTAATCTTTGGTACTTATTATTTTTCGCACTCATAGTAAATATTTAAATGGTATTGCGATATGATCTTTAGTAATCTCTGAAAACTGAATTGATTTGACAAAATAAACCTAATTTGATAACGAGCGCAGCAACATTTCAGGATTGGTCTCAATTGATGACTTCTTTCTTTGTCAATCATTGATTACAGAAATGAGGTTTGGTTTGTCGCTCTACGGTCATCTTGTGCACACGAGGCTTAAAGAGACTGAACCTACAGTTTAAAGTGGATTCCGAACCACTCACAAACATCCACTGCCAGCTGAAGCATGTTGCGCTAGCCACTTGGCCACTAGGGCGCTACAGAAATGAGGAACTCGATTGAGACTTTGGCACATTTCTATATTCTATTTTCAGACTTTGTGGGTTTTTTCCTGATTTTAACATGTACCATATAACTGAGATCATTCTTATGAAAGCCTTGAACGCCTTACGAAATTATATGAAAGTCTTGACGTATTTTATGCACAATGGAGAAAAGGACCAACGATACACAACGACACGAACAATTTCAAAGCAAGAATTTTTCATAAGAAATTTACCGGAAAAAAGAAGTCTTTCGTTCATTGCTTAGACATATACAGTATAGGAAACTATAAATGCATTAGAAAAAAAAAAAATATCTGTATGTAGCAAAATGGTGAAGCAGAGAATTTCGAATTGGAAATATTTCAAGTTGTTAAGTTCATTTTATTTTTATTTACAAAAATATCTAACTTTAATCGGACATAAACTTTAATGTAGAAATGTTGTCCAATATAAGCCAGATATACATATCCTAATTTCTTAAAGTAATTGAAAAGGGTTCCTATATATAAAAAGAAAGCTAATTTGTCACATAAAACTATTTATCAAATCAAATATTGAATATTATATTTGAAATTCTGTAAGTAAGGATGGCATAGTAATATGTAATATAATCTAAGTATCTTATTTAATTAATAATTTTTTAATATTTAAAAACTTTTTTTTAATATTAAGTCAAACTTGCTAAAAAGTGAACAGTGGTTAATGTAAAGAAGAATAAATTTTTATATTGTATGTAAGCTACCTTTTTCTAATATGAAGTAAAACTATTTTAATATAGTTTGTGTGATGCACATATATCTTCTTACAGCATTGCATTCAAGTCTAACTTATCCGAGATGATAAGAATTGATACCAACTCGAATTTCCAAAATTCATACATTGAGAAATGTCTCATCATAAAGAATGAATCAAAGATGTATAAAACGTAAGACTATCCATTTTATGAAGAAAAAGGGGTTAAAAGTGAATGGCCTGAACTCCAAGCAAACGTATAAGAAGGCTCAGTTTCGAATCGACTCCTTTGAAGTCTCTGATCCTAGAAAGGATGTGACAGCGTGCATAAAGTGACTCTCATCCGTATTTACGCCACCTAATGAGAGTTTTCTCCTATATGACATGCAAATGTAGGTAAGTTTCCCCTAAACATCTTCCAGATGCCAATGTCCTCTCTTTATAACTTGTCTTGGCTGCTCATGGCATACATAAAACAAACAAAAAAAGTTAATGAAATTTCACACCAAATAGTCATACAAATAATAATTTCTAACAGTCTATTTCTTTCAAATAGTCACACGAATAGTAATTCCGAATGTTCTATTCATTCCAAATAGTCACACGAATAGTAATTCCGACTAGCCTATATTCCAAATAGTCCTACGAATAGAAATTCCGACTAACTTATTCTTTCCGAATAGTAGTTCTTGCATGACTCGCTGATAATTTTTTTTTTAGGGTTAAAATTAAAAGTCTACACTTGTTTGTTTTTAACTCATTGTTTAGACATTATTTTTTTAGAGATACTCGATTATCTTTCTTGAAATGTTGCTTTTCAGATTTCTCAAAAAATTGAATTCTTCAGTCATATGGCATCTGATTGCTGCATCATTCAACGAGGATAATATATAGTATTGCTGTGTATACGGCAAAAGAAATAATTACCTTTTTAACATTTTAGCCTACAAAAATGTCAGTTTATTTTTTGTGACTACTAGAATATAATGACACACATATTGGGCACCATCCATTGTCAAGAACTAAGCCTGATCGAACGATTGCGATAGAAAATCAAAAAACAAAAATAATAAATACAATAATAATAAAATCGAAAAACCGAAAAAAAATGCAGACTCTTCTTTTACGGCATGTTTAAATGCCGTAAAAGAAGTGTCTGCATTTTAGAATTTTTTTCTATTAAGCAGAACTGAAGTTAGCGGGACTCGGACAATTAAGACTACGACATTTGCCTTTTAAAACTCTCGAACAATTTTTTAAAAAAATGCATAGGCAAATTTGGCACATGTAATATTTCCCGTGTGATAAATATACCCACTTATTTTTATCAAATCGAAATCAAGATTTGTAATTAAAATGTAGGCATAAATGATCGATATGAAAAAGATGCATGACATTAATAAAATCACGTATTATATCATTAACCAAATTACATATGAAACGTATGAATTAGTTAGGACAAAATACAGTGAAAGTTTAAAAAATTTTAAAATTTTTATGGTTTAATAAAAATGCTTTTTAATGTATTACGTACACACATAAATAAAAAATAAGCATCTCAACCAATTAAACAAAACCTTATGTAAAACAGCAAAATGGAGATCATTAAGTTATGGATAAATATCTAGATCTTGCATTATCGACCAATAGATTAATTACGACAAATAACAAGGATTCGTGAAAGTTCGACAAAGAACAGATCATCAAGGCCCTATTACTGAATAATCAGAGTGATTGCATGGGTTATCAGTACTTCATCGCATGTTTTTCAAATCATATTTTCAATGCACATTCATGGAACATCCATTCGTGTACAAAGTGTTTGCCTGTTGCCGTCTATTGGTGGTTTTGGTAAGTGGTGATTTTATTGGATTGAGCGTATGGAAAGTAATGGCTACTTTTGGATGAAAAACAAAGAATAAGAAAATGGATGGAAGGATGGATGGACGGATAAGAAAACTCAATACCTAGAAATGCTATATTCCCGGCCTGATTCTCAAACTATGCAAAATATAAAACTATAAACTATGAAAAACAAAATAGTATGAAAAAAGGAAGGAAGTTATATGCTACAACAGAAACCCTTTTTATATTTCTGCATCTTGGAAATTTATGTATTCTTTTTTTTTTCTCCTTTTTACACCAACGACCTACATCCGTTGAACTTGAAAGACATATGAATAGCCAAATGTAACTTATAACTCCGGATTTTAAAGCAGGACGCTTTATCAAAGTTCCCTCCATTGAACGCAAAATGTGATATAAATACGATGGAAATTTCCGTTTTATTCGATATTGCATCGCCATACATCATGGCGGAAAGAAGAAAAAACAGGGCTTCGAAAAGTGAAACGCGCTGAGGGAGAGCCCTTTTAGCATCCATCAAAATTCTTCCGTCCAGACGCCATATTGCTTGGCAGAATTCCAGTGGGAGAAAAGGTTTAAAAATTTTAGTGTTTACATATAGAAAACATTTGCAATTACATCTCGAGCGAAAATCGTGGATTACGATGTGCATATATTAGAAATTCAGCAAGGGTTTGTCCCTGTAACCATAAACGCAATGCTCCATATGCGACCTATTTTCTCAGTATATGTGACTTAATATGTGAAGTAAACTCTCAGTAAATGTGACTTAAGATGGGAAGTAAATTCTCGGTATATGTGGCTTAACATGCGACTAAATATTTCGATGCAGACACCATCGGTGTTTACATATGGAAAACATCTGCAATTACATCTCGAGCGAAAATTTTGGATTATTAACGGCACAGATTAGAAATTCAGCAAAGGGTTTGCCCCTAAATGCAATGCTTAATATACGACTATCTTCTCAGTATATGTAACTTAATATGTGAAGTAAATTCTCAGCATATGTGACTTAATATGTGAAATAAATTCTCAGTATATGTAACTTAATATGTGAAGTAAATTCTCAGTATATGTGACTTAATATGTGAAGTAAACTCTCAGTAAATGTGACTTAAGATGGGAAGTAAATTCTCAGTATATGTGACTTAATATGTGAAGTAAACTCTCAGTACATGTGACTTAATGTGTGAAGTAAATTCTCAATATATGTGACTTAATGTGTGAAGAAAATTCCCAGTGTATGTGGCTTAACGTGTGAAGTAAATTCTCAGTGTATGTGACTAAATTTTTCCATGCAGACGCCATATTGCTTGGCAAGATTCCAGTGGGAGAAAAGGTTTAAAAATTTTGGAACATTGGTGTTTACATATAGAAAATATTCACAATTACAACTCGTGTGAAAATCGTGGATTATGATGTGCAAATAATAGAAATTCAGTAAAAATTTTGTTCCTCGTAACCATAGATGCAGAACCATTAGAAACTAAGAAAAGGGAAACCATTATAAACCATAGATGTGTAACTATTTTCTCAGTATATGTGACGCAAATTCTCAGTATATTTTTCATAATATGTGACTAAATTTTTCCATGCAGACGCCATATTGCTTGGCAAGAATCCAGTGGGAGAAAAGGTTTAAAAATTTTAACATTTTGGAACATGGGTGTTTACATTTAGAAAAACATCGGCAATTAAAACTCGAGAAAAAATCGTGGATTATTATCTGCACATATTAGAAATTCAGCAAAGGATTTGCCCCTGATAACCATAAACCCTAATATGTATGCGACCATCTTCTCAGTATATGTGACTTAATATGTGAAGTAAATTCTCAGTATATGGGACTTATTATGTGAAGTAATTATTCTCAGTATATGGGACTTATTATGTGAAGTAATTATTCTCAGTATATGTGACTAAATTTTTTCATGCAGACGCCATGTTGCTTCTCAAGTTTCTAGTTTGACAAACCGTTTAAATTTTAATTTTCTGATACATTGGTGTTTACATATAGAAAACATTTGCAATTACATCTCGAGCGAAAATCTGGAATTGGGAAATTCATTAAAGGGTTTGCCCTTGGTATATCATAAACGCAATGCTTAATATGCGACTATTTTTTCAGAATATGCGACTTAATATGTGAAGTAAATTCTCAGTATATGTGACTTAATATGTGAAGTAAATTCTCATATGTAACATAATATGCGAAGTAATGGTGTTTACATATAGAAAAGTCGTCAATTACATCTCGAGCGACGATCGTGGATATAAGATCTACACATATTAGAAATTAAGTGAAGGTTTTGCACCTGGTAACCATAAATGCAATATACTACTATTTTCTCAATATATGTGACTTAATATGTGAAGTAAATTCTCAATATATGTGAAGTAAATTCTCAATATATGTGAAGTAAATTCTCAATATATGTGAAGTAAATTCTCAGTATATGTGAAGTAAATTCTCAGTATATGTGACTTAATGTGTGAAGTAAGTTCTCAGTATATTTCTTTTAATATGTGACTAAATTTTTCCATGTAGACGCTATATTCAAGTTTCCAGTTAGACAAACAGCCTAAATTTTAATGTTTTGGAACATTGGTGTTTACGTATAAAAAAAGTCGGCAATTACATCTCGAGCGACAATCATGGATTATGTTCTAAACAGATTGGGAAATTCTGTAAAGTGTTTGTCGTTGGTAACCAGAAATGCAGTGCTTAATATGTGACTATTTTCTCAGCATACGTTTGTACAAAAGGCGCCATCTGTAAAAGCGGTACAGGGAATCCCCAAGTCTTGGAGAGTGGATCGTGTAAAAATAGAAAAGTAGTGTTGCGAGTTTTATTTGGGTTAAATTCGTGTAACAGAGCTATCAATCAGTATTTGCGGCTTTATATGAATAAATGCTCAGTATATGCAGCTCTATATGTAATTAAATTCTCCGTATAAATATACGGAGAATTTAATTACATATAGAGCTGCGTATATCTTAATATGTGACTAAATTCTCCGTATATTTCTCTTAATATGTGACTAAATTCTCCGTATATTTATCTTAATATGTGACTGAATTCTCAGTATATTTCTCTTAATGTGACTAAATCTTCTATTGCAAAACCCTATTTCTTAGTAACTTTCCCGTGTGAGAGAAAGTTAAAATGTTAACCTTTATGAAATATTATTGTTTACTATATGGCTTAAGTACTCCGTATTTATCGTCATTTGCATGATCATAAACTATGATCTACACAAATAAAAGAGTGAGAATTTCAAAAAGGATTTGTTCTAGGTTAACTCTAAATGCAATGTTTTAATATATTTTTTTCTGAGTAATTTGAATATGAAATGAATTTTCGGAATTTTCAAATTTGAATGTGTGAATTTTGAAATGAATTTTTTGTGAAGTTATTAAATTAATTTTTTTGTGAGTATTATTGAATTAAATTTTTTACGTATGATTAATTTAAATTTTTAAAGTAAGATTGATTTAAATTTTTTAAGTAAGGTTGATTTAAAATTTTAAGTATGATAGATTTAAATGTTTTGAGTATTTTCTGATTATTTTTGAATTTCTATGTATTTTGAAATGAATATTCATGAGAAATGGAAACGCACCTTTTCAAGTTATGCTTGTGAGCAGGAGTGATATGATTGAAAGCGCAATGTATTTCTGAAAAAAGGGCAGCCGGGTTCAAACCCTAACAAGTAATGGCCAGCAAAATGCTTCCAATTCAATGTCTCATATGGGCATGATGGAATTGACAAGATAGCATTGGACGGAAAGCTTATCCAAAATAAGTAATGTAAAAAAAAATTTTAAGTCAATTCCTTCTATTTTTCTCACTCTATTGCAGGAAGTCCTTTATAAATAATTTTCATTCATTTTTTTAGGTTTATCTGGCGCCTTCTATTGGTAGATACAAGCAACTTAAATCTAAAAAAAACTAAAATTAATTAATTAAATTTAATGAATGAATTAATATTTGAAAAAACTGTATTAACATCCAGTGTCATCCACTACAAGTTCAAAAAAAATGTATTCGAACTCGAGTGGATGAATAAAAAGTATTTTACTAACGATTGAAAATTTGAGCAAGATATATATATATATATAGGGAGAGTGTGAGCTAATAGAAGGAATTTAAAAAGGTTGTGAACCAACCTCCCTTTTAAAGTCACTGTTGATATTTTGATGAAACCTAGAGTAGCAAAATGTGAGAAACGCTTTCGATTGCACTCTGGGTAACGCTGAATCTGACGTATTGTTCAATGGAGCGAACTTTAATGAAACGCTCTATTTCATAATCTGGGATTACAAGTTGCCTTTTGTAATAATTGTACTCGGAGGATCATCAATTTAGAATATATGATTAAAAATGAATTACGATTCATTATGGAATCGTATTAGATATCATACTCTTTTCATTTTTTAATTACATTTTTTAAAAATTCATTCAGTGTAGCATTTTATTGTACCACCGAACACAATGCAACTTTAATGACAGTATGAGGATTACTATTGTAATCCATACTGGAGAAAAACTTACTGGCAAAGTAGTAAGCAATGGCGAAGTAGTAAGTAATGACAATAAAATATTTAATATTTGTCATTTTTAGGGAAGAAACTTTTAAACTCATTTTACAAATCAAAAAAAATTATACAAGGCATTTCATCACATTGCTTTTTTTCAATTATTGACTAGTCTTCTACTCTTAAAGCTGTGACTAATGACAGTGAGATTAAACTTTTTGTTAATTTACACATTAGTTAAATACTCTACTTTCGATACACATGCTGTGATGACAATGACTTTAATGCAAAAAAATAATAACAGTATATAATTATAGGCCCTATGTAGATTTTTAATTTGCTCTCCAACGCTAAACTTTCATAATTATCCTCTAAATTAATTGTAATATTGTTTTATAAGGCTATTGTAAAAACCGTCATGGCTTAACTGTAAACAGAGAAAACCATGAGAATCTTGAATTAACACACTAAAAAACTTATAATTGTTTACAATAAATTTTAACGTTTGAATTTGTTAGTGTTAACAGACAAAGTACCACAAAAATGGAAAGAGAAAGGAAGAGTAGAAAATTATTTTTATTTGGAGTTCGATTTTGTTGAAAACAGTAAAAACATGAATATTAAGCATTACATCTATTTCTTTCAAATACATTTCAGAATTTTATTTTTTCTTGAATTTATTTTGAAAATAAATTGAAATATTATTTGTTTGGGACGATTTTGTGAATTTATTCTTACTCTGTTTAATGCACAATAACATTTTAATAGATTTATATTTTTAAATTATGATTCATACGTTTTAGACGATGTAGTTACCTTTATACTTAAATATTAATCTGATTTTTAATGCTTCTTTACGGAATTAAAAAAAACATTCAATAAAAACTGAATAAATCAAGTCTTTTATATAAAAGTAAGATAAGATTAGAAATTGAATTTTTTTAAGAAAACATTTGCGTAAAAAATGAGTCTCATAAAATATGGAAATAAAATAACTTTCCATGGTTTAAAAGTTTGCTTAAGCAAACGTAAAAGTAAAGATTCAAAATCTGTCAGCAAATATTTTTTTAATGTGTTATTCTAAAGCTGATAATTAATTTTGAAATTTTTTTGGACAAATACAAAAAGTAAGGTAAAAACTTATTTGTTCAATCATTTTTTTTAATTTCTAATGAACGAAATAATTCTAATGAATTTTGTTTTTAATTTTTAATGAAATAAAACTGATTTTTAATGAATAAATATATACGATTAATAGAGTTCGGGATAAAAATTGATTTATTTCTTGTTAATATATGGCTTATTAAAAAATTAGCAATAAAAGTAACAATTAATTAACTCTATATATTACATGTTTATTAATTTTATAGAATTGAAAAATCTTTAGAAATTTATCTTAATTATTAAAAATTTTCCTTAGAAATTTTTTCACACAATAATTTAACAGCAATAGTTTTGTTGTTAAACGTTTTTAAGATTTTATTATTTTTTCGGAGATATTTAAAAATGTTGCAATTTTACGGCAGAGAAAATTGAAAATAAAATTATTCATTTTAAAATGAAAATGAAATTTTTCTTCTCTTACGAAAGGCTGTGCATTAATAAAATGAACGAGTAAAACAGCACAAAAAGTATAATCTATGATGGAATTTATAATCAGTTCCAGAAAAAATAGGATTAATTTAAGAATATTTCTAAATAAATTTGCATTAACAACGTAAGACATTATTTTTTTAATAAGTAAAATATAACCTGGTTGATTAATGTTATTATGATAATTATTGCACTGATTGCGTAAATTCTGATAGAAAAAGTGGATTAGCACTACGCATGTAAAATGCATAAATTATCTAATAGTAGATTACAAAAAATAGAATAATAATTTTTCAGTTCAGTTTTTATTACACAAAAAATATGATCTAATTTTTCCAACCAATATATTAGACATGCTATTATATTATAATAGTGAAAATTATAAGGGGCCTGAATGGCCGAGTGGCTAGCGCTCACTCGATCGGTACCAAAGGTTTCGGGTTCGAGTCCCGGCGGTACCGTAGATGTTTGTAGTGATTTGGAATCCACTTTAAGCCCTAGGTCCCGGTCTCATATGACTGTTGAGTGTTGGGCGTATAGTGACAATCCTACCCCGTAAAAAGAAATACATCTCTCGTCTCGAAATCTACCATAGGTAGACAGCCTTGGCCCACACTAGGTTGTTACGCCAATGATGATGATGATGAAAATCATTAATTTCCCATTTTTTAATTTAAAAATTATAGATTTTTACTTGGTACAGGAAAGTACACCGTGTATATATAATACATATCATTATAAGCATATTAAATTATGACTTTTAGATTTTAACAACTTATGAGACGTATAAATATAATTTAAGAAGAATAGGTTTGTAAAAACTTGTGTTCAGAAAAGCTTTGCTAATTTTTTTTTAATTTTTTTATTTCAGGGTATATCTGCAAATGAATAACCTATGTGTGAAAAGTTTAGAAAAAGACAATACCCAAAGAAGATATAAAAGCATTGATATAGATATTTTCAATATACATATTTCTATTAACACATAAATTATCCATCCATATATATCCATATATATATATATATATACACACACACACAACATTATGAATGATCCACATAAGTCAACCAAACGGTTAGAAGATTTTCGAAGGACAATCAATAACTTAGAATATATAACAGAAACGATCCTGAAATTTTTACTTACTTCAGTTTTAGCATAACACAACAGTATGAATATCTAAAATATGTTATATTCAATATATCTAAGCACAATCATTGATTCTGTTACCCGCATTTTAAAATCATTGATCTGTTTATGGTTTTGTGAATACATTGACGTACTGCATGTAGAAATATCGATGATAACAAATGAATAGATATATATAATATTAAGTTGTTTTCGTAGAAAAAATATTGGAATTAATTTGTCGTAACAGCCAATCATCTTAAGAGAACCATTCTATAAAAAATAAAAAAGCAATACACGATAATAAGGGAAAACATTTTTAAGAATTATAGGAAGCTAAATGTTCTTTGATTTCTTTTTTTTTTCTTATATGGTTTTTCAAACTCAGATGTCCATATTGTTTTTCAATTCCTACTATTAGTTCACACTCTCCCTATATATATATATTTATATATCTTGTTCAAATTTTCAATCGTTGATGAAATACTTTTTATTCATCCACTCAAGTTCAAATACATTTTTTTGAACTTGTAGGGGATGACACTGGATGTTAATACAGTTTTCTCAAATACTAATTCATTTATTAAATTTAATTAATTTTAGTTTTATACGGGAGAAAAAAAGGTTATCTTATTTAAGATATTAACAGGATATAAATTTAGGAATAAATACCGTTAGTGGCGAAGAGTGTAGATCGCTGGAAAAAATTTCTTTTTCAGATTCTTTTTTCATTCTGGGTTCTATCCTGAATCAGGGAGGGAACACAATGGAAAATGAAACATGTGAATAAATGAGTAAGGGAGATGGAAAGTCTGTATGCGAGAGAGAGAGAATTTATTCTAACTTAAAAAATGAAAATTATTTATAAAAGACTTTCTGCAATAGAGTGAAAAAAAGTAGGAATTGATTTAAAAATTTCTTTTTTATATTACTTGTTAATAATAGGAAGACTATCGGAGGATTTATAATATCTTTGGAGAAAAGAAGCATCTCAATCTATATTTATTCTCACCATAAAAGTAAAAAAGTACTTTTGAAGAACATAAAAATCAATATAACATATAAACAAAAATAATTTTTAAAAATCAGAAAGGCTTTCTTTGTTCCTTTATTTTTTTTTTCTATCTTGGAGAAAAAAATCAATCCCGAGGGAAAACAGGAAAAGTCGGGAAAGGATCTGAACTGGTGAAAAGCAGCAAACCTAAAAGAGAGCGTTCTTCTGGCATCAGAGTGCTTTCAACTCCCATCAGAGAATCCACGAATGTTTACATAAAATTGGTCTGAAAGCGCCACAACAGAATGAAACGCGATAAATCTTTTTTTCTTTTCTTCTGTGACTGTTTTAGCTATGGAATTCTTCCGTGTTTTGAAGTTAAACCACTGGCTGTAAAAGAATTTATAAATCCACGGGAAGAATTCTTCATTTCGACTTTTTTGAGCAGTTAAATTATTCGATGTCCAATTGAATATCTTGTGGAAAAAATGACGAGATAAAAATGACAACGGTTTTTCTACAAGTTAGAAAGCTATACAGCTTGATATAATTTTAATAGATTTCGATAATTTATTAAAAACTTCAATTGCAAAAAAAAAAATTAGACACTACTAATATAGAAAATATATAGAATAATGATATAATACATTCTTTATTTTTAAAATGTTTATGGAAATGTTTTGTAATAATGTTATCAATATTGAAATAATATAGAAATATAACCGATTCAATATAATATGGAAATAACATTAAAATATAATAATTTATCCTTTATAATAATAATGAATAATATGGAAAGAAGATAATTGACTAAATATTATAAAATACTAAAAAATAATTGATTCAATATTGAAAAATAATACTTGATTCAATATTGAAAAATAATACTGAAAAATAATTGATTCAATATTGAAAAATAATAATTGATTCAAAATAATATTGAAATAATATTTTCCATATAATAATGCAATGTTACTGAAAACTAATAATTATTTCAATAAATATAGAAATAATATTGAAATATAATAATTGATTCAATATAATGAAATAATACTAATAAATATTAATTGAGTATATACACGATATTAAGAGAAAAAAATTTTAAGAATTACAGAAAGCTAAGTGTTCTCAGAATTTTTTTTCTTATATGGTTTTTCAAACTCAGATGTCCATATTGTTTTAAAAGAATTGTTTAAGATTATCGGATGATTTTATAATTTCCTTAAAGCAAGAAGCATCCCAACCTATATTTATTCTCGCCATAAAAGTAAAAAGTGCTTTTAAAGAATATAAAAATCAATATTACATATAAACAAAAATAATTTTTCAGAAATCGGAAAGGCTTTCTTATTGTTCTTTATCTGTCTTGGAGAAAAAATCAATCCCGAGGGAAAACAGGATAAATCGGGAAAGGATCTGAACTGGCGAAAAGCAGCAAACCTAAAAGAGAGCGTTCTTCTGGCCATGTGAGTGCTTTCAACTCCCATCAGAGAATCCACGAATGTTTACATAAAGTTGGTCTGAAAATGCCACAACAGAATGAAACTCGATAAATCTTTTTTCTTTTCTTGTCTGACTGTTTTAGTAAAGGAATTCTTCCGCGTTTTGAAGTTAAACCACTGGCAATAAAATAATTTATAAATCCATGGAAGAATAATTCTTCATTTCGACTTTCTTAGACAGGAAAATATTCGATATCCAATTGAATGTCATGTCATTTTTATCTCATCATTTTTTTCCACAACTGTTTTTCTACACTTTTAAGCTATACTGCTTGACATCAATCTATTAGATTTCGATAATTTATTAGAAACTTTAATTAAAAAAAAAAAAAAAAATTAGACACTACGTTAGAAATTTAAATAGAATAATGATGTAATACATTCTTGATTTTTTAAATGTACATGAAAATTAACTGTGATAATGTTAATAATATTGAAATAATATAGAAATATAACCGATTCAATATAATATTGAAACAAAACTGAAAAATGATAATTTATTCAATATAATATTGAAATGATACTGAAAAATAATAATTGATTCTATATAATATTGAATAATGTGGAAATAAAATAATTGACTAAATATTATAAAATAGTGAAAAATAATTGTTTTAATTTTGAAAAATAATACTGAAAAATAAATGATTCAATATTGAACAATAATACTGAAAAATAATTTATTCAATATTGAAAAATAATAATTGATTCAAAATAATAATGAAATAATAGTTTCCATATAATAATGCAGTACTATTGAAAAATAATAATTAATTCAATAAATATAGAAATAATATTGAAATATAATAATTAATTCAATAAATATAGAAATAATATTGAAATATAATAATTAATTCAATATTTTGAAATAATACTAACAAATAATAATTGAGTATATACACAGGAAACATTGGAAGAGGGAATATTTTTAAGAATTACAAAAAGCTAAGTGTTCTCTGATTTCTTTATTTTTCTTATATAGTTTTTGATAACAGGAAGTCTATCGAATGATTTTATAATTTATTGAAGAAATAAGCATCTTTATTCTTGCCATACAAGTAAAAAGTACTTTTGAGGAAAATAAAAATCAATATAACATATAAACAAAAAATATTTTTTTTAAAAATCAGAAAGGCTTTCTTTCTTTCCTTTTTCTGTCTTGGAGAAAAAATCAATCCCGAGGGAAAACAGGAAAAATCGGAAAGGATCTGAACTGGCGAAAAGCAGCAAACCTAAAAGACAGTTCATCTGGCCATCAGAGTGCTTTCAACTCCCATCGGAGAATCCACGAATGTTTACATGAAGTTGTTCTGAAAACGCCACAACAGAATGAAACTCGATAAATCTTTTTTCTTTTCTTTTCTTGTGTGACTGTTTTAGTAAAGGAATTCTTCCGCGTTTTGAAGTTAAACCACTGGCTATGAAATTTATAAATCCATCGAGAAAGAATTCATTTCTACTTTCTTAGACAGGAAACTTATTCGATGTCCAATTAAATGTCTTGTGCAAGAAAATGATGAGATAAATATTACAACTGTTTTTCTGTAAGTTACAGCTATACACAGCTTGACATCATTCTAATAGATTTCGATAATTTATTAGAAACTTCAACTGCAATAAAAAATTAGACGCCACTTCAGTATTTCATGTAGAATAAGCATATAATATATTCTTCATTTTTAAAATGTATATGGAAATGTTCTGTAGTAATGTTATTAATATTGAAATAATGTAGAAATATAACCGATTCAATATAATATAGAAATAGCATTGAAATATAATAATTGATTCAATATCATATTGAATAATATGGAAATAAAATAATTGACTAAGTATTATAAAATAATACTAAAAAAATAATTTATTCAATATTGAAAAATAATACTGAAAATTATTTATTCAATATTGAAAAATAATACTGAAAAATTATTTATTCAATATTGAAAAGTAATACTGAGAAATTATTTATTCAATATTGAAAAATAATGATTGATTCAAAATAATATTGAAATAATACTTTCGATATAATAATGCAATACTACTGAAAAATAATAGTTATTTCAATAAATATAGAAATAATATTAATAAATACTAATTGATTCAATATATTAAAATAATACTAATAAATAATAATTGAGTATATACACCATAATAAGAGAAAATATTTTTAAGAAATATAGAAAGCTAAGTGCCCTTCAATTTTTTTTTTCGTTATATGATTTTTAAAACACAGATGTCATTATTGTTTTTAATAACACGAAGCCTATCGAATGATTTTATAATTTTCTTGAAGCAAGTAGCATCTCAATCTATATTTATTCTTGCCACACAAGTAGAAAGCACTTTTTGAGGAACATAAAAATCAATATAACATATAAACAAAAATAATTTTTCAAAAATTGGAAAGGCTTTCTTTGTTCTTCTTTGTTTCTGTCTTGGAAAAAAAAATCAATCCCGAAGGAAAAACAGGAAAAATCGGGAAAGGATTTGAACTGGCGAAAAGCAGCAAACTTAAAAGGGCGTTCTTCTGGCCATCAGAGTGCTTTCAACTCCCATCAGAGAATCCACGAATGTTTACATAAAGTTGGTCTGAAAACGCCACAACAGAATGAAACTCGATAAATCTTTTTTCTTTCTTCTTGTGTGACTGTTTTAGTAATGGAATTCTTCCGCCTTTTTGAAGTTAAACCACTGGTCATAAAAGAATTTATAAATCCATTGAAAAATAATTCTTCATTTCGGCTTTCTTAGACAAAATTATTCGATGTCCAATTGAATGTCTTGTGGAAAAAAGTGATGAGATAAAAATGACAACTGTTTTTCTACAAGTTATGGCTATACAGCTTGACATCATTCTAATAAATTTCGATAATTTATTACAAACTTCAATTGCAAAAAAAAATTAGACACTACTTTAGTATTTTATGTAGAATAATGATATAATACATACTTGATTTGTGAAATGGATATGGAGATTGTTCTATAATATAGAACATTTCCATATTGTTATTAATATTGAAATATAGTTATTATTATGAAGTATATAATATTATATAATTGATTCAATATAATATTCAAATATAGTTATTATTATGAAGTATATAATATTATATAATTGATTCAATATAATATTGAAATACAATAATTGATTCAATATAATATTGAAATACAATAATTGATTCAATATAATATTGAAATACAATAATTGATTCAATATAATATTGAAATACAATAATTGATTCAATATAATATTGAAATACAATAATTGATTCAATATAATATTAAAATATAATGATTGATTCAATATAATATTAAAATATAATAATTGAGTCAATATATTATTAAAATATAATAATTGATTCAATATAATATTAAAATATAATAATTGATTCAATATAATATTAAAATATAATAATTGATTCAATATAATATTAAAATATAATAATTGATTCAATATAATATTGAAATATAATTGATTCAAAATATAGAAAAATAATGACTGATTCAAAATATAGAAAAATAATGACTGATTCAAAATATAGAAAAATAATGATTGATTCAAAATATTAAAAACTAATGACTGATTCAAAATAATATTGAAAATAATGACCGATTCAAAATAATATTGAAAATAATGACCGATTCAAAATATTGAAAATAATGACCGATTTAAAATAATATTGAAAAATAATGACCGATTCAAAATAATACTGAAAAATAATGATTGATTAAGCAAGATTCATCTGCCAACTGATTAATCTTTGTAGTTTAATGTACGTGCAATGTTATCTACATCATGTATTTGTACCACATAGTCATATTCAACATAGGCATAAAAAAAAAGGTGGACATCACTCTTTAGTCATACTCATCATGGTCTCATGGAACTGGTCTAGAGCCTAGACCAGGTCCATGACGGTCCAGGGGACATGAAAGAACAACACACGTTGTCCACGTTTTTTTTTTCTTGTCCATTTTTGCCACATTAACAAAAAAAAGTATTCACGAAAATATTTTAACTTTCATATTTGTCAATTTTTCACAAACTACTTTAACAATATCACCCAAAGAAACATTATATAAAACTTTTGGTTCTGAACCTGGTCTGCTAACTTAATTTTGCGAGATATGTAAATATATTTAAATTTTGCAATTAAATTAAAGCATAAAATACTTTATTACTATATTGAAAACTTTCGATAAATATTTTTTTGTTCTTTTTGCGATATAAATATAATTTAAATTTATTTCGTTTTAAGTATTACGCAATAGATTTTTTCAGGCTTTTGAGAAGTATTTTATTTTAAATATTTCATTTTTTAAAAATTTCTTTGGTTTATAGATATCATATATCGAACATGATAACCGAAAGAAAGCGATAAAGAAATAACGATGGCCTTTCTTGTAGCAAAAAAGCTTTTTTATTTTATTTATCGAGTATTGATATTTATGGCCTTTTTCCTGTTGCACCATGCATCAAATTTCCGTCTCAACTCGAATATACAAATAAACCTTCAAAGCATCCCATTTCGATTTTGATGTCTATCTGTTTGCAAACTACTTTTCCGAAATATATCTTTCCATAAAATAATTTTTACCTCAACGCATATATCGACAGAACTTGTATGTGCCTACATATAAATTTTCCATACGTAATATGTAAGTCCATCTTATGTATATATGTATAATGTTATTAATGTAAAATGTTTTTCTTTTTTATTTTTAACAAATATGTACACGTAAAATATAAAATGTAGTAAAAAAATTGCTTCAAATTACTCTATGGAAAGCTTCAATATATCGTGATGAGTGTTGAAATTGCAATACATTTCGATTTATGGAAAGTACTGAAAATTTCGTATTTTCGAAAAAGTATTTGAAATTTAAATACTTTATCTTAATACTTACTTACTTGCCAGAAATTAAACTCTTATGAATTTTTGTAAATTTTTTCCTCGTTGTTTTAATTAGTCTTGATTTATTTTGTTTGTTATTTTATTCGTAATCGCTTTAATCGTGCATTGAAAATAACTATAACATAAAATTTAGCGATTAACTCACACGTATTGTTTGAAAAATTATTATTTTAAACAATCGTACAATTGTTAAACCATAATAAAATTAACCACTAACAGTAACAGAAATTCGGCAATTACTACTTTTCCCGAAATATATCTTTCCATAAAATAATTTTTACCACAGCGCGTATTCCGACAGAACTTGTATGACCATATATATCACAGTTTTTGCAATTCCTACTCTTAGATCACACTCTCCCTATATATATATATATCTTGTTCCAATTTTCAATCGTTCATAAAATACTTTTTATTCATCCACTCAAGTTCAAATACATTTTTTTTGAACTTGCAGTGGATGACACTTGATATTAATGCAGTTTTGTCAAATATTAATTCTTAATTAATTATAGTTTTGTTTAAGTTGTATGTGAGAGAGAGAGAGAGAGATAATTTTTTTCTAACTTAAAAAAATGAATGCAAATTATTTATAAAGGACTTTCTGCAATATAGTGAAAAAAAAGTAGGAATTGACATTAATTTTTTTTATATTACTTGTTAGTAGTTATGTTACATACGTTATATATAAGTCTATCTTATGTATATATAATGTTATTAATGTAAAATGTTTTCCTTTTTTTATTTTGTGCAAATATGTTCATGTGAAATATAAAATGCAGCTAAAAACTGCGTCAAATTACTCTACGGACGGCTTCAATATATCGTGATGAGTGTTGAAATTCCAATATTTTTCGATATATGCTTAACCTTAACGAAATTAAACTTGTTTATGAATTTTTGTAATTTTTTTCGTCGTTGTTTTAAATGACTCTTTACTTTTATTGTTGTTATTTGTATTCTTAATCGCTATAGTCGTACATTAAAAATAACTTAAACATAAAACTTAGCTATTAACTTACAGGTGTATTATTAAATTATTTTAAACAATTATACCATGGTTAAACCCTAATAAAATTAACCACTAAAATTAACTGAAATTTAGCGATTAACCGACAGGTATTGTTTGAAACATTAGTATTTTACACAATCGTACAATTGTTAGACCATAATAAAATCAACCACTAAAATTAACTAAAATTTAGCGATTAACCGACAGTATAAACATATAAACAAACGACCATGTTGTTTGAAAATTAGTATTTGTAACAATCGTACTTAATTTTATAGGTGTATTTTATGATGGTTTAAAAATCATACCACTGTTAAACCATCATAAAATCAGCCACTAAAATTTGGCGATTAACCGACAGTATAACAAACAGTATAAGCAAACGAACGCATTGTTTGAATATTATTCGAAACAATCGTACCATTGTTAAACCATAATAAAATTAACTAAAATTTAGCTATTAACTGACATGTATTGTGTGAAAAATTATTATTTGTAACATTATTATATGAAAAAAATCCAAATAAAATGAAAACTAATTTCTATGTAGCATAAATGAAAATCTTCGTATATGTGACCATCTATCACTAGTTTAATAGATCCTTCAAACATAAACAAACACTAATGCAGTGATGATGCTCTTTATTCTTTTATCTCCCATTGATTTCAATTAAGTCTGGTTCCATTCATTCTGTAATTAACGTCGTGGGACGACATCATTCAATTAACTTTTCTCATTGACTCACCTTTATGACCTTTCTTTTGACGATGTCATCTCTTTGATGCACGGACATGAAACTTTTTCTAATTCAGCGTAAAAGATTATCATTGTTATAATAACATTATTTGTTATAAATCAAGTATCTATTTATTTTTAATATCCTTTTTTGTATGGAAAAATAACTATAAATCTGAAACTTAAATAATATTTATGCGCATAATCTTCACGTTATTACAAGTATTAATATCTTTAGATTTACTTAGATACATAAAGAAATCCGGGAAAAATCCATAATTAGTAAAATCCATAGTCTGATATGGATATTCTCTGTAATATACATATCCATAATTAGTAATATCCATAGTCTGGATTTTTCCCTCGTTCTTTTAAATGATTAGTTTATTTTTATAATTTGTCCTTTTATTTATAAAATCATATTAATCTTTAATTGATATAATCACTAATGGTAATGCAGAAACAGTTAATATTTATTCCATAAACAAGGGCTGCACGGCTGTTACTCATTTAGAACTGCCAAGGGGGCAAATTTAGCTTGAAGATATGCTATGGACTCGAGGAATACTACCCTTACAACGCTCTACGATTCTATTAGACAGGGACCTACGTTTTCCGAAAGTGGACTTCGAACCACCATGGCACTACAAACCTCCATGGCACCGCTGGGATTCGAACCCCATACCTGTTTTTCAGGTTCCAGAGAGCTACCACTCGGCCATCAAGCCTTGTCTATCATTGGGTATTTCTACACAATGGACTTTTTGCTTGAAGTTTATTAAGGGTTGTAATAAATTTTAAAATTGTAGAAACTAATTTATATAGATAATGGATGAAAATCTTCGTATATGTGCGCATCCAGCGTTAGTTTAATAAATACTTCAAACGTAAACAACCCCTAACGCAGTGATGATGCTTTTTATTCGTTTAACTCCCTTTGGTTTCAATTAAGTCTGGTTCCATTCATTCTGTAATTAACTTTGTGGATGGCATCATTCAATTAACTTTTCTCGTTGATTCACCTTTATTACCTTTCTTTTGACGAGGTCGGCTCTTTGATACAGGCTGGGGCCTTTTATCTATTTTTCTTTAAAGGATTATCATTGTTATAATAACATTTGCTATAAATCAAGTATCAGTTTATTTTTAATTTTCTATCTTTTTTAACGTATTAAAAAGTAACTATGGATAATTTGAAATTTAAATATTATTTATGTACATAAGCTTCAAGTTATTCCAAATTTTGATATTTTTAGATTTATGTAGATACTTAAAGAAATCCTGAAAAATCCATAATTTTACCATAGTATGGAAAAAGTATGGATATAAATATATATTATATAAATATATTATATCTTTCTCTCACTCTCTTATACATATATATATAAAATATATTATAAATATATTTTCTAAAAAATCCATAGTTTACCAAAGTACGGAAAATCCATACTTTGGTATACATACATATATTCATTCTTTCCTCGTTCTTTTAAATGATTAGTTTACCCTTATAATCTATCATTTTATGTATAACCACTTATTAAAAAAACAATTATATAGTAACGATTATCATAATGTTAAGGCACAAATACGTAAATTATTATTTACAACATTTATGCCGTTCACTAAACAATAGCCTTAATACGGAATTCAATTTAATGAATTTAGCTATACTGTCAAAAATATTGATGTGAGGAATATAAAAGGAAATGCACTTATTTTACAAAAAACATATTAAATATTGGTTATTATTTGTTGAGTTGGTTATTATATATTGTGTAGTACCGTAATATACCATTATATATTGCGGTACTACACAAATGATTATTAAAAAAAAAAAGATATTCAAAAGTAATTGTAAAAAAATAAGTGTAGTAAAATTGTAATTGTAAAGACTTATTGGTCTTGGTACATGGCGAAACTGAGCCTGCCGTGAGCATAATTTTTTTGATTTTATGATAGCTAAATTCTATCATATTATTTTCTATTCAATATCTACTTTAAAATGTTATAGATGAAAATGTTATGATAGAATTTAGATGTAAGACTCATTGGTCGTGATACATGGTAAAACTGAGAGCGTCGTGAACATAACTTTGATTTTATAACAACTAAATTCTATCATATTATTTTCTATTCAATATCTACTTTATTTTATCAATTCGAAAATTTTTTTTAGATGATTATAGTATAATCCTTCTCTTAAGAGATATTTTTCGTACTTTCTTAAAAGGATTTTCCAACTTTAAATTGCTACTCATAAACGAATATATTGAAAAAATATTTCTAGTCAATATTAAGCCTTACTTTTTTTAGATATTATAGAATGCATAGTGTAAAATTTAAATAAGGATAAAAATATATTTCCTTTATTTTGATTTGAAATTTATTATTCTATTGATTCAATCAGCATATACTCTAAAATTAAGTCTGGAATTATTTTAAAATTTCAAAAAGAAGATTTATTTTACTATAAAAATAGAGTTATAAATTTTATTGATTATTTTTATTTCAACTAACTTGAAATAAAAAGAAAAAAGAAAACTCAATTTTGGAAAAACTAGAAAAACTCCATTTTCAATTTATTTATAATCAAAGCACTGCATTTTTTACTACAGATTTATATACTATAATGAAGTTTATAATTTCTTTCATTTATCTTATATTATTTAAACTCATAACAACATTAATGCGTTTCAATTTTTTTTTATATACCAGTGCATTTAATACCGCTGGGATACGAAAGCCATCAAGCTAAAATATTCTTAAAACTTCCCCCATTACGCAAATGTTTAAAAGCATTAAGTGTAAGAAATTACATAAAACTAGCAAATGGAATGTAAAAAATTTCAAAAAAGAAATATCAAATTTATTTACTGCGAAACAGTTGCAATTCCATTAGTCCATTAGCTCCGAACGCTGTTTGGAAACTTCTGAAGCAAACTTAAATTTATTCATTTAGATGCTTGAAAGCTTTAGAGGACCAATTAAACTCGAGTTCTTCATTTGAATTAGACAGAAACTTGATTTGCAATTTGCATTGACATTAGTTCGGTTGCGTAGATAATTACAATGGGCTTTCGCACTTTATAAGATTGTCTGCATTTTTAAATAACATCATTCTGTTTCTGTTTTTTTATCTGAATTTTTTTTTTAATTTAAACAAATTTAATTTTGTCAGATAAAAAAATTAAAGTTTATCAAATGATAGAATAAGAGTTTGTGGATAAAAAAGAATATTTTCTGAAAAAAATGGCCCAAGCAGTTTGCTTCTTTTTTTTTTTTTTTTTTTTTGCATTACAATTTCTTAAAAATATAATTTTATTATCATTTTCTAGTTGTCTTGACTAATTCAAGAAGTTATAAAATATTTTTAATTATAGATAACATCCAGAAATACCATTAGCAAATCATAAAATAAAAAAAAAAATTATAGACACCAATATGAAATTTCAATTAGTAATATAGCATTTTCAACTACGTAAAATCTAACATGTAATTGCATGCAAGAACATTGTTTGCAGTGGTTTTCAAATTAATGAAAACTATTTTTATTTTTTAACTTAAAAAAATTTAAAAAAAAATCTTTCTCACAAAATGTTCACAAATGTTACTTATTATCTTTTTCACAAATGTATTTTTAATAAAATATTAAACTTTATTTCAAAACAAAATGTAAATCAAGAAAACATAATTGCATTTACACTTACAGCTGTATAAGAATCTAAACAAAAAAGGAAATGCAGTAGTAATGAAAGAAAATTCTTTTTAAATCATTAAGGTCATAATGTCAGTTACTGAGAATAATTGAATAGGTCCAGTCAATAATAAAACAAGATTCTTAAAATTGGATTTTGACAAGAATTATTCTTATAAGAAAATTCAAATACTCTTTCATACAATCAAATACATTGACATTCACAAAATTACAACTTGAATAACGAAATATTTCGAAATTATTAAGCATTAAAGAGTTATTAAAAAATAGTAACTTATTTTTAGCACAATTAAGACAATGAGTGAGAAGTGTCAATATTTGGGATTTAACATTTTTTGGGCAAAAGAATATTATTTGAAATAAGTAAACATTTTTTTATAAATTGTGAAATTTATGCTTTCCAAAATTTCGTTTCTAAAGCTTTAGTTTTGGTTTTTACGTTTTAGTTTAGTTTAGTTTTGGATGGAAGGATAAGTTTTTCATTTTCGAAGACGCCTCCGCATTTCTTGTAGATGGAATTTTGTAAGACGCATGCTATTAAAATTTCAAAGTTAAAATTAAATAACATCACCAAATATAAAAGATTTCAATCGAATACAGAAAAGGATATGTACTGCTGTTAGTAAAGATTCTGATAAAAATAAAATATCCCCTACAAATGTTAGTACGCAGATATTAGTTTGAAAAGCTTCTATACATTCTGTAACATAAATTAATGAATGGCTAAAAAATCTTAAAATCAATGCAATAAATGGCTTTTGGCTGGAGGCAGAAAATGTTGACGAAAAATGTTATAACGTTGTCAGAAAATGTTATCTCCCCACTAAATATTAAATTTAGTCAAAAAAATGGAAATTCATTTTCAAATTCATTTATGGAGCATGGATTTTCTAAATAACTGAAGAAAAATGTGGTTTTTGAAAACGAGGGAAGAGAGATGCACAAAATTAGTCCCTACATAGCAGTGAATGTTTCCGAAAGTGGATAATGATGTTCGTAGGTTTCTCCTAACGTGGAGAATTAAAGACAGAAAAAAAATAATACATAATATATAAAAATTAACTCCTCATCTTATCAGAAAATTGTTTAATAACCTATATTTATAGAGAAAATCAATTTCATTATCCAGATGATTACCATAGTTTAAAATTGAACGAATGCAAAGTCATCAATCGACAATTTCATCAACCGATTATTTCTTGAAAAGAATACAATAATACAGTTATAGCATATGAAACATTTCGACGAAAATCCTTGGTATTTTATCAAAAACTTTTATGCATTTAGATACAGAAAAGAACTCTTTAAGAGCAAACCTATCAGGATTGATAGCTCTAAAAATCATTAAATGAGAGGTGGAACACAATACATTTGGACATTTTACGAAGACAAAGTTTCCACTGGAGAATGGTTTAATCTGTGTTTTTTAAAGCAATTTATATTTAAAACCGAATTATATTGCTCTAACTATGTGCTAACATATAGGAGGATTCAACTGTCATTGCACAAATTTTGAGGGGTGGTACAGTTTACTAAAACATACATATTTTTGTATAGAAATGTAGGGCCAGAAGTGACACGTTGAGAAACCAATAACTTTCAAACAAATTTTTCTCAAAGGCCATGCACAATCCCTCAAGTAATACCACTCACGTGACGAAATCTCATCGGGATTCAAGTCCTCTGTCTGGCAACCCTGATGTGCACTTTACTCTATTCTTGCTTTGTGTTTTCAATTGTGTTTGCATTTACTAAACTAGTTGACTCAACTGGGGATCTCGTTGCTTGGTTGCAAACGTGCTTGAAATGCCTGGCATCTTTGCAAGAATTCACCAATCACTCCTTCATTACCAATCATGTATTACTGTTGGTTTTCGTAATTGACCATTCATTGTAAACAATGAATATAAAAAAACACTATGAAATAATGTTGTAAAAAAACAATGTTTTTCCTTAAATGTTTCCTTTTTTTGTGTTCATCGTTCAACGCGTCATTTCAAACCATACGTTCTTGCACAAGATTTGTTTCAGTAAACTATACCACTTCTAAAGTTTGTCCCATAATCGTTGAAGCATTCTGTATGTATTACAAAATTAAAGGCTAAAACTCATGGGGGTAATTAAATTTATTGAATTAAATAAAAATGACTTAAAAATTATCATTCTAAAGCAAGATGCATATCAGTATTTTCTGTAATGCATCATGTGGCATTTAGAAATATATTTGACTTGACATTGATGGTACAAAAATATAACTCAATCATATGGATATTTTTATAAACTGTGTTGCTTCTATATCTCATTATATTATGCAAATGTTAGGGCAAGAGATTTGCTTCAGCGTTCCTCTTTGAGAATATTATAGAAACATGAGTTTTCATAGATGGTGCGAATACCTTATGCGCACGAGAAGTGATAATTAAGTTATATATGAACTTTATCGATGCATCTCAATATATATGTGACGATTTCCTGAATGTTTATACAATTTCCATGCATTGATTACAATACATTTCATACATTATATATTACTTATATTAAATCTAATTCATAAAAATTATATATCGTATATTTAATCAATTCAGTCTTCACATATCTAATATCATATGTAAGCAGCCCCAGGTATATGTACTCATATGTTTGAAATACCCTGAAGTAATTGTTATATTGGAATAAAATTCAAAATATATAATATACAAATGATCAAAAATGCAAAATGCATATGCTTAATTATGATCGATCATGATAAATATTTGACTATTGAACAATCATACAAGTATTCTAATGTATTATGCAAGCAAAAAAAAAACTGCTTCGTTATACTAAGTCAATTTAGGTCTGTATAAGCAAGAAATACTATTTTTCAGTGAAAAGTCGTCAGTCTGTGTGGAAGAACCAAATATTAGCGTAAGAAATGTTTTTCTTACCTAAATATTCTTATTGCAACATGTATTGCAGATATAATGATGTGAGTATGAGATATTGAATGGATGAAATGCCAACATATATCAATGAAATGATAATGACCAACTTAAACAGGTGTTGCTTAAAGAATTGAACGTGCCAATACACTTGATGCAGTTCTGATTAACTCCCAAATCAAATTTCTAAAGAATTTTTTTCAACTTGTAACACATTAATGTCTACCATATATGCTTTAGGAAATAAAGGGGGACAACAATTGTACTAAATTAATTTTAAATCGTCAAGTTCCAAGACAGGGCAAAATAGCCAAAAAGCTGGCAAAAAGTAAAAAACGATTTATTTATCAGGATTATTTCCCCCGTAATTTGAAAGCCGTAAATTTCTGCAGATCTTACACTTATTTAGCGTTGTGGAGGAGTAATATTTTCCTGAAACATGGCCACAAAAGTCGTGAAATGTATTGGACTGCATGTTCTACTAAAAGGCTTTGCAAGTTGGTAACACAACGATTTGTTTAAGGTAATATTTTTTCTGAATTTGAATCCCCCAGCCCTATCACTACCTTGAAGTTGTTCCTGGTTAACTGTTTATATTTCATTAAATTATGTAAATTCTGTTTTTATTTTATTAATATTGACCAAAAATATTTCTAAAAATTTTATTTGGTATTTATTTTATTTTTATTTCCTTGTTGTCTCTTTTAAATGAAGGAAACAACATTAAGTTTCAGCATTTCTTAATTGATACTTTTGCATAAACATTAGCTTGATTAATTGGTGAACTATAATTTATGGAACAAAATATTTTGCATGTTTGCACTTTTTTAAAAAGTACTTTGAATTTTGTATTGATATCGAATTTTTATTTATTTTACATCACTATATTGTTAATTGAACTCGGTATATTTAATAGATTCTGTTATAAGACTATTATGTAGGACAAACATTTTAACATATTTTATTTATTCTTAATAAAAGTAATAATAAATTTAAAAAAAATTTTAATAGTTTATATTTATTAGACAAAATTAAATTGATTTAAAATTATATTTATAAGTATTTTAAATTACATTCCTGGAAAAAGTATAGGTATCAATACATGATGTAGTCAGTCAATTCAAATATTTCCTTGATGTAGTCAGTCAATTCAAATATTTCCTTGATGTAGTCAGTCAATTCAAATATTTCCTCAAGATTAGACATACATCTCAAAGCACCAAGTCAAGTCAAGTTAAGATTTGATGTGGTTAGTCAATTCAAAGAGTTCCTCAATACTTGATGTAGTCAGTCAATTTAAATAGTACCTCAATACTTGATGTAGTCAGTCAATTCAAATAGTTCCTCAATACTTTTCTAATTTTTTATTGCACACAATACAAATGACGACACATACATAATATAATATTAAAATTGCTGACACAAAAACTCAACAAACTGTCTACCACAGGTTACTACCAACAATGAAGAACGGGGAAAAAGTTCTTATAAAAACAGTTAACGGTTGCCGTTAAAACGGTAAAGAGTTCAAAGAGTAACCGAAATGGTAAAAAGGTTCTTAATATATAGCATTGTCATAATTTCATGGACATAATTTTAAATTTGTCAAATTGTTTTCTATTTAAAGTTGTTTGAAGATCATCCCAGATTTGAGGTTTGCTAAAACTCTGTCCCAAAAAACTTTACATCTGCCAAAAATATTACATTGTATGATTATTTTAGACATTTTTATTAGGACTTGTTTCTACTTTGTTGATTGGTTTGGTTTGTCGCTCTACGGTCATCTTGTGTACACGAGGGCTAAACAGACAGGGCCTACAGTTTAAAGTGTATTCCGAACCCCTCACAAACATCCATGTCACCACCAAAACATCCAAACATGCATCAAGATTTAAACCTGGAGCCTGTGATACCAAAGGCCAAAGCGCTAACCAATTAGCCATCAGGCCGCCCACTTTGTTGAGGTAGCACTTCGTTGTTAAGTTTTTGGCATGCATCTGTTTGGCAAATATTCTGAAAAATGCCAGCTGTATTGAAACGGGGCCTGATAGTGTCTAGCGCTCTGGCACTACAGGTTTTTGGGTTTGAATCCTGGAGGTGCCATGGATATTTGCAGTGATTCGGAATCCAATTTAAGCCGTTGATCCCGGTCTCATGACCGTAGAGCGTCACAGAGCCCAATCAGACTTCTTATCACCCACATCATTTCCTAACTGTAAAGAGGCAACTCAGTTCTAGGCACAGTGATGTGGTGTGGTGTAGTAGTGGTAGCAGTAACTGTATTAAATCAAATGTCATATACTGTAACCAACGTTTTCGTGTACAAGCAGTGCGTATATAAAGTTTGAACTTATTTCAAATCAGACGTATAGCAAGGTAACATTGTACAAAAAATATTCAGAAATAAAAGTTTTTCTTTCAGGAACGAATTACAAACTTAGTGGATTGATTATATCAAGAAATCCATAACGCTTTCCATCCTGCAAAATATTGAGGATTAAAACTTTTCGTCTACATAGTATTCATATACATATACATTCACATTCATATTCAATCTCCATAGTATCAAGGAAGAAAAATAAGTATCTATAAAATTTTAATTCTTTTAACCATGCTTGATGAAATGCTTAAAACATTTTAACTGAAATATGCAGCAAGAAAAGAATTCATCCGCTTAGAAAAATCAATTGAAACACGAGAAGCGAAATAAATTAAAATTTTGGATTACTTATATTGTATTTTTTTAATATTTTTTAAATACAACTTCTCATTCGAAAAGGCAATCTCGTGGTTATAATAAAAATACATCAAACAAACTCATAACGAAATCCTCTTACATAAAACATTTTGGGAGAAAATATTGCTATCTATTGGACAATAAATTACACTCATGTCCATAAATTAAGGATAATGAAGTTCAGGCAAAGAAAGAAAGAGACAGAAGCAAAACAAATTTGACTTATTTGTAAAGTCTATTTATTAAACAAAAGGTAAACAGCAAAAAAGATGCTATATGTTTGACATAATTAATAAAAATTGCGATTTTTACTCCCTGGAGCAAATTTTAAAAAATAATCTATTTACAAAAAACAGTATAACAAGGTTAGTATGATGGTTAATATGGAGTATGTCTCCCGGACGATGCAATACAGGCCTTACAACGCCTAGGCATGCTGAGTATCAAATTATCAATCTGATCTTGGGGAATATTACACCACTCATCAAGCAATGCCCTCCGAAGTTCCGGTTGACATATGGGAGGGGGTCGACGGGCTGCAATTCGTCGGCCAAGCATATCCCACACATGCTCTATTGGATTCAAGTCCGGTGAGTATGCTGGCCAATCCATACGGGTGATATCCTCCAATTGAAGGCATTCGTCTACAATGTTTGCACGGTGAGGACGGGCGTTGTAATCCATAAACAGAAATTCAGCACCCATGGCGCCCCGAAACAAACGTACATGTTGTTCCAGAATGACATCCCGATAGATGTGGCCTGTCATCGTTACACTCTGGACATGCAGGTCAGTTCTGGAACCAAGAATAATTCCTCCCCAAACGAACCACCCTGCACCACCGTAACGGTGTGGTTCAATGGTGTTCTCTTGGTGGTAACGGGTACCTGGCACTCTCCATATGAAAGTCCGGCAATAATCAGACTGCAAACTAAACCTGGACTCGTCGGAAAACATCACACCAGACCACTGCTGCGGTGTCCACAATGCATGCTCTCTACTCCAGGTTAATCGCAGGCGACAGTGCGTTGCGGTAAGTGGAACACATCTGACAGGCCTACGATCATATAGACCAATGTGCCCTAAGCGTCTGTACACGGTCTGCCTTGAAACTGTCGTACCGGTAGCTGAAGAGAGCTGACGAGACAGGTCTGATGCTGTGCTCCGTCTGTTTCTTTTGGCAGTAACTGCTAAATACCGGTCCTCATTCGGCGTTGTAACTCGGGGGCGACCTGTGCTGTAACATCTACTCACATTACCATATCTTGGAATCGTTGCTGAAGCCTAGAGATGCCACTCTGGGCGATTCCAAGTTTCTCGGATACTTCCAGCTGGGTACGTCCACATTCCAGTCGTCCTATAATTCTACCACGTAAAAAATCCTCCAAATGCTTCCTTTGTGCTATAACTATGCGGTTATTGCACTGAAAGGCTTTTAAAGCGCTTGTGAACAATTTTACTTCTTTGCCCCCATTCCTTATATACCCCTCTCTTACACTCTCGTCATTGTGACGTACTATCCGCGCCATCTGGTGGTTTCCTGTAATTTGCATATTCTTCTTCAAGATGTGTGTGATAATTCTACAGGTGAAATTTTTATTTTAGAGTTCAATTTCTGTGTGATTCTGAATTATCCTTAATTTATGGACATGAGTGTATTTAACTGCTTTTGAACTCAAAAAGATCTGTATTTGAATTTGATTAATGATTGTTGATTATGTATTTTGTTTTTATTTTTAATTTTAAGTTTTATGTTCCAGATTGGAAATTTTAAGTTTTGTTTCTACTTAAAATGCATGACTTCTGTTTTCAGCAGTGATGTTTTATGTTAGTTAATGAAAAATCGAAAAAAGATTTTAATAGCATAATTAACGAAATTAACTCACAAGGTTATTTATTTTCTTTGTTTTAATAAGTAAATACATAAGTATTTATGCAGCACTTGAGTTTATTGATAATGCCTGCTTTAATAAAAATATAGTAGCTGACAAAATTAATATTTGAAACAAAAGTAAAATAAAATTGTACATTGGAAAAAATAATTTTAACTACAGCATATACTTTCTTAATAATACGTATTATCGCTAATATTATTGTTATTAAATTTAAAACATTCATAATATTATTATTTAAATATCTGGATAAATATATGCAATTGAGGGAAATATATCTTGCACATTATCAATAGAGTTTTTGATCTTTTACAAAATACAATAAATAAACCGTTGTTCTGATCACTTTAAATATTTACAATTTGAAATTTTCCGTGCAATGCAGTGATCGCAGTGAAGTGCAATCTAGTTCTACCTACTTTTTATTCATCCACTAAAGTTCAAATACATTTTTTGAACTTGTAGTGGATGACACTTGATGTTAATACATATTAATTCATCAATTAAATTTAATTAATTAATTTTAGTTTTTTTTTAGATTGAAGTCGCATGCATCTAATAAGAGATGACGCCAGATATATGAGGAAAATTTCAACTTTATTTGTAAAGGACTTTTATGCAATATAGTGAAAAAAAATAGGAATTGACTTAAAAAAATTTGTACGTGCCCGAATAGTGCGTATATAAAGTTTAACTTATATAACGCACTATTCGGACAATTAACTTATATAACGCACTATTTGTATAATTTATTTCAAAGCAGTCGTATAACGAGGTAACATTGCACAAATAATATTTAGAAATAAAGTGTTTTCCTTCTGATTTGGTTTGGTTTCTAGCAAGAAATCTATAACGCTTTCCAACCTGCAAAATATTGAGGTTCAAAACTTTTAAATACACATTCAGTCTGCATAGTATCAAGGAAGAAACGTATGTATCTATAAAAACTTATTTCTTTTAACCATACTTGATGAAAAGTTTAAAACATTCCTTCCTTCCTTCATTTCTACTTCTACCTCCTCGTGGTGCACTGCGGGCAACATCTGACACGGCAAAATGATCTACAAATACGGCCTTCAGTCTGGCTCTCGGTATGAGTTTCTTAGAGTTCTGCAGTGAATCGCAGGTGGATTGTCCCAAATCAAGAGGCAGGATATTTAAAAAGACCCTTAGGTGCTCTTTTGTGGATTTTGTAGCTATAAACAGTCACAAGTTCTGGTTCGATAATATTCATGATATCCTTGAGTGGCCTAGAGAATAATTGGTCGCATTGCTACGACTTTTCTGTGATTACGATCGTCTCCGCAAGCATCTCACAGAATTAAACTGACTCCTGAATGAACCGTATTTCTTGCTAAACCTCTCTACAATAACAATTATGAGGACTATAATAATCATCAGAATTTAATGTAATTTTAACCATATTCTTTTAATTATGATTAGTGAGCAAGAAACTGAAAGTATTAAAATGTAATCAATTAATTAGATGAATTATTGGCATTTTCGTTGAAAACGTTGCTTTTTCGTCTTGCGTTTTGCTGTCACTCAGTTTGCTCAATGGGTTGTCACTCAGTTATAAATTAGAAAATAGATTATATTAGCATCATTAAATAAATTATTATTGTACTTTAGAATTTTTATAGTTATTAATAGGTATGTAATAAATTTCGTTATGTATTACGTTTTACTTACTCTTTTAGTTAAGAATGGTTACCGCAAATGAAACACATTTTTTGACAATTTTTAAAATTTTTAGCAAACAATATTCATGCATATGCTTTAACTTTTCTGTATGTCAATGTTTTATAACCTGATTTGACAGTATCATCAAAACATTGTTTATAAGGCATTATTTAAAAATTTTGTCACTGAAGCTTGTCGGTCATCTGAAAGTGAAATATTATTTCATAAATAAATACTTTATCTTAACCAATGTTATTACAAATATTACATTTATACTTGCCAGTAGTCTTTATACTTTAATTTAAAATAAATAAAAATTTCTAAATTTTGCAAAAAAAAAAATTAAAATGTAAATGTAAAATTTATGAGATTAAAATGTATCTTACGGTTAAAGAAATGTCCCCGTTTATATGAACATTTATTATATTATGTTGTCAAATGTATAGCTATATTTAACTTCAAAGTGTCATTAATTATGTAAACTTCTTCTTTTCTGCATGAGTGTTACTACACGTGGGCGCTTAAGAATAGTTTTAAAATGGTTTTAAAAAACTAATTGTTAAGTCAGTTTATTTATAATAATTTGAAAGGATAATGCAGTTAAAAGTCCTTAATTATTTACGGCCATTAATCACTGCTTCACACACTTTATCTCTCAAAAACTTTCTATCCATCATTGTAAAAGCATTTATTAAATTCCCTTTGATAATTTCTGTGTGCAATTTGTTAGACTGAATATGCAATTTGTCATTTTGAAAAATTGGAATTGTTTCATCCATCTTGACATCTTTGCAATTCATTAGAACGCATTTCTCAAAATTGTACATTATTGTAATTTTACATTTTTCTATTTCATAATTGTTCACTTAAATATCAAATGAAAAAATAATCATGTTAAATTTACTTGTGATTGCTTTTTAGTATTACATAGATTTTTAAAATCTAAATTTGGTAAGATTTGATTTTTGCTGGTGGGTTCAAATAGATGGACTAGATTGTAGGGAGTGAGAGGGGTGTAGAGATTGTGCCAAAAAGTCTTGTATCGACCATGGTTCAAATTTACAAATTTTCTTTAATAAAACTTGGCCATCCATGTAAGATATTTTCTATAAAATAATACCTTCCAGGAAGACACTTCTGGGAAAATTCTTCTTTACTTCTAGAAGATTTTTCTGCTTCCTTCCTGGAAGAATTTTCGTCTTTCTTCTCGGAAGATTCTTCTTCACTTCTAAATTTCTGGAAGATACCTTCATGAAAATAACTTCCTGGAAGATACTTCTGGAAAATTGTTCTTTACTTCTAGAAGATACTTCTTCTACCTTGCTGGAAGATTTCTCTTCTTTCTTGCTGGAAGATTTTTCTTCACTTCTCAATTCCTGGAAGATACCTTTTGGAAAAATTTCTGGAATTACTTCCTAGAAGATTTTTCTTCCTCCTTGTTGGAAGATGTTTCTTCTTTCTTTTTGGAAAATTGTTCTTCACTTCTAAATTCCTGAAAGATACCTTCTGAAAGACATTATTCAATTTCTAAATGTAATATATCAGTTTCTCTTGTAACATACAAAAATCTTGTGCAAAAATCTATTTTAAGTTATTCGATTTGTAAAAAATTACAACAAATAATGCTTAATCTTGATGAAAAATCTTTGTATGTATCTGACATGTTATGACTGACGATTATATTCTCTCTATTTTAGGTTTAAAATATTTCAAAAAATTAAATTAAATAATAATACAAGTAAGTTTTAGAAAAATATATTTATTGATTACGTTGTGAATTTGTGATTGTGTTTGTTAATTTAATAGGTGTGCATTTTTTTAATACAAAATATCACACTCGTTGCTATTTATTTTATGCATAAACATATGGTAGACAAATTTGTCTGTAATAAGTAATTAAATAATTTTTAGTTATATTTAAATATTAATTAGTCAGAAAATTCTCAGAATTAGGAAAAAATAATTTTAATAAGGATTTAAATACTATTTTCACAATAAGGTCTTTGATTTTTAATCCTAAACTTGATTTATACTTAAAATAGTCATTACAGTATTTCATTATCTACTGTACTGTTATTGTTAAAGTCCTGTCCGAGTAAATTGGAGTAAATACTCAGGATTAAATCGACAATTAGATGTTCCGTAAAATAAATCTGTTGTAATAATGCTAGCTGGACTCATGGCTCAATCTGCGGTTTCGTTAACTCGAATTTGCATGTTTATCGCCCCACTAAATATGCATTACAATAATCCTTAAACCATCCTAATGTTTAAACTAAGCGGAATCAAATGGCAGCCAGATTAGGGGTTGGAATTGCTAGCACTGTGTGGAAATGATAAAACGAAGCCCCTCTCTTTTAAAACATGTGTTTAAAACAACATTATATTAAATAGTCCATTTATTATTATATAATCATATTTTTCCAATTATTTAAGACTAACATAACACTTTGAGGGCATAAAGAATAGATATTAATAGTACTTAAACATTTTCAATAGTCGGTTTCATTATATTTCGTTTTGAAGCAAAATAACAAGCAGAAACATTTCGACACCAGTATATTTTTGCAACAACGTAACTTAAATGGAGCATAAACTCATTAGTTTACGCTCCATTGACACTATGGGTCATGAGTATACTACTTTGAAATGTGGGGCCTGATGGCCGAGTGACTAGTGCTCTGGCGCTCGGTACTACAGGTTCCGGGTACAGATCCCGGTGGTGGCAGGAATGTTTATAGTGGTCCGGAATCCACATTAGGCCATATGTCCGGGTCTAATAGGATCGTAGAGTGTTGTGAGGATAGTGTGACTAGCGTCTGTAGACTATCTTCAAACTACACGTGCCAACTGGTTAGTGTTAAATGAGTAACAGCGGTGCAGTCGTTGCTTATGGAATAAAGATTAACTGTCTCTGTGTTACCAGCTACATCAAAAGACCAACAACTTTGAAATGTTAAAATTAGTATCCTATTATTTGGGACTGACATATTTTCAGGGGAAAAACAATGGATGTTTATAATATTTAAACATTTTCAATAGTCGGTTTCATTATATTTCGTTTTTGAAGCAAAATAACTTACAGGCATATTTCGACAACAGTATATTTTAGCAACAACGTAACTTAAACTTCATCAGTTTACACTCCATTTACATTACGTGTCATCAGTACAGATTACAAAACAGTATTCTATATTATTGCGAAATGTTAAAAATTCAAGATTTTACAAAATGGTATGAGAACAGACATGGATCTACAAACAAAATTGACTAATGGCATTTATCTGTCCAGTTCTCAGGATTTTTTTAAAGCTTATTCACCCAGTGTAACCTAAACATCACGCAGAGCGAAGGTGCTGTTTTGAAAGTTTTTATGTTCTGAATATTTATATATTACTCACATATATATAGTATTCGACGCGTTTCCCAACGTTATAAGTTTCTGCCCTATTTACGTCTCACCTCGTAAAGAGAAGAATCAATCCTACTCCCCGTTGGAAACTCAGCGGGTTGATTTCACTTTATGGTTATTGCAGAGCCTTGTCACGTTTGGTGAAATGTACTTTTCTTGCACCTTTGCGTAATGTTTATTTCTTCTCTTTGCAGCAGTCTGCGGACTTGAGAAAAAGTCGTTTCGGTGTCTGTGAATGCGGCCGCCACTGCAGTGTTGGTGAATACAGTTTTCCTTTTTGATAGTGGAGCCATTTTACATCGCAAAGTTTATGGCTGAGAAGTAAAGTAATACTAAAAAGTTACTATGGCTTCCATGTAACTGTCCACATTTGTGGCAATACACCGTATAAGAACAATTACTAATGCATTTGAATATTTTCTTTTTTAAATTCTGATGTAAATTTTCCTTTTTAACAAGTAAATTTTATTTTTACTAGAAAAACGAATCTGTATAGAAACTAGTACTAAATTAATAAACTTTTTTTTTTTTTTTCATTTATGATGTAAATTTTCCTTTTTAAATAGAAAAAAAGCATGAAAAATCTGTTTTCACGTGTAGAAAAAAAGGAACTTATATAGAAACCAGTTCTAATTTAGTTGGGTTTTTTTCATTTATGATGTATATTATCATTTTCAAGTAAAACAAATACGTGTATAATTCACGTGTAGAAAAAAGGAACCTATATAGAAACTAGTACTGATTTAACTGAACTTTTTTTTCGATATAAGATGTAAACTTTCTTCTCCTGTAAAGAACATGTAACATGTTTTATAAAATTAAAAAATAAACTGGGAAAGTGGAACTGCATAGAAACTATTACTAATATGTCATAACATTTTTTTATACAGTTCTGATGTAAACTTTCTTTCATGTAAAATTTATTTTCACGTGTGGAAAAAAGGAGCCTATATATAAACTAGCATTAATAAAACTGGACTTTTTTTTCGTGTAAAAAAAGGCGTAATTTTTTTTTTATAAAAATTAAAAAAAAAGCAGGGAAAGGGGAACTGCATAGGAACTATCACTAATATATCAGAATATTTTTGGGAAATTAGTTGAGAAAGGGAAATATAAAAATGCCAGAATCTGCTTTCTGGTTGATATATTTTACAATACTAAATTATTTATCACATTTAGAATAATATGAATTATTTTTACTTAATATTACTGACCTCCTCCTAGAGTACGTGGTAGAGTGCTCTGGCTAGTGTGTAAAGCAGAGAAAACGAGTAGTTCTAGCTCCGAGTGTCTCCGCCTGACCGCGAGAAACAAGCCAAGTTATCTCTAGCTGTGAATGGCAGCAGGTCGAAAATAGCGTCCGCGAGAAATCTCTTTAACCACGTCCAGATGTGAGTACTAGAAGAGCGAGTCGTCCTCTCGAACCAATTATAAACCGATTTATCTCAGTGTGGACAGCATCCTCTGAGCCGGTGAACTGTCGCAGTCAACTGTTTCTCTCCGCTTCGACCAGAGTCAGTTTTTCTTGCACATCAAAGAGATTTATCGTGGACACCATTTTCGAAGAGGTGTCACTCACAACGAGACGTGGCTTGTTTCTTGCGGTCAGACGGAGACATTCGGAGCGAGAACTACTCGCTTGTCTCGTTTTCTTGTTTGGACGCGGCTTTGCGCACTATAAAAAGGGAAATCTACCCATTGACTCTAGGACCAGGCCAGTAATAACAAGTAAAATAATTTCGTATTAGGTTAGATGGTTCACTCGAAGCAAGAACGATTGGCTTATCTCGTTTTCCCGTCTGGACGCGGTTTTGATGTGCGGTTAAAATCGACTCTAGCTGGAACGGAGCGAAACAGTTTCTAAGAGAAGTAACTCACTTTAAAGGCTCCATCCCTACTGAATGAAACTGGTTTATAATTGGTTTTGCGAGAACTACTCGCTTGTCTGGACGAAGCGTAAGAGGTTACTGGCTGCATACAGCTAATAAAATATTTTCACTACTGAAAAAAGCAAGTATATTCGAGAAAGATTGTGACAGGCTCTCATATCGAAAACTGGACTGCTTTGTTGCTGTTTTGAGAGCTTTCAGCAGAACGAGGCATAAATACTACGACATTTAAATTTACATTCAAATTTTTCGTTGCTTTCCTAACATTGTTTTTGACAGATCCTATCCAAGGATTACTTGATTTGATATTTTATTTTAATCAACTTATTTAATAAAAGATTACTGATAGTTTTTTTTTCTTTAGGAAAATTATGTTTCCAGAAGTCTATCGTATTTTAAGAACTTTTAAAATCACGATTAACATTTTTTAGTTAATTAAGTCGGGTTAATTAGAAATTTAAAATCATTAAATCTATTTGTATTATATGTAATTAATGTAAATATAATATATTCAGTAATTACATTCATATTATATTAAAATAAATTTAAATGTAAAGTTATATATAAAAATGCATGAAATTACTTCAGCAAACATACATTTATTTTGAAGTCAATATTTAACTTAAGTTCATAATATGCAGAATATTTGCAAATGTAAATTAAACTAGCCTTCCAAAATGAGTAAAATAATAGTATATCCGTTTAAATTGCCCTTTGGGGTTTGTAAATGTACATATTTATTGAACTGTTTTATGCTTTTTTGATGTTATGACGGTATAATAAGGCAGATTAACTTTCTGAATATTTTCATAACAATGTTCTATGATATTGATTTATTCTTAAAAGTAATATAACTTTAGTAATAATATTCATCTTACCTCTCTTACGCTAAAATAGTAAAATACAAAAATGGTTTTCATGCAATATTTGCTTAATTTCTACACACAATGAGTTCTTTCTACCATTATGTAACTCAAACAAACTTTGCAATTATAAATTGCAATAGTTTAAGAAGATGTGGTCTCAAAGATCAAAAGAAAACATATTTATCTTAGATGGAATTTTTGTTTTAAATATAATTTTAATCAGTGGAGCATGAGAAGCAATGTTTCTTTGATAAAATTTCTGAAGGAGCTCTTTTAACTAAATAGTAAAATAACACCACAGTTTTTCTTAACATCATTTTATTTTGTTGAAAGTACGATAATAGCATTTATTAAAACTGTAATTTAAAATAAAAGTGTTTTCCTTTAAAATTCTTTTAATCTTTAAATTACAGTTGTAAATTATTTTGGAATAAATGTCAATAAGTGTGGCGGAATGGATGCGAAATTATTTTAGTTGCACATTAAATATTACTAGCGATAACAAATTAAGCGATTAACTTACAGCTAATGTTTAAAATTATTGTTTAAACAATCATACCATTGTTAAAGTATAATAAAATTGATTACTAAAATTAACTAAAATGTAAACCTTTCTAAGAAAAGAGTAAAATTTTGTTCATTATTTTTAATACTTCTCCGTTGATCACTAAACCAGTTGCGTCACTTGGGAATGTTAATATTTTTAGAGGATTTTAAAAGTGAAAAAAAAATTGTTACACCTTTTCACCACCACTTGTTCCTTGTTTTATAACAAGCAATTAAGGTAGACGTAAAAAAATGATATCAACAGGGTATTTCAACAGGTAAAATGTTGTATTTCTACTCAATGGACTTTTTCCTCAAGATTTATTAATGGTTAAAATTTTAAAACTATAGAAAACTAATTTATATGTGGCATAAATGAAAATCTTCGTATATGTGACCATCTATCACTAGTTTAATAGATCCTTCAAACATAAACAAACACTAATGCAGTGATGATGCTCTTTATTCTTTTAACTCCCTTTGATTTCAATTAAGTCTGGTTCCATTCATTCTGTAATTAACTTTGTGGGCGACATCATTCAACTTTTCTCATTGACTCACCTTTATGACCTTTCTTTTGACGAGGTCATCTCTTTGATGAAGGGGCAGGAAACTTTTTTTTCTATTTTATCTTAAAAGATTATTGTTATCATATATAGTATTTGTTATAAATCAAGTATCAGTTTATTTTTAATATCTTTTTCATATTAAAAAATAACTGTGGATAATTTGAAATTTAAATAATATTTATGTGCTTCAAGTTATTCCAAATTTTGATATCTTTAGATGTATGCAGGTACTTAAAGAAATCCCGAAAAATCCATAATTTTACCATAGAATGGAAAAATTGTAGATATATATAATATATATATATATACATTATAAATATATTATCTAAAAAATCCATAGTTTACCAGAGTATGGGAAATCTATACTCTGCTATAGATTTTCGTAATTTTTTTCTTGTTCTTTTAAATGATTAGTTTACCCTTATCTTTCATGTTATGTATAGCCACATCAATTATTAATTTAAAAAATATATATATTAACGATTAACATTATGCTAATGCGCAAATACGTAATAGTTGGGAAATAATTATTTACAACATTTATTCATTCTGTAAACAATAATAATAATCTAAATACGGAATTCAATTTAATGAATTTTTGCTATATTGACAAAAATATTGATTTGAGGAATTAAGAAATGCATTTATTTCACAAAAACCATATTGTAACTGTGGTACCACCTACGCAACCGTGTTTCCTCCTACGCACTTCAAGAGCGTTCCTTGCGGCGTACAGAAGAAATCGTCAGTTGGCATCGGGACGCTCGCCAGAGAGGCAGTATATTTCGCTATGCAGTGTGTAACTGAGTAACTTTATTTACAGTTTATTTAAGTGGAATCCTTCCACTTAAATATAAGTATATGTCTATTAATTTGTATATTAATCTTTGTAATGTGTTGTGCTCGTGCACTTGTAATTTAAGTGGCGTGTTTTAAATGTGTTCTTTTGACTTAACTACTCTGAGATCCAGCTGCATAAGTAAACCACTGACATCTACTACAATATGAAATAACGAATCACAGAGTGGAATGTATTGCGGAACTACAGAAATGAATATTAATACAGAAAAAAAATATTCAAAAATAATTGTAAAACTTGTTATAGCAAAAAGATGTATAAAGACACATTGGTGTAGATACACGACGAAACTGAGAATGGCATGAGCATAGTTTTATTGATTTTATGATAGCTGAATTCTATCATATTATCTTCTATTCAATGTCTATTTTTTTTGTCTTTTTCATTTCGAAATTTTTTTGGTTGATTACTGTCTATTCCATCTCTTAAGAGATATTTTTCGTATTTCCTTAAAATGATTTTGCTATTCTAAATTGCTAAACAGAAACGAATATGTTGAAAAAAGTATTTCTAGTCAATATTAAGCCTTACTTTTTTAGATACTATAAACCGTATAGTGTAGAATTTAAATAATGACAAAAATATTTCCCTTATTTTGATTTGATATTTATTATTCTAATTATCAATCAGCAAAAGTTCTAAAATTTAGTCCGGAATTATCTTAAAATTTTAAAAATAAGAAGATTTATTTTACTATAAAATAGCCCCCTAAATTTCATTAATTCTTTTTATTTCAACTAATTAGAAAAACTAGAAAAACTGGGACTCAAAAAAATTTTAACTTTTTTGTGATCAAAGCACTGCATTTTCACTATCGATTTATATACTATAAATAAGTTTTTAATTTGCTTCATATATTTTTCTTAAATTATTTAAACTCATAACAACATTAATGCGTTTCAATTTTTTTATATACCAGTGCATTTAAGCATTTAATACCGCTGGGATACGAAAGCCATCAAGCTAAAATATTCTTAAAACTTCCCCCATAACCCATTACCCAATATTTAAAAGCATTAAGTGTAAGAAATTACATAAAACTAACAAATGGATGTAAAAAATTTCAAAAAAGAAAGTATAAAATTTATTTACTGCGAAATAGTTGCAATTCCATTAGTCCATTAGCTCCGAATGCTGTTTGGAAACTTCTGAAGCAAACTTAAATGTATTCATTTAGATGCTTGAAAGCTTTAGAGGACCAATTAAACTCGAGTTCTTCATTTGAATTAGACAGAAACTTAATTTGCAATTTGCATTGACATTAATTCGGTTGTGTAGATAATTACAATGGGCTTTCGCAGCATATAAAGCTGTCTGCATTTTTAAATAGCATCATTCTATTTCTTTTTATATATCTGATATTTTTTTTTTTAATTTAAGCAAATTTAATTTAGTAAGATAAAAAAAATAGAAGTTAATCAATTGATGGAATAAAATTTTGGAGGAAAAAATAGAACAATTTCTAACAAAATTTGGCCAAACAATTATTATTATTATTATTTTTTTGCGTTACAATTTCTTAAAAATATAATTTTATCAACAGTTTATTGTTGTCTTGATTAAATCACGAATATTTTTAATTATAGATAACATCCAGAAATACCGAGCTTAATCATTCATTAGCGAAGCTTATAAAGTCAAAAAATATCGATCCCAATATAAAATTTCAACTAGTAATATATAAATTTCAAATATATAAAATATAACATGGAATTCCTTGCATGAATATTGTTTGCATAGTTTCCAAATATAAGTTTATTTATTTTTTATACACCTCTGAAGTTATTGCCGTCTCACAGCCTTATGGTTTGGTTTGTCACTTTACGGTCATTTTTTTGCACACTTTAGGCTAATTAGACCGGGACATACAGTTTAACGTGGATTCTGAACCATTCACAAACATCCATTCCACCGCCAGGATTCGAACCTGAAGCCTGTGGTACGAAACGCCAGAGTGCCAGTCAATTGGCTACCAGGTCACTTTAATTGGGGAGGGCACAGATTAGAGCAGACAGACAGTAGATATGGATGGCAGGTTCTGTTTAAAAGTTTAGATCAGGTAAGTTTTATTCCCTTTGCTAGAAATGTAGCTTGACTCAAAACACTTCTGCCCATATCTTGACTTGCATTGATTGCCGGAAGAGCAAGTTGTATTTAAGTCCAGGAACGTTTTTTTAATTATTTGGAAATACACGGGTTCATGGACTTGGTCTACATGTTGTTATCGACCAAATGGAATAAGAACAACAACAACAATTTAACTTGTTTCTTTAAATGGGATATATGATTATTATTGCTTTGAACGATTTTAGTAACATTTTTAACCATTTCACACTTCCATGAAACATTTGTAGGTTGAACTGTACTGTCGTTAGGTTCGAGGAAAACATGTTTGATTTGGTTTGTCGCTCTACGGTCATTTATACAAACTTTAGGTTAATTAGACCTTGACCTACAGTTTAAAGTAGATTAAGAACCACTCACTAACATCCATGCCACAGCCAGGATTGGACCTGAAGTCATGGCCTGAAGAATGGCCAAAGGCCGGAGCGCTTGTCATTAGCCATTAGGCCGCCAAAGCGTTATGGGTATAATTTTCACACATTTACAAGAAAATCCAGAATAGTCAGGAAATTTTATCCATTCGTTTGTCAATACGTGATTCATGCGTGTTTTCATAAGAGACACCTAGTTCACTCGCTTTTAAATTATTGATTGATTATTTTAAGTTATTGATTAAATTATTTTAAGTTATCGATATATTATTATTGACGTGTTTTGCAGTCATTGCTTTCAGAAACAATAAGAATCGGTGGTGAATATTACAATTTCATTCCATCATGCTACCTAACCTACTTGAATTATGTTTAGCCTACACATATAAAACTGCTGTACTTATTTGTATTGTACTAGTATTAACCTTGTAAAAATGTAAAAAATAAGATCAATCAAGGAAATAGGCCACAATGGCTGTCACCATGCCATCAATGTCTGTACATCTCCATAACGATATAATTATTTATGCTTTTCTATTCTATAAAAATAATTTTTTTCTTCTTTAAAACTAAAAAATAATTCTTTCTTTTTATTCTTAACTTAAAAAACAATTTTTAAGAAAAATCTTTTTCACAAAATGTTCACAAATGTTACTTACAAATGTAAATTGAGAAAACATAATTACATTTACTCTTACAGATGTAAAAGAATAAAAAAAAAAAAAAAAGGAAATACAGTAATAATCAAAGAAAATTCATTTTAAATTATTAAGGTCACAAGGTCCAGTTATTTAAAATAATTACATAGGTCAAGTAAAAATAATACAAGATTCTTATTTTGACCAGAATTATTCTTCTTATTAAAAGAAATTTCAAATACTCTTTTTTATAATCAAATATATTGATATTCACAAAATTACAACTAAAAACAAAATATTACGAAATTATTAAACAAACTAAAGAATTATTAAAAAATATCATATTTTTAGCACAATTCATATTAAGTGTAAATATTTGGGATTAAAAATTTTTTTTCAAAAGAATATTATTTGAAATGAGAAAATACTTTTTACAGTCGGTGAATTTTACGATTCTCAAAATTTCGTTTCTAAACTAGTTTCGGATGGAAGGATAAGTTTTTCATTTTCGAAGACGCCTCCGCATTTCTTATAGTTCAAATTTCGTAAGACGCATGCTATTAAAAGCAAAATAAGTTAAAAGTAAACAACATCACCAGATGAAAAAGATTTCAATCGAATTTCAATAAAATTTCAATAGATAAATTCCAGTCAAAGATTTCAATTGAAAAGGCTGTTAACTGGTGTTAATCCAGATTCTGATAAAAACAAAATATTCAGATATTAGTCGCGAAGTTTTTATATAATCCTTAACACAAATTAATGAAATAATGAATAATAAAAGCCATTAATTGCATTTAAAATCAATGCAATTAATGGCTTTTGGCTGAAGGCAGAAAATGTCAAAGAAACGAGCCTCACTAAATGTTAAAATCATTGAGTTGGAAATAAATGGATATTTATTGTGACTCATTATAGAGCATGGATTTTTTAAATGACTGCAGAAAAATTAGGTTTATTTTCTAAAACGAGGGAAAAAAGATGCACAAAATTTGACCTTACAATGCAATGAAAGGGGATCAGGTTGTTCGTAGGTTTCTCCTAATGTGAGAAATTAAAGTAAAAAATATTTATAGATATAAATTACATAAAAATTAACTGCTCATATTATCAGAAAATTGTTTAATGACTTATATTTATACAGAAAATCAATTTTCTTATACAGATGATTACCATAATTTAAAACTGGACGAATGCAAAGTCATCAATCGACAATTCCCTCTACTTCTTATTTCTTGAAAAGGAAACAAAGACTGATACAGGTATTACACGTGAACTTTTTTAATACATTTCGACAAAGTTCCTTGTTATTTTATAATAAACTTTTATGCCTTTAGGTAGAAAAAGAACCCTTTTTAAGAGTAAACCTGCCAGGATTGATAACTCTAAATAACATTAAAAGAGAGGTGGAACACAATACACTTGGATATTTTACGAAAAATAATTTTGCCACTGAAAAATGATCTAATATATGATTTTTAAAAGAATTTACAGTTTAAAAGCTAATTAAATAACTTACATTTTTATATATGAGAATTCAACATTCCTTGCACAAAATCTGAGGGATGGTACAGCTTACTAAAATATATATTTTTTTGTATAGAAATGTAGGGTGGGAAATGACGCGTTGAGGAACCAACATACTTTCGAACCAATTTTTTACAACAGCCACGCACAATTCAATTAATACCTCTCACGTGACGAGTTTCAAGTCCTCTGGCTGGCAACCATGATGTTCATTTTATTTTATTTTATTCTTGCTTTCTGCTGGCAATTGTGTTTTCGTTTACGCGACTCCAGTTTGTTCAATTGAGAATCTCGTTGCTCGGCTGCAAACATGCATGAAATTCCCGGAATCTTTGCAACAATTCACCAAACACTCCTTCACTACCAATCATGTATTACTGTTAGTGGTCGCAATTTATCAACTATTGTAAACAATGCAATCATGTCGCAAATAAACAATGTTTTTTTTTCGTGTTCATCCTTCAGCTCATTTCCGACCACACGCTTTTTACACAAGATATGTTTTATTAAGCTGTATCACCCCTCAAAGTTTCTCCCATGATGGTTCAAGCATCTTGTATATATTACAAAATTAAAGGATAACACTCATGTTGGTAATTAAATTCATTGAACTTTATTGAATTAAATAAAAATACATTTAAAATTTAGCATTCTAAAGCAAGATGCAAGATTTTGTGTACTGCAGCATGGGGCTTTTAGAAACATATTCGACTTTGACATTGAGGGTACAAAAATATAACTCAATCATATGGATATTTTTATAAACTGTGTTGCTTCTATATCTCATTATATTATGCAAATGTTAGGGCAAGAGATTTGCTTCAGCGTTCCTCTTTGAGAATATTATAGAAACATGAGTTTTCATAGATGGTGCGAATACCTTATGCGCACGAGAAGTGATAATTAAGTTATATATGAACTTTATCGATGCATCTCAATATATATGTGACGATTTCCTGAATGTTTATACAATTTTCATGCATTGATTATAATACATTTCATACATTATATATTACTTATATTAAATCTAATTCATAAAAATTATATTTCGTATATTTAATCAATTCAGTCTTCACATATCTAATATCATGTGTAAGCAGCCCCTGGTATATGCACTCATGTGTTTGAAATATCCTGACGTAATTGTTATATTGGAATAAAATTCAAAATATATAATATGCAAATGATCAAAAATGTAAAATGCATATGCTTAATTATGATCGATCATGATAAATATTTGACTATTGAACAATCATACAAGTATTCTAATGTATTATTAATTCTTTATACTAAACTAAAAAAACTGCTTCGTTATACTAAGTCAATTTAGGTCTATATAAGCAAGAAATACTATTTTTCAGTGAAAAATCGTCAGTCTGTGTGGAAGAACCAAATATTAGGGTAAGAAATGTTTTTCTTACCTAAATATTCTTATTGCAACATGTATTGCAGATATAATGATGTGAGTATGAGATATTGAATGGATGAAATGCCAACATATATCAATGAAATGATAATGACCAACTTAAACAGGTGTTGCTTAAAGAATTGAACGTGCCAATACACTTGATGCAGTTCTGATTAACTCCCAAATCAAATTTCTAAAGAATTTTTTTCAACTTGTAACACATTAATGTCTACCATATATGCTTTAGGAAATAAAGGGGGACAGCAATTGTACTAAATTAATTTTAAATCGTCAAGTTCCAAGACAGGGCAAAATAGCCAAAAAGCTGGCAAAAAGTAAAAAACGATTTATTTATCAGGATTATTTCCCCCGTAATTTGAAAGCCGTAAATTTCTGCAGACCTTACACTTATTTAGCGTTGTGGAGGAGTAATATTTTCCTGAAACATGGCCACAAAAGTCGTGAAATGTATTGGACTGCATGTTCTACTAAAAGGCTTTGCAAGTTGGTAACACAACGATTTGTTTAAGGTAATTTTTTTTTCTGAATTTGAATCCCCCAGTCCTATCACTACCTTTAAGTTGTTCCTGGTTAACTGTTTATATTTCATTAAATTATGTAAATTCCGTTTTTATTTTATTAATATTGACCAAAAATATTTCTAAAAATTTTATTTGGTATTTATTTTATTTTTATTTCCTTGTTGTCCTTTTTTAAATGAAGGAAAAAACATTAAGTGGTACTTACGTATTAACGCTACCTTGGGTACAGTTGGGCCAATAAAGAGCAATCTTGTTGTTCGCACGCGCACGCAGATATCTTTTGAACGCCAACCGCAGCTACAAATTTGCGGTTTTTAAAAAATCTGCTTCCCTCAAACCAGTTGTCTTTTCTAAATCCCACATGATAAGCACACTGACTGAAATTCCATTTCCAAAACTTACGTTTACCAAAATAACGTTTCATGTCATGGGAATTGGGACATTTTCGTTTTTATGGTAAAATATTTCGCTCCTGAAAAAATAAAATTGCATCTTGTTCTGTTTCTGGCAAATCCCAAATACGCATTTTCGTAGCACTAAAAAATGGCGTCAAAAATCAGCACATCTTTAGCTGCTAGATTGGCGCCACTTAAAAACAGCCAAATCTGGGCTGTTAGATTGGCGACACTTAAAAACAGCCAAATCTGTAGCCAAGTTGGCGTTAATACGTAAGTACCCATTAAGTTTCAGCATTTCTTAATTGATACTTTTGCATAAACATTAGCTTGATTAATTGGTGAACTATAATTTATGGAACAAAATATTTTGCATGTTTGCACTTTTTTAAAAAGTACTTTGAATTTTGTATTGATATCGAATTTTTATTTATTTTACATCACTATATTGTTAATTAAACTCGGTATATTTAATAGATTCTGTTATAAGACTATTATGTAGGACAAACTTTTTAAAATATTTAAATTATTTTTAATAAAAATAATATTAAACTAAAAAAAGAAATTTAATAGTTTATATTTATTAGACAAAATTAAATTGATTTAAAATTATATTTATAAGTATTTTAAATTACATTCCTGGAAAAAGTATAGGTTTTTGTCCCACTTCTTTTTCAAAATTTACAAACCATGGTGGTTATTTCAAATGAAGAAAAATATAAAAAGATTAGTATCAAAAATAAAAATTTCTTAGATGCTATCTTTTACTTTGTTGTAGACGAACTTTACCCATTGAGAAATGTTGACTAAGAAATTTTTTAAAAGCAGTTCTTATCGTACCAAACAAAATCTTGAATGCGATAAATTCTGAATCTTATCTTATAATATAAATTACTTTAAGGGCTTTTAGTTAAGAACAATCTTCCAATTTGTTCCATAGAATTATAAAAATTGTGTACACTCCCAGCAGAAAACACATAGAAGAACTTATAAACTACTAAGAAAAGCGTATAGAAATAGCGCTATCTCAGTATATATCCATAATCTGCTCCATATCTTGGACTTAAGCGAAACTAATTTTTTAACTAAGAAATAAAGATAAAATTATAATTCCGTTCAAATGAAAAATCTAACTACTGAAATATCATACATAGATGATCTCGCTTAAAACAATTTCAACACTACTTAGTGCTAAAATTCAGAAATATAAAAACAGTTGTATGAAACACAGATTTTGCTTCACCAAACAATGTGCTAAACTAGAAAATTTCGTATAAAATTTCTCTTACCTTTCTAACCAATGGGATCGTAGATGAATTATCCAAAAAGTCGGGATGTAGTCAGTCAATTCAAATATTTCCTCAATACTTGATGTAGTCAGTCAAGTCAAACATTTCCTCAATATTTGATGTGGTGAGTCAATTTAAATATTTCCTCAATACTTGATGTAGACAGTCAATTCAAATAGTTCCTCAATACTTGATGTAGTCAGTCAATTCGAATATTTTCTCAATACTTGATGTAGTCAGTCAATTCTAATATTTTCTCAATACTTTACTATGTTTTATTGGACACTATACAAATGACGATACACACATAATGTAATACTAAAATTTCGGACACAAAACCACTTTTGACCACGAGTAACTACCAACAATGAAGTGCGGGAAAAAAGTTCTTTAAAAAACCGTTAGCGGTTACAGTTAAAGCAGCAAGAGTTCAAAGAGTAACAAAAATGGTAAAAGCTTCATAAGAATTCTAGGTATATAGCATTTGCGACAACAGATATGATTTGAAATTTATCAAATTTTTTTCTATTTGAACTTGTTTGAAGATTGGCAGATTTGAGGTTTGCTAAAACTCTGCCCCAAAGAACTTTACAAAGAAATGTTACATTGTATGGTTGATATAATATTGAAAAGTTTTTAATATACTCACTTATTTAGAAACGAATTGATGCATTTTTGTTAAAAATTTTATTTTTCTTGAATTTGGACTCTGAATGCATGCATCCAAAAGTTTCAGATGAATTTATGAAGAAACCGTATTTTTTGTTAAATCTTTCTTCCACAACAATTATGAGAGTTATAATAATTTTCAGAATTTAATGAAATTTTTACCATGTACTATTTAATGAGCAAGAAACTAAAAGTATTAAAATGTAATCAATTAGAGATGAGTTATTCATTTTTATGGAAAACATTTTTGTTCTTGTGTTTTTGCTTGCAATGAATCAATGGGTTGTATATCAGTTATACTATAGAGTAGCATTATTATTTTAGTTAAATGCATGCGTAATAAATATGTGTATACATGTGTGCATGCAAATGTAATATATTTTGCGTACTCTTTTAGTTAGGCTTGGTTTGTCGCTCTACTGTCATTTTATACACACTTTGAACAAATTAGATCGGAACCTACAGTTTTAAAGGGGATTTCGAACAACTCACAAACATCCATGGCACCGCAAGGATTCGAACCTGAAGCATGTGGTACCAACGGCCAGAGAACCAGCCAATTGGTCAACAGGCCACCCTTTATTTACGAATGGTTACTTCAAGTTAAAAACATTTTTTGACCATTTTTATCATCAGCAAAACATTTACATGCATCTGATTAATTTTCTTATTTGTCAATGTTTTATAACTTGATTTAACAGTATCATCAAAATATTGTCCATAAGACATTATTTAGAAATTTTATCACTGAACTCTTCTGAGGATCTTAAAGTGAAATATTATTTCATAAATAAAAGATTTATCTTAATCAGTGTTATTACAAACAATAGATTTATCGGTGCCAGTGGCCTTTAATTCAAAATATGTAAATAAAAATTTTCAAATTTTGCAACTCCTAGATTAAAAGTCTTAATGTTAAAGAAATGTACTCGTTTATATGAACGTTTATTATATTATGTTGTCAAGTGTATAGCTATATTTAACTTCAAAGTGTCATTAATTATGTAAACTTCTTCTTTTCTGCGTGTGTTACTACACGTGGAACGCTTAAGAATAGTTTTAAAATGGTCTTAAAAAACTAATTGTTAAGTCAGTTTATTTATAATAATTTGAAAGGATAATGCAGTTAAAAGTCCTTCATTATTTACAGTCATTAATCACCCCTTCGCACACTTTATCTCTCAAAAATTTCTATCCATCATTGTAAAAGCATTTATTAAATTCCCTCTGCGAATTTCTGTGTGCTATTTGTTAGACTGAATGTGCAATTTGTCATTTAGAAAAATTGAAATTGTTTAATCCATCTTGACATCTGGCAAATTCATTAGAACGCATTTCTCAAAATTGTACATTATTGTAATTTGCATTTTTCTGTTTCACAATTGTTTCTTCAGATATTAAAGGAAAAAAATAACAATTTTAAATTTACCTGTGATTGCATTTTTTAGTATTACATATATTTAAAATTTAAATTTTGAAGGACTTGATTTTTGCTGGTATTGCTATATTCATTCAAAGATATAAACTTGGTAGAGATTGTGGTAAGGGTTCTTGTATCGACCATAGTTCAAGTTTCCAGATTTTCTTTTACAAAAACTATTCATTCCTTGAAGATTACTTCTGGAAAATAACTTCCTGGAAAATACTTCTTCGCTTCTAGAATAATCTTCTTCCCTTTCTGGAATATTTTTCTTTTTTCTTCTTGGAAGATTCTTCTTCACTGCTACATTCCTGGAAGATACCTTTTGAAAAATACCTTCCTGGAAGATACTTCTGAAAAATTCTTCTTCACTTATAGAATATTCTTCTTCTTCCTTCCCTGAATATTTTTTTTTTCATGGAAGATTTTGCTTCACTACTACATTCCTGGAAGATACCTTTTAAAAAATACGTTCCTCTAAGATACTTCCGGAAAATTCTTCTTCACTTTTAGAAGATTTTTCTTCTTTCTTCCTGGAAGATACTTCTTTTTCTTCCTGGTAGATTCTTCTTTTTTCTTTCTGGAAGATTCTACTTTTTTCTTCCTAGAAGATTCTTCTTCACTTCTACATTCCTGGAAGTTACTTATGGAAAATCCTTCTTCACTTCTAAACTCCTGGAAGATATTTTGTGGATGACATTATTCCATTTCTAAATGTAATGTATCAGTCACTCTTGTAACATCAAGTGCAACAATCTATTTTAAATTTTTCGATTTGTAGAAAACTACAAAAATTAATACCTAATCTTGATAAAAAAAAGTCTTTAAATGCATCTCACTTGTTATGAACGATTATTCTATTCTCTACAATTTAGGTTTAAACTATTTCAAAAAAATTAAGTTAAGTAACTATAATACATTTTAAATACAGTTTTTAAAAAATATATTTATTGATTAAGTTGGGAATTTGTGATTACGATTGTAAATTTTATAGGTGTATAATTTTTTTTAATGCAAGGCATCATATTCGTTGTTATTTATTTCAAGCATAAACATATGATAGACAAATGTATCTATAATAATTAAATAATAATTGTTTTAATTAAATAATAATTAGTTTATAATTAAATAATAATTAGTTTGAAATTCGATAAATTAGGAATAAATTTATTCAAATTGCTATTCTATGATTTAAATACTATTTTTCAGATTTTTAATCCTAAACTTGATTTATACTTAAATAGCCATTATCATGTTTCACTGTCTACTGTACTACTATTGTTAAAGTACTGTTCGAGTAAATTGGAGTAATTACTAAAGGATTAAATCGACAGTTAGATGTCCCGTTGTAATAATGTAGCTGGACTCATGGCTCAATCTGAGGTTTCGTTAACTCGAATTTGCATGTTTATCGCCCCACTAAATATGCATTACAATAATCCTCAAACCTTCCTAATGTTTAAACTAAGCGGAATCAAATGACCGCCAGATGAGTGGTTGGAGTTTGTTAGCACTTTGTGGAAATGATAAAACAAATCCCCTCTCTTTTAAAACATGTTTTTAAAACAACATTATATTAAATATATTTTAAATTATATTATCATATTTGTCCATTTATTTAAGACTGATATAATAATTGCAGGGGAAACACAATAGGTACTTACAGTATTTAAACATTTCCAATAGTTGGTGTCATTATATTTCTTTTTTTAAGCAAACGCTTCATTTTTATAACTTTCATTTATATAATTTCGTTTTTATAACATATTTCAATTTTATAACACACAGGCACATTTCGATATCACTCTATTTTTAAAACACTGTAACTTAAACCTCATGAGTTTATTTACACTTCTTGTTATGAGTACAAATCAACAACAGTATTCTAAATTAGTTTAAAATGTTAAATTAATGTCCAATTATTTAACACTGACGCAATACAAGACACATTTCGACATCAGTTTATTTTTTCAGAAACTTAAATTAAACTTCATCAGTTTACGCTACATGTGACGAGGGCAAATCAAAAACAGTATTCGAAATTACTTTGAAATGCTAAAATTAATATCTAATTATTTAAGACAATAAAAAAATAATTGTATATTAATTTCATAAAATATTATTCAATAAATAATTAATCTAATTTTTACAATATATATCTATAGTATTTAAATATTTTCAAAAGTAGGTTTCATTGTATCTCGTTTTTAAATCAAAATAACATATAAAAACATTTCGACATCAGTATATTTTTACAACAAAGTAACTTAAACAGTTTACACTCCATTTACGCTACGTGTCATGAGTACAAATCAATACTAGCATTCTATATTACTTTGAAATGTTGAAAATTCAAGATTTCACAAAATGGTATTAGAACAGACATGGATGTACAAAACAAAATTGACTACTGACATATATCTGTCCAGTTCTCAGGATTTTTTTTGTAAAGAACTTCAGCTTATCCACACACTGTAATCTAAACATCACGTAGAGCGAAGGTGCTGTTTTTTAAAGTTTTCATGTTCTGAATATTTATATACTACACACAGGTATGTAGTATTCAATGCGCATATCCGCCATAATGCGTTTCCCAGCGTTATAAGTTTCTGCACTATTTATGTCTCATCTCGTAAGAAGAAGAATCAATCCCAATGCCCATGAAAATTCAGCGGGTTGATTTTACTTTATGGTCATTGCAGGGCCTTGTCACGTTTGGTGAAATGCACTTTTCTTGCACCTATGAGTAATGTTTATTTCTTCTCTTTGCAGCAGTCTGCGGACTTGAGAAAAAGTCGTTTCGGTGGATATACTGCAGTGTTGCCGCATTCAGTTTTCCTTTTTGACAGTAGAGCGATTTTACATCGCAAACTTTATGGCTGAGAAGCAAAGCAATACGAAAAAGATACTATTGGTTTCATGTTGTTCATTCCGTGGCAATGCGCTGTAGAAGTTCTAATACTAACGTATTTGAACATTTTTTTTTTTTTTTTTTCAAATCTGATGTTTTGTTACTTAAAACAAGTAATATAAAAAAAAAAAAAATTAAGTCAATTCCTACATGTTTTTTCACTATATTGCAGAAAGTCCTTTATAAATAAGTTTCATTCATTTTTTGAAGTTTATCTGGCGCCATCTATTGGTTGATATATGCAACTTAAATCTGAAAATAATAAAATTAATTAATTAATATTTGAAAAAGCTGTATTAAAATCCAGTGTCATCCACTACAAGTTCAAAAGAAATGTATTTGAACTTGAGTGGAAGAATAAAAAGTATTTTATGAAAGATTGAAAATTTGAGCAAGGTATATATATAGCGAGAGTGTGAGCTAATAGAAGGAATTGAAATAAGCAAGAAAGTGTAACTGCGTAGGATGAAAAATGTTCTGATACATTACTAATATATCAAAATACTTTTTTTATTCATTTCTGATGTAAACTGTTTTTCATTTAAAAAACATGTTCGGTACAGACGCAATTCGATATGAGCATATTTTTACAGCAAAATAATTTCAACTTCATTCAGTTTAATCTCCATCTACGCCATGTGCCATGAGTACAAATTAAATTAATCTAAATTATTTTGAATTGTTGAAAATTCAAGATTTTTACAAAATGGTATGAGAACAGACATGGATCTACTAACAAAATTGACTACTGGCATGTATCTGTCCAGTTCTCAGGATTTTTTTTAAAGCTAATTCACCCACTGTAACCGAAACATCACGTAGTGCGAAGGTGCTGTTTTTTAAAGTTTTTATGTTCTGAATATTTATATAATGCACACATGTATGTAGTATTCGATGCGCAGATCCACCATAATGCGTTTCCCAACGTAATAAGTTTCTGCACTATTTACGTCTCACCTCGTAAGGAGAAGAATCAGTCCTACTGCCGGTGGAAATTCCGCGGGTTGATTTCACTCTATGGTTATTGCAGAGCCTTGTACCGTTTGGGGAAATGCACTTTTCTTGCACCTTTGCGTAATGTTTATTTCTTCTCTTTGCAGCAGTCTGAGGACTTGAGAAAAAGTCGTTTCGGTGGATATACTGCAGTGTTGCCGCATTCAGTTTTTTGACAGTAGTGCCATTTTACATCGCAAAGTTTATGGCTGAGAAGCAAAGCAATACAAAAAAGTTACTATGGCGTCCATGTATCCGCACACATTATACGCTGTATAAGAACTATCACTGATGTATGTGAACTTTTTTTTTCAAATCTGATGGTTTGTTCCTTAAAAAGAGCAACATTTAAATGTAACATTCATTTTCAAGTGTAGAAAAAAGTAAACTATTTAGAAACTAGTACTAATTTAATTGATTCTTTTTGTTTTTTTCGTTATGATATAAATTTTCTTTTCATGTAAAAAACGTGTAATATTTTAATAAAAATAAAAAAATAGGATGAAAAATGTTCTGATATATTACTAATATATAACATTTTTTTTATTCACTTCACATGTAAACTTTCTTTTCATTTTAAAAACATATTCGACACAGAAGCATTTCGATTTGAGTATATTTTTATAAAAAAATAATTTATAATTCATCAATTTAATCTCCATTTACGCTACGCGTCATGAGTACAAATCAAAAACAGTATTCTAAATTAGTTTGAAATGTTAAATTGAATGTCCAATTATTTAATTGATATAATACTTTCAGAGGAAAAACAACAAGTATTTATCGTGTTTAAACATTTTCAATAGTCGGTTTCATTATATCTCGTTTCTGAAACAAAATAACATAACAATTTCGACATAGGTATATTTTTACAACAACATAACTTAAACTTCATCAGTTTACACTTCATTTAAGGTACGTGTCATGAGTACAAATCAAAAAACAATATTCTATATTACTTTGAAATGTTGAAAATTCAAGATTTTTAAAAAATGATATGAGAACAGACATGGATCTACGAACAAAACTGACTACTGGCACATGAAAATGTGAACAAGATATATATATAGGAAGAGTGTGAGCTAATAGCAGAAATTGAAAAAGGACAATTTACATGTAAAATTCATTTTCAACTGTAGAAAAAAGGAACCTATTTAGCAGCTAGTACTAATTTAATTGATTATTTTTTTATTTTTCCTTTATGATATAAATTTTCTTTTCATGTAAAAAACGTGTAAAATTTTTAAAGAAAATATAAAAATTAGCAAAGAAAGTAGAACTGCATAGGATGAAAAATGATCTGATATATTACTAATATATCAGAACATTTTTTTAAAATTCATTTCTGATGTAAACTTACTTTTTATTTAAAAAACATGTTCGATACAGACGCATTTCGATTTGAGTATATTTTTACAAAAAAATAATTTATACTTCATCAGTTTAATCTGTATTTCATCAGTTTAATCTCTATGTGTCATGAGTACAAATCAAAAACAATGTTCTAAATTATTTTGAAATGTTGAATATTCAAGATTTCACAAAATGGTATGAGAACAGATATGAATATACAAAACAAAATTGACTACCGGCACATATCTGTCCAGTTCTCAGGATTTTTTTTTTTTTTTTGTAAAGATCTTCAGCTTATTCACCCACTGTAACCTAAACATCACGTAGAGCGAAGGTGCTGTTTTTAAAGTTTTTATGTTCTGAATATTTATATACCACACACATGTATGCAGTATTCGATGCGCATATCCACCATAATGCATTTCCCAACGTATAAGTTTCTGCACTATTTACAATTAGCCTTGACACGTGCGAATTCAACCCTTCGCTCTCGAAAGCAGACTTCTATTTGCTTATGTAAAAGTACGAAATGTGTTTGAACTGTCTAAGTGCTTTCTTAATATTTTATCCAATGAATCTATATGGAAACTAGCACTAATTTAACTGAACTTTTTTTTTTTCCTTTATGATGGTAATTTTTGCTTTTTAAGTAAAAAAAAAAAATTATTTTCACGTTTAGAAAAAAATGAACCTATATAGAAGTTACTACTAATTTAATTGATTGTTTTTTGCTTTTTTTCATCTATGATGTAAACTTTATTTTCATGTTAAAAGCATGTAACATGTTTACAGAGATAAAAAAAAAAACTGGGAAAGTAGAAAGAACTATTACTAATACATCAGAACTTTTTAAAATTTTTTATTACTAATAGATCAGAACTTTCTTAAAATTCATTTCTAATGTAAACTTTCTTTTCAACATAAACTAAAACCATGTAAAATATATTCTAAAAACATGTAAATGACTCACTCTAAGAGTTCCGCCCACACTGCATCAAATCTGTTTATAATTGGTTCACGAGAACTACTGGCTTGTCTCATTCTCTAGTCTGGACTCGGCTTAAGGTTGATAATAACTGGATACAGCTCATGAAATATTTTCACTACAGAAAAAAGGCAAGTATATCCGAGAAAGATTGTGACAGACTCTCGTATCAAAAACTGGACTGCGACATTGGAGTTTTGAGAAATATTTGGAGAACGAAACATACATACGAGGTAAATTTTGTTCAATATTTTCATTGTTTTCCTAATGCTGTTTTAGAAGGATTCTTTCCAAGGATTATGAGAATTATTTGATTTGAGAATATATCTTAATGACTTTTAAAATCTGGATTAATGGTTTTTTTTTTTACAATTAATTTAGTTGGGTTAATTAGAAATTTTAAATGATTAATTCCATTTGTATTATATGTTATTAATGTAAATATAATATATTCCCTAATTATATTCATATTATATTAAAATAACTTTAAATGCATTTTTAAAGTTTTATTCAATTGTTATCAGATATATTAATGCATGAAATTACTTCAACAAACATATATGCAAGCATTTGCAGTCAATATTTAATTTAAGTTTCATAATACACAGAATATTTTCAAATGTAAATTTAGCTAGCCATCAAAATGACTAAAATAGCAGTATATCCGTATAATTGCCCTTTGGGGTTTGTAAATGTACATATTTATTGAACTGCTTTTGTGTTTTTTCGATGTTATGACGGTATAATTAGACGGATTATCTTTTCTGGATATTTTCATAACAATGTTCTATGATATTGACTTATTCTTAAAAGTAATATAACTTTAGTAATAATATTCATCTTACCTCTCTTATGCTCTGTAAAATTGTAAAATACAAAAATGGTTTTCATGCGATGTTTGCTTAATTTCTACACATAATAAGTTCTTTCTATCATTAGGTAACTCAAGCAAACTTTGCAATTATAAATTGCAATAGTTTAAGCAGATGTGGTTTCAAAGATCAAAAGAAAACATATTTATCTCAGATGGAATTTTTGTTTTAAATAGAATTTTAATCAGTGGAGCAGGAGAAGCGATATTTGTTTGATAAAATTACTGAAGGAGCTTTTTTAATTAAATAGTAAAATAACACCATAGTTTTTCTTAACACCATTTTGTTTTGTTGAAAGTACGATAAGTGTTTTTAATGAAACTTTAATTTAGAATAAAAGTGCCTTCCTTTAAAACTATTTTATTCTTTAAATTACAGTTGTCAATTAGTTTAGAATTATACAAAAATTGTAGCATTTTGGAATAAGTTGCGGAATGGATTTGAATGATTTCAGTTTAGAATAAATGTCAATAAGTGAATTAAAGTCGATGTGAATCCTTTTAGTTAAGAATTGATGTCAATAAGTGTGGAGGAATGGATATGAAGGAATTGACTGCCAGAGGTGGTTGTTCTGGGTACTAATTTCTCAGGATCCATACACCCAAATTTCGTGAAAAGTTAATCACTTGTTATTTCCAGTATAGCATATTTGTCCAATAAATATGATTTCGTTATATGCATTTCTTCCTGGTGTAGTGATTTTAATGTTCAGTAGTGTACGTAGTATCAAGGAAGAAAAATAAATGTCTATAAAAAAATTATTCCTTTTACCCATGCTTGATGAAAAGTTTAAAACATTTTAATTAAAATATGCAGCAAGCAAAGAATTTATCTGCAAAGGAAAATCAATTGAAACATTAATAGTGAAAGAAATTTAAATTTTGGATTACTTATATTGTATTTTTTTAATATTTTTAAATACAAATTCTCATTCGAAAAGGCAATCTCGTGGATATAATAAAAATATTTTAAACAAACTGATAACGAAATCCTCTTACGTAAAGCATTTTGGAAGAAAATATTGCTATCTATTGGGCAATAAATTATTTAACAAGATCCATGATTTTAAGTTTAAAAATTTCAAAAGCTGTCGCGTACATTTTCTTTGGAAAATTTTTTTCGAGAAATTCTCGTATCTTTCCACTCATTTATAAGAAGATAAAACTTGTACTTTCTGAAAAGAAAGCTGCTTTTGAACTCAAAAAGATCTGTATTGGAATTTGATTAATGATTGTTAATTATGCATTTTGTTTGTCTTTTTAATTTTAAATTTTATTATCCAGATTTGAAATTTTTATTATTTCTATTTAAAATGCATGACTTCTGTTTTCAACAGTAATATTTTATGTTCATTAATGAAAAATAGAAGAAAAAAGAAATTAACAGAATTACTAACAAAAATAACTCCCAGGGTTATTTATTCAATTCCTTCTATTAGCTCACACACTCCCTATATATATAACTTGTTCACATTTTCAATCGTTCATGAAATAGTTTTTATTCATCCACTCAAGTTCAACTGCATTTTTTTTTAACTTCTAGGGGATGACACTGGATGATAATATAGTTTTTTAAAATATTAATTCAGTAATTAAATTTAATTAATTAATTTTAGTTTTTCTTACATTTAAATTACATATATCTAATAATATATGTAAAGGCAAAGTTTCAACTTTATTTATAAAGGCCTTTTCTGCAATAGAGTGAAAAAAAGTAGGAATTGACTTTAAAATTTTTTTTTCATATATTACTCGTTTCCTTTTACTATATACTTGTGTAGCATTTTGAGTTTATTGATAATGTCTGTTTTAAGGAAAGTACTTTGTGTAGCTATTTACATTAAAAGTAAAGGAAAATTGAACATTTGAAAAATAATTTTAAATACAGCATATACTTTCTTAATAATACTTATTATCGCTAATATTAATTATATTTAATTTAAAACAGTCATAATATTATTATTTAAATATCTGGTTAAATATACGCATTTCAGGGAAATAAATCTCGCTCAGCCTCAACGGATTTTTTTATTTTTACCGAATACTAAAAAATTAATAAATAAATAATCGTTGTTCCGACCGCTTCAAATATTTACAATTTAAGTTTTCATCCCCCAAAACTTCTAAAACAAGTTTTAAAACTATTGAAATAAAAATTTGATATTTTCCCAGAAATAATCGTGTCTTGACCCGGTTTTCTTTAGGATTTTGATGGATTTTATAGACTATCATAAATAATCGTGGTTGATAGTGGCAATTAAGAATATAGTCAGAGGAAATCATGTTGTTCTTTGTTATATTCTACTTCAGAACATACAAGGTATCGTATTCCAACAAGGCAACTCTCCGCCAAATGTTGTTGGAATATCCAATCTATCTTCGAACAGCTGATTCTTCTCCATTTTTTTCGTTTAACATCTTATCTATTGAACACATATGAAGAATCATATGAAATGAGCAAGAAACTAAACGTTTTAAAGTGTAATCAATTATAGATGAGTTATTGGCATTTTCGTCCAAAGCATTGATTTTTTTCAATTCCTACTATTAGCTCACATTCTCCTTATATATATCTTCTTCAAATTTTCAATCGCTCATAAAATACTTTTTATTCCTCCACTCGAGTTCAAATATTTTTTTTTTTTTAACTTGTGATGGATGACACTGGATGTTAATACAGTATTTTCAAATATTAATTCATTCATTAATTATAGTTTTTTTTAGATTTAAGTTGCATGTATCTAATAGATGGCACCAGATGTGAGAGGAAAATTTCAATTTTATTGATAAAGGAATTTCTGCACTATAGTGGAAAAAAAAAGTAGGAATTGACTTTAATTTGTTTTTCATATATTACTTGTTTTCTTGTGTTGTTACTCTCAATGACTCAATGGGTTGCCACTCAGTTATACTCTAGAGTAGCATCATTTTTAGTTAAATGCACGGATGGATACGTGGCTACATGTATGCAAGTAAATGTAATACATTTCTCATAATGTGCATGCAGTTATACTCTATGTATATACAGTTATACTCTATGCATATGTAGTTATACTCTATATATTCTATGCATATGCAGTTCTATGCAGTTCTATACTCCATCCAGTGTACCTCCATCCTCTCATATTCTATGCGTTGGCTATTATCATATACTCCATCCTCTATATATTGTATGCATATACAGTTCTATACTCCATCCAGTGCAGTTCTATACCCCATCCAGTGATGCAGTTCTATACTCCTATTATATTCTATGCATATGCAGTTCTATGCATATGCAGTTATACTCTATACATGTATGCAGTTATACTCTAGAGTAGCATCATTTTTAGTTAAATGCAAATGTATGCAAGTAAATGTAATACATTTGCCATACTGTTTTAGTTAGAATTGGTTACTTCAAATTAAAATCTGCATTGTTTTAACAGTTTTCACAAATTTTACCAAATAATATTCATGCATATGCTTTAATTTTACTTTTTATAAATGTTTAATAACCTGATATAACAGTTTATCAAAAAATTGTCCAAAAGACATTATTTAAAAGTTTTGTCTCAGAACGAGGTCGGACATCTTAAAGTGAAATATTCTTTCATAAACAAAGGCTTTATCTTAATCAGTGTTATTACAAACAATAGATTAATCGATGCCAGTTGTTCTCGTCAAAAACACTGACACATGTTCTCTTATTTAGCGTATTGTATCACATTCATACTAACACAATAAATATCCACAATGAAAACGTAACAATCACTTTATTTACACGACAGTCACAGCCACTCGCAGCCGCGCTGTTCACTCTTGCCTCTCTGGCGTTACACTGATCAGACCCGCACTTATGCGCTCGCAGGCGCATGCCTACACACACACTTTTTTCGCCGCTAGGGGTATCCTTGCGCGTTGGCGTGAACACCAATGTTCTATATACTGTAACATGTAAATAAACTGTAACATGTAACATGTAAATAAAAATTACTGTACTGTTAATTGTACTGTAACATGTAAATAAAAATTAATAAATTTTGCAACTTCGTGATTAAAATGTGTCTTAATGTTAAAGAAATATACCCGTTTATATGAACATTTATTATATTATATTGTCAAGTATGTCTATATTAACTTATATTTAAGTGTCTATATTTAACTTCAAAGTGTCATTAATTACGTAAATTTCTTCTTTTCTGCATGAGTGTTACTACATAAGGACGCTTAAGAACAGTTTTAAAATGGTTCTTAAAAAACTAATTGTTAACTCAGTTTATTTATAATAATTTGAAAGGATAATGCAGTTAAAAGTCCTTAATTATTTGAAGTCCTTAATCACTCCTTTCACACACTTTATCTCTCAAAAATTTCTATCCATCACTGTAAAAGCATTTATTAAATTCCCTCTGCGAATTTCTGTGTGCTATTTGTTAGACTGAATGTGCAATTTGTCATTTTGAAAAATTGGAATAGTTTCATCCATCTTGACATCTGTGCAATTCATTAGAACACATTTCTCGAAATTGTACATTATTGTAATTTGCGTTTTTCTATTTCATAATTGTTTGTTTAGATATCAAATGAAAAAAAAATTTTTTTTCAATTTAACTGTGATTGCATTTTAGCATTACATATATTTATAAAATCTAAATTTTGAAGGATTTGATTCTTGCTGGTGCTGCTATAGCAAGGGGTTTTGTATCGAACGTGGTTCAAATTAACAGATTTTCTTTAATAAGACCCATTCATTCCTGAAAATATCTTCTGGAAATTTCTTTTTCACTTCTAGAAGATCTTTCTTCCTCCTACTTGGAAGATTTTTCTTCCTGGAAGATTCTTCTGTACTTCTAAATTCCTGGCAGATATCTTCTAGAAAATACCTTCCTGAAAGATCTTTCGGACAATTCTTGTTTATTTCTAGATCTTTCTTTTTCCTTCCTGGAAGATTTTTTTTTCTTTCTTCTAGAAAATTCTGGAAAATTCTTCTTCACTTCTAGAAGGTATTTCTCCTTCTTTCCTGAAAGATTTTTCTTTTTTTTTCCTGGAAGATTCTTCTATACTTTTAAATTCCTGGCAGATACTTTCTGGAAAATACCTTCCTGGAAGGTCTTCTGGAAAATTCTTCTATACTTCTAGAAGATCTGTCTTTTTCCTTCCTTTAAGATTTTTCTTCTTCCTTCCTGGAAGATTTTTTTTCTTCCTTCCTGGAAGATTTTTCTTTTTTATTCCTGGAAGATTCTTCTAAATTACTGAAAGATACTTCTGGAAAATTCTTTTTCAGTTTTAGGAGATTCTTCTCCTTCTTTCCTGGAAGACTTTTCTTCTTTCTTCCTGGAAGATACTTCTTCACTTCTAAATTTCTGGAGGATACTTTCTGGAAGACATTATTCCATAACTAAATTTAATGTATGAAACTCTCTTGTAACATCATGTGCAACTATTCATTTTAAATTTTTCGATTTGTAGAAAATTATAAAAATTAATACCTAATATTGATACAAAAAAATTCTTTGAATGTATCTCACAGGTTATGACTGACGATTATATTCTCTCTATTTTAGGCTTAAAATATTTCAAAAAATTAAATTAAATAACAATATTAGTAAATTTTAAAACAATATATTTACTGATTACGTTGGGAATTTGTAATTGAGATTGAGAATTTTATAGGTGTACATTTTTTGTTTTTTTAATGCAAGACATCACATTCGTTGTTATTTATTTTATACATAAACCTATGGTAAACAAATTTGTTGACTATAAATAATTAAATAATAATTAGTTTATAATTAAATAATAAATAGTCGGAAAAATTTTGAGAATTAGGAAAAAAATAATCGTAATTGTTATTCTCATAACGATTTAAATATTATTTTCCAAATAGTGTCTTTAGATTTTTAATCCTAAATTTGATTTGTACTTAAAATAGCCGTTATAGCGTTTCATTATCTACTGTACTACTATTTTGTAAGTCCTGTCCGAGTAAATTGAAGTAAATACTACAGGTTTAAATCGACAGTTAGATGTCCCGTAAAATAAACCTGTTGTAATAATGTTACCTGGACTCATGGCTCAATCTACGGTTTCGTTAAATCGAATTTGCATGTTTATCGCCCCACTAAATATGCATTACAATAATCCTCAAACCTTAATAATGTTTAAACTAAGTGGAATTAAATGGCAGCCAGATTAAGGGTTGGAATTGCTAGCACTTTGTAGAAGTGATAAAGCAAAGCCTCTCTCTTTTTAAATGTATTTTTTGAACAGCATTTTATTAAATATGTTTATTATTATATCATTATATTTGTCCAATTATTTAAGACTGGCATAATAATTTTAGGGCATAAACAATAGGTATTTATGGTATTTAAACATTTTCAATAGTCTGTTTCATTATATTTCGTTTTTAAAGCAAAGTGACATATAGACACATTTCGACATAAGTACATTTTTACAACAATGCAACTAAAACTTCATGAGTTTACACTCCATTTGTACTACGATCCATAAGTACAAATCAAAAACCGTATTCTATATGACTTTGAAATGTTAAAATTAGTGTCCAATTATTTAAGAATGACATAATACTTTCAGGTAAAAAAACAATAGGTATTTATGCTATTTTTATATAATTTTAACAATTCAAAGTAATTTCAACTATTTCGTTACGGAAGAAAAATAATATTCAGACACATTTCGACATCAGTATAATTTTACAACAACGTAACTTAAATTTCATCAGTTTACACTCCATTTACGGTACGTGCCACGAGTAACAATCAAAAACAGTATTCTATATTACTTTGAAATGTTGAAAATTCAAGAGTTTACCAAATGGTATGAGAACAGACAAGAATCTACAAACAAAATTGAGAACTGGCATAAAACTGAATTTTTTTTAAAGCTTATTCACCCACTATAACGTACACATCACGTAGAGCTAAGTGGCTATTTTTAAAGCTTTTATTTTCTGAATATTTATATACTGCACACACTTATGTAGCATTCGATGCGCATATCCACCATAATGCGTTTCCCAGCGTATACATTTCTGCACTATGTACGACTCACCTCGTAAGGAGAAGAATCAATCCTACTGCCCGTGGAAACTCAGCGCCTTGATTTCACTTTATGGTTATTGCAGAGCCTTGTCATGTTGGGTGAAATGCACTTTTCTTGCACCTTTGCGTGATGTTTTTTTCTTCTCTCTGCAGCAATCTGCGGACTTGAGGAAAAGTTGTTTCGGTGACTGTAAATACTACTGCAGTGCTAGTGCATTCAGTTTTCCTTTTTGACAGTTGAACCATTTTACATCGCAAAGTTTATGGCTGAAAAACAAACCAATACAAAAAGTTACTATGGCTTCCATGCTATCGTCCACATTCGTGGCAATACACTGTATAAAAACTATTACTAATGTATTCGAACATTTTTTTTTTTTTCAATTGTAATGTAAAGTTAACCGTGAAAAAATTATTTTCGGGTATAGGAAAAATTAACCTATATAGAAACTATTACTAACTTAACCTTTTTATTTTTCATCTATGATATAAATTATCCTTTTTAAATAAAAAAATATGTAAAATCTAATTTCACTTGCCGTAAAAATGAATCTAGTTAAAAACCAGTACTAATTTAACTTACCTTTTTTTTTTTTTTTTATGGTGTAAATTTTCTTTTTTAAGTAAAAAACGTGTAAAATCCATTTTCACGTGTAAAAAATTTAATCTAGTACTAATACTAATTTCCTTTTGGACAGTAGAACCATTTTACATCGCAAAGTTTATGGCTGAGAAGCAAAGCAATACAAAAAAAATACTATGGCTTTCATGCTATCGTCCACATTAGTGGCAAAATACAGTGTACAAGAACTATTACTAATGTACTTGAATATTTATTTTTTCAATTATGATGTAAATTTTCCTTTTTAAGTAAAAAAACGCGTAAAATTCATTTTCACGTACAGAAAAATGAACTTTTATAGAAACTATTTAACTATTTAACTTTATAGTACTTATTTGACTGAAATTTTTTTTTTATTTATGATGAAAATTTTTTTTTTCAAATCTGATGTTTTTGAATTTTTTTTTTTCAAATCTGATGTATTTTACTTAAAAAAAGGAAAATTTACATGTAAAATTCATTTCCAAGTGTAGAAAAAAGGAAATTATTTAGAATCTAGTACTAATTTAATTGATTATTTTTTTATGTTCCCCTTATGATGTGAATTTTATTTTCATGTAAAAAACGTGTAACATTTTTAATGAAAATAAAAAAAATAAGCAAGGAGAGTGCAACTGCATAGGATGAAAAATGTTCTGATATATTACTAATATACCAGAACATTTTTTTTTTTTTTATTCATTTCAGATGTAAACTTTCTTTTCATTTAAAAAACATGTTCGGTGCAGACGCATTTCGATATGAGTATATTCTTACAACAAAATAATTTAGACTTCATCCGCTTACACTCCATTTACGCTAAGCGTTTCGAGTAAAAATCAAAAACTGTATTCTATATTGCTTTGAAATGTTGAAAATTCAAGATTTTACAAAATGGTTTGAGAACATACATGGATTTACAGACGAAATTGACTGCTGGCATACTTATATCTGTCCAGTTTTCAAGATTTTTTTTGTAAAGAATTTCAACATATTCACCCACTGTAACCTAAACATCACGTAGAGCGAAGGTGCTGTTTTTAAAGTTTTTATTTTCTGAATATTTATATACTACACACATGTATGTAGTATTCGATGCGCAGATCCACCATAATGCGTTTCCCAGCGTATGAGTTTCTGCACTATTTACGTCTCACCTCGTAAAGAGAAGAATCAATCCTACTGCCCGTGGAAATTCAGAGGGTTGATTTCACTTTATGGTTATTGCAGAGCCTTGTCACGTTGGGTGAAATGTACTTTTCTTGCACCTTTGCGTAATGTTTATTTCTTCTCTTTGCAGAAGTCTGCGGACTTGAGAAAAAGTCGTTTCGATGGCGATGTATACGACGGCTACTGCAGTGTTGGTGCATCAGTTTTTTTTTCCACAGTAGAGCCATTTTGCATATCAAAGTTTATGGCTGAGAAGCAAAAACATACAAAAAGTTACTATTTATTTCATGTTTCTGTCCACATTGGTGGGAATACGATAAATAAGAACTATTACTAAAGTGTTTGAAATTTTTTTTATTTACAATTCTGATGTAAATGTACCTTTGTTAAGTAAAAAAACGTGTAAAATCTATTTTCATGTGTAGAAAAAATATAAATAAAAATATATTAATAAGCTGGTACTAATTTGATTCTTTTTTTTTATTTTTCACTTATGATGTAAACTTTCTTTTCATGTAAAACGTGTGATATTTTTAATAAAAATAAAAAAAATAACTAAGGAAAGTGAAACTGCATAGGATGAAAAATGTTCTGATGTATTACTAATATATTATAAAATTTTTTTATTCATTTATGATGTAAACTTTCTTTTCATTTAAAAAACATGGTTGGAACAGATGCGTTTTGATATGAATATATTTTTACAACAATATCATTTAAGCTCAATTTACGCTATGTGTCGTGAGTACAAATCAAAAACGATATTCAAAATTATTTTGAAATGTAAAATTATTTAATTGATATAATACTTTTAGAGGAAAAAAAAGAGGTATTTTCAATATTTTAACATATTCAACAGTCGGTTTCATTATATTTCGTTTTTAAAACAAAATAACATAGCAATTTCGACATAGGTATATTTTTACAACAACATATCGTAAACTTCATCAGTTTACACTCCTTTTACGCTACGTGTCATGACTACAAATCAAAAACCAATATTCTATATTACTTTGAAATGTTGAAAATTCAAGATTTTAAAAAAAATGATATTAGATCCGACATGGATCTACAAACAAAACTGACTACTGGCATATATCTGTCAAGTTCTCAGGATTTCTTTTAAGCTTGTTCACCCACTGTAACCCAAACATCACGTAGAGCGAAGGTGCTGTTTTTAAAGTTTTTATGTTCTGAATATTTATATACCACGTACGTGTATGTAGTATTCGATGCGCATATCCACCATAATGCGTTTCCCGAAGTATAGGTTTCTGAACTATTTACGTCTCACCTCGTAAGGAGAAGAATCAATCCCCCTGCCCGTGGAAACTCAGCGGGTTGATTTCACTTTATGGTTATTGCAGAGCCTTGTCACGTTGGGTGAAATGCACTTTTCTTGCACCTTTGCGTAATGTTTATTTCTTCTCTTTGCAGCAGTCTGCGGACTTGAGGAAAAGTCGTTTCGGTGGCATTGAATACGACTACTGCAGTGTTGGTGCATGCAGTTTTCCTTTTTTGCAGTATAAAGTCATTTTACAACTAAAAGTTTATGGCAGAGAAGTAAAGCAATACAAAAAAGTTACTATGGCTTTCATGTACCCGTCCACATTAGAGGCAAACTACACTGTGCAAGAACTATTACTAATGTACTTGAATATTTATTTTTTCAATTTTGATGTAAATTTTCCTTTTTAAGTAAAAAAACGTGTAAAATTCATTTTCACGTATAAAAACATGAACCTTTATAGAAACTATTTAACTATTTAACTTTATAGTACTTATTTAACTGAACTTTTTTTTTATTTATGATGTAAATTTTCCTTTTTAAGTAAAAAAAAAACATGTAAAATCTATTTTCACTTGTAGTAAAAATGAACCTATATAGAAACTATTAATAATTGAATTGAACATTTTTTTCAATTATGATGTAAAAAACGTGTAAGATCTATTTTCATGTGTAGAAAAAAATGAACCTATATGGAAACTAGCACTAATTTAACTGTACTTTTTTTTTTTCGTTTATGATGTAATTTTTGCTTTTTAAGTAAGAAAAAACGTATATAATTTATTTTCACGCGTAGAAAAAAATGTACCTATATAGAAGCTAGTAGTAATTTAATTTATTGTTTTTTTTTATTTTTATTTTTCATCTATGATGTAAACTTTATTTTTATGTAAAAAGCATGTAACATTTTTATAGAGATAAAAAAGAACCTGGGAAAGTGCAAAGACCTATTACTAAAAGATCAGAACTTTTTTTTAAAATTCATTTCTAATGTAAACTTTCTATTAAACATAAACTAAAATCATGTAAAAGTTATTCTAATAACATATAAAAAACATTCTAAAAGCATGTGAAAAAACTTTCTAAAAGCATATAAAAAAACATTCCAAAAGCATATAAAATCTATTCTAAAACATGTAATATTTATTTTAAAAAGATGTAAAATTTAGTCGTGGACTTACACACAATAAGCAAGGGCAATCAACCCATGGACTCCAGAGCGAGGCCAGTAATAGTAACTAAAATCATTCAATATTAGATTAGATGGAGACACTCTGAGCAAGAAGGATTGGATTGTTTCGTTCTCTGGTTTGGACGTGCTTTATATGTGCGGGAAAAATAGACTCTAATTGGAGTGGAGCGAAACAGTTGCTGAAAG